>VXAY01004461.1:878951-913692 GCA_013399855.1 Oxyruncus cristatus
GTACCTCCTCTGCGCACGCGTGTGGACATTGGAATTCCCCCCACACCTGCGGGATGCACCTCGGGGGTCTTCTCTAAATCAGTCTGGGGGCTTACTTCATCCTCCTCCTCCTCACTTTCTCCTTCAAATGACCTTAAAGGGCCGTTGGCCAATAGTTGGGTCACAATTAATTTCAGTTTATACAAGAGTACTTCCTTCAACGACAAAGTTCCTGTTTATCAGTGCTTACTTTCATGCAACTTGGTAGGAAAAGAGAAGACTCTCACAGGTGTCTGGGACAAATGCAGAGCAAAAAGTAACAATGTCTAATTAAGCATGAATACAGAAGTACATGAGAATGAAAAGTGACTTTTTTTTTTAATCTGAAATGCCTTGATTCCAGTAAAATCTAGGTTCTCCTTGTGCACTGTTTTCAGGAGTTGCTTTATAGATTGGCCTGTCTGCATGTGGTTCGAGCAGTTTCAGATTAAAAGTCCTGGAGGGAATTGAATTCTTCAGCTTTTAAAAAACATTTTCAACTGGGAAGGGGAAAAAAAGAAAATAAAACATAGCATGTTTTCTGATTAATAATTTAAATAAGATGTATGGTGGTATACACATAATAGACTTTAATACATCTTTTAATTTAAATGCAATTACGTGCTGACATAAGTGTTAAAGCCAGAAGTCCAGCTTACACTTCTTCCTCCATTTGCACCCAAGTAACACAACTTGGACCACTGTCAAAATACTGTTACTGGAGTATGGCATTAAAGGTCTATTTTAATGGTTTAAAGGTCTATTTAATGTAAAGCTAATGACTGATTCTCAGAGCAATCTTAAAGAAAAGCTCCGACAAGTTCTTTGTTATAAATGGATACCAGACTCATCAGACCTCATTTATAAAATCTCATTGGAAAGCAGGAGAAAAGTTTTAGTGAGAAAATGTGCTTAGCTGGCACTGTTGACAATGCTTTTTAAAATGGTAATCATGTGATACTTGAGGATTTTCTTAAAACCCTCTCTTTTCGGGATTCATATGAATAGTTTTTCAGAATGCCTTTCCTTTTAAAAGTAAATTCTAGTGGAATAATTTCAGATAAAAGCAGATTAAAATTCTAATCAAAGTTTTAAGGATTTTAAATGGATCTTACGTTTCCATCACAGATAATGAAGTAGGCTTTTGTCTGGAAGTTTGGTTTTGGTTTCTTTGTTTTGAATTTTTCCCCCCTTAAATTCTCAATTGTCTTACCACCGTGAAGTGGCATATTCCCTTTTCAGAGTGATGAAATCAAAATCTGAACCTTTCCATACAGAAAGCTGTATGGACCAGTAATAGAATGCATCAGAAAAAAAAGGTTATCTTACAGTTGTTAACCTGTGTGGATAAGTTATGAAATTTTTAATTAGATTCCATTTTTTTCCTAGTTAATTTTTTTGTAGTAAATTATTTAGTCAAAGAATTTTGGTTGTGCTCAGCTCCATCTGAGTTTCATGTGCATTTAACATCCTTCTGAAGCTGATAAAATTCATTCTGTGAAATATCCCAAAGATAGTGATTTACTTTTTGTGGAGGGTGTTCCCCAGCACCCCTCCACAGTCCTGTCCAACAACCGGTCATCTTGTTGTCTGGCTGAGAACATCCTTGTCCATCTATATGGTGTTAGATAGGACTAAGCCATTCTGGTCACCTTCTCAGTGATGCTGGTACAGTAGAGTGGCAAATTAGCATAGGAGATCAGTTCAAATAAGTTCTGGTTCTGTTTTTTCTTGTCTTTTGCAAACATGAGTAGGAACCATGAGAAACGTAATTTGGAGATTACAAAAATGGACCATGTAGAGAAATGTTAGAAAACATACGTGAAAAATTCTCCCGGTTCAGAATATAACTAAACAGTGCCTTTGTGGATGAAATTAAACTCCTTCAGTACACCACTACCAGTAAACAAACCATCCCATATACATACAATCCTTGGAAGACTTGAGTCTGCATGTGGCCGAGAACTGTGCATAGCAATGTCTGCAGAGCTCTGTATGACACGCTGTGAATGTATAGCTTGCAACTACTAATTTTTATGGTGTGCCAAAAGGCAATTTATATTTTTTTAATTGAGATATCTGGAGGAACAGAGAAGTTCATCATTTATAGACATTTATTTGCAAAGGTTTTCTCTGTCTTTTTCTAAAGAACATTACCAATTAAAAAAAAATTAATATTGGTCTTTATGACTAAACTGGAGGCTATGGATCCACCTATTTCATTGAAATTGTCATGATTTTTCTTGAGAAGTTCTCATGTTAGGACTTTTAAGATGGGAACTGTTACCTGCGCTTATCTATTTTGAAATATATTAGTAGAAAATAAAAGTTCAAATATTTTTAAAATTCTTCAACTTCATGGCTTTACTTCCATAGTCTGATCAAGACTGAAGGAGTATCTTTCTTGTATGAGAAGAAAAAGAAAGGCCTGTTAATTATAAAGCTAATAGTGAAGTGTTCAGAGTGATTTCTTTTTTAAAAGAAACATTCTTTGTAATTACAGTAGTTCTGGAAAGGACTCTGTGAGATACTCCTGCACTTATATCTGCATCCTTCTCTGGCCTATTTACCTTCCTTAAAATCACTTAACATACTTTACTGGCATGATAACTGGAGAAAAGTCTTTTAAAAATCTTTAACTTTTGTAACTTTTCTTGGCCCATATCTGTGCTCTTATAGTGCCTCCTCTCTGATCTTATGCACACGTACACAATGTGGAAAAACAGTGGGTCTTAAGACATATTTTTCAGTTAAGCTATACTTTATTATGACCAAAATTATGAAAAAATGAGCAGAAGTCTTTAGTTTTGGGGTGTGGTTTTTTTTTGTTTGTTTGGTTGGTTCAGAGGGTTTTTTATGTGTATGTTTTTGTTTGCCTGGGGCTTTTATATTTTATACATTTTTTCTACAATCTCTAGTGTGCACTTCTGTGAGTTGTAGCGTTTATTGTTTGTTTTTAATGCAAACTCCATGGAAATATTCATGTTTCCTAATTATGGTTTGTAATAGCTAAATAATAGAAGTCTATTGATTTTACAGCTACCTCCTTCTCTGTATATGTTTGTTACAGAGACAGCTTCTCTTGGGCTGATATAATGATCTTAATTCTCTGTGGTCGATATAAAGATTTTAATTCTCAAATCGGTCCCTTGGATGGAGGTTTGTGAAAATGGCTGCCTGAATGGGCTTGATGCTGCAAGGTTGTGATGCCTATTGAACAGATCTTTCTTGCCAAACAGCTGCCTTCACCTCCAAGCCAGATGATCACAATTTCGTGACGGCTTCGTACAGAAACCTCAGAACAAAGTATTGGTCTAGGGGCCTAAATGCAAGCTTTAATATTGTTGTTGTGAACCATGCAAAAAATTCTGAGCAGGTAGTATTCTTCCCCCCTTCTGTTTGCTTCCTTTTTCCTCTTATCCCCTGTACTTGTCACATAGTTCCTTATGCTGGCTCCCGGGGGATCTGTCTAGCTCGAGTAAAAATTCTGGTGAAAGCACAAGGTGGCTCGGGCGGTTTGATGTGTTCTTGATGGGCTAACTCTACCTCGTGCCTATGCCAAAGACTCTTGTCTAGTTGTTGCTGCACTTCCCTTGCAAACGTGATGAGGGGACCACAAGGAGTCACAGTGAAGAATTTCTCTGAGGTGCCATGGGCTTGCTGTGTGCAAGGGGAGCGCTTCGTCTGTCACTGAAACAGGATTACTGTATTTGAGGGTCTCTGGGAATACTTGCTGTAGGGTGGGGAGGTGATCTCGAAACCTTGCTAGTCAGTTCCACATGATGTTAATATGCAGGCCTGTAGGAGGTAATATCATTCAGAATGTCAGAAGGGACTTCTGTCTGACATTCTTCAATCTCTGATCTCTTATGTACGTCTCCTCTTTGTAGCTGTCTTCATCAGTCATTACTTTCTCAAAAGAAGCCACACGCTGAGACACACTGAGAAGTCTGCTCCAAATTCTAGATACGAGAAAGAGAATTTGTACTACTCTGAGCTACAGTCTGCCTGACTCTTCTTGGAGGCCACCACTGATTACAGTGGCAATGCAATGGAAGGTTGATTTCAGGAAAAAGAAATACATAAAAAATTCCCTTATAGCATCTGTTGTAAGTTGTGTGTTATAGAATCAAGTTCTCTTGACAGTTGATTATTTTGAATTATCTCTTTCTTCTGCAGTAATTCTCATGGTTTTCCTTGGGCCTTCAGAATGGCATGGTATAACTTGTGCATGGTGATAGAAAGGTGGCAATTATGTATAGAATATCATTTCTTATTTTAAAGACTTGGACATCACAAAATTTGATATTTTTTTTCCTGTCAGCTTAAGCATTTCCTCATGATCAAATTCTGATAGAAAGAAAATGTAAGACTAATCTATGTAAGCTTTATGCTACCCATCCAATTACTCTGGGTGGAGTTCTCTCTTATATGGATATTCTGAAGAGTCCTAAAACAAATTACTGTGTGATATTGTTTCAGATGCAATAGTTTTGTACCATTGAAGCAAAGCAAACTGTAAATTGCAAAACAAAGAATAAAACCATAATTACTGCTTTCATTTATTCATACCATATTAATGCAATATAATTATCTGGCAGGCAGGATTTTATGAATCCTCAACAGAAAGCCACCAAATGGTTGCTCTAATGAACACATAAAAACTAACACTTTAAAGCAGTAAATCACATTCCGTTACTTTTACAGTGACAAACGCCTTTGAACTTTATAATTGGAAATAATGTATTTTGGCACCCTGCAAAAGGCTCTTTAGAGTACTACTGTGTTTGGGAATACTGGACAGAAGTGCCAATGGGATACCATAGGAATTGTTAGGGAGATTTTTTGCAACGTGCCTGTGTTGGTCGGTACATTTTTTCATGTGCATTCTGGTCTCTTAAAAAAATCCTTAATGAATTGGGATCCTAAATAAGGCTTCAGGCTTGGATTATACAGACATCATAATAGATAGAGCTGTTTGAAGGCACAGTGAAAACACAAAAATAATCACATTTTGAAAAGTTATCCAAGATTAAAATTTTTTTGGTTCTGTAAAAACTTAAAGAGCACAGTTGCCTGGCCACAGAAGGCCTTTGCCATGAGGTAAGTGCAGAATGGAGTGACAGGATGGTGCTAACTCCAGGTCTGCTGGAGGCGAGATCTGATTAGCACATCTTCGGTAATGCACCCAGACAAAAATTCCCGCTGTGTCAAACTGTGTAAAGAAGGAACTGCTCATATGCATATCAGTGATCAAACAAAGATCACCCCAAATTACGGGGCAGATGGCATCTGTGACCACCAACAACCACGGAAGCCCCACCCTCGAATATGCCACCACAGTGGGAACCTGAGATAAGATAAAGGTGGTATTATTGTCCAGGTGTTATCTCAGACCTAGGGAAAGGTCTAACAAAGCTGGGAGAGAAGAATATATTGCTGATGATGAACATAAAGAATGAAGAACTTACAGGACATAAGTAAAGCCAACTCAGCAACTGTGCTGAAATCAGCTCTGACTGGGTAAAAGGTCATCCTGGCAGGGGGAGATAGTGACCACCATGGCCCACAGACCCAAGAAACCCATGTACTCAAAAAAAGAGAAAAGACTGAGCATGAGACTAATTAGCATTAGAATCCAGGGAATCATTTAACCAATAGAATAAGACAACTGTGTAGCCAATGAGCATTAATTCCTTTGTTTGCTAAGATCTGTAAACACTGAAAAGTTTTGAATGGCTTGGGGACTTCCACCACTGAGAAGCCCAGGGTGAAGAAGGACCAATGGGAGCTGGAATCCAGTGCTGCAGGATCCAAGGGGTGGTAACTATCTTCTGTTTGATCTCTCTCTCTCTCTCTCTCTCTAATTCTCTCTCTCTTTTTTTCCTATTTCTTGCTATTTCTCTACATTTGTTGTTAAATGAAAACTGTATTATTGGCTTTGGCATGTGATCTTGTTCGCACCTTAATTTGGACAGAGGCACCCCTAATTAATTGTATTGTGACAGGTCCTCTTAGGCACTTTATATCTTTTTTTGAAAAGGATCAAAATTCTTTTCATGTTGTGTGTTTAGTCTTGTTCACATTATTTTTTAATCCTTTACATGACTTTAAGTGCTGGGAGGGGGGAAGAAAGTAGCCACAAGAGTTGAATCTCTCCAGACATTTCATCAAGGAGAGACCATGCATAAAGGGTTGGTTTCCTATTTTAAAAAAACCAAACAATTGCCAACTCCCCTGGAAAAAAAAAAAAAAAAGGAAAAAAAAAGGCTATCTTGACATTCCTGAGATAACATTATGAAATGTTAATTACGGAAATATTTTACTAATTGTTGCCATCTTTAAATAGTCCTAAAAAACCTTTTAAAGTATGCAATATGGAATTAAGCCACAATCCTAACTGGTGAAATTAATTTGAAAGACCATACAGAATGAGGAGGAAATTAATCAAAACAAATTGGTGAAGTTTAAGGCATATATTTTCCTTCTCTTGAAGTTCCTTTATTCACCCCATCAAAACTGACATGCAAACCTTTACTACATGCTATACTAGAGCACTGGTCTGATCTAGGAGAAGGAAACCATGTTATATTTAACCTATTTCTCCTCCAGAATTGATGGTTAAAAAACAATTTATTAGTCTAAAGATTTTGGGATTTTGTTTTTTATGTCCTTTCTCCTCATCCTTTAGGGAAAGTTCTCTATTCAAAACAACCTTGATTCTGAATAATTTCTGCATTGTATAGGGGTTTTCTGGGATAAGAAATTTTATAAAAAAATACAGTGTTTGTGCTCTGAGTTGCTGATGATTGGACTGTGACATCCTGTACTGTAGCTCTGTATTGTTGTATCAAAGCCAAAGATGGAAGGAAATCACTTGTGTTGAAGAACTTATATTCTATTGCTGTCTTCCAAATTTTCAATCTAAACTGCAAGGGGAAAAAATATTGACACTCAAATTTTCATTGTCAGCAAATGTCTGCAGTCTTGTGTTTTCCCTGTAGTCAAATATGCTAACCAATGTTAATAATTTAGCACCTTATGAAACTCGCCCCCACCCTGAGCCTATGGTAGAATCTATTCTTTAAATAAAGATCGCATGCTGAAAGTGCACAACATGTTTCAAAACAATGTGGTTAACTGTCTCTGTAAAAGAACAGAAATTATCTTCAGTAAAACAGCTTTAATATAAGCTAAAGCCATTTTCTGTTAGAGAGCTGCCATGCACTTGAAGGGTCAGGAAGCTCATTTTCCTCAAGTCTCAGCCTATAACACCGGTGCAAGTGTAACATACCTAAATAAACATCCACAACAATTTTTGCATAAATGTACAGCGACACAAGAATTGAGATGCAATTATTTAGCATTTGTTGGGAAAGGAGATGGTTTATTTGATATGTCAAGGACTGACTCCCTCAAGGGAGAAAAACCACTTGCTGAAATATGTTGGTACGATAGCAGCATTAAATAGATTGTTGTTACAGCCATCATGTGTGCAATTTTTGCAAAATGTTGTTTCATTTCTGACCAATGCTTTTAGGAGTCTTTGGGTTAAATTATGTCAAAGATTCATAATTAGCAAAAAACCACTCAAACCCATTTAATTAATGGAATAGATTAGTTATTGTTATGAATTTAGTGTGCCTGGAGTTAAAGAGTTAACTCAACCTGAAAAGTTGTTTTTTTTTTTTTTTTAATTAATATTATCCTCTCTTGAGTCCTCCCTTTGTTATGTTAAACGGTTTGTTGAAGCACTTGAAACTGCTGAAAACCATTTAGCAACGTGTGGTGGCTATTTGAAGAAGACCCTTCAAAACAGCAAAGATTTGTAGGACAGAGGTCTTGATTCCCTGGGCCAGTGGGGAATACATTTGGATAAAGCTTTTATGTTTCAGACTGAGGTCAAAATAGATTTTTGCTGCGTTACCAATAGATTTGCTTGAAACTGCGTTTATATCTGTACTCCAAATCTGACTATCATGAATCAGAACCCCCTAGTGTCAGTTTGGTTGGAAGGTGGCCGAATCCCAGGTCTGGTTGTGAGGCTATGAAAGACAGGAACGAAGACCTTCACCCAAGAGTTGGTATTTTCAACAGAGCACAGGGGACCTGCGTGTGCTCCAGTGGTGCTGCGATGCATGTGCTACACCCTGCCCTATTGCAAGAGCAACAAGTAGGCAGGATCCTGCTCTTATTTCCAGGCACTTTGTGCTGAGAATGACAGTCTTGAAAAATGCTTGGTGTTATGGCAAGCATGACAATACACTTGTTTTCTTGGGAGCCCTTGCATCTCTTGTCCCCTGTAATAAACTTGAAGGAAATCGATTTACTCTCTGCTTTTTTTGCTCTTGTTTTTTTGACTTACAGTTGGGAATATGCTTAATTTTGACACATTGTAGTAGTTTATCAATTGTCTCTATAGTATTTTTTAGATCTAGGCACATCTACTGTTCTATCCAAAGATATGTAAATTTCCTATTGTACTGTTTTGAACCAATTTACAGTTGCAGTGAAAAAAAACTTTGGTCTTTCACAGAACTCATTCAGAAAATTTAATGGAAAATTTTCTCATCTTCTATATTTCTTAACCACGTTTGCAATACAACTTCTGATCCTCTCACCTGTCAGTTGATAAAGAAAAAACTGTTTTCCTAAATTACATTTTTCCGTGGATTGTACTGTTCTTGATTATTCAAAATTTGTTTTAGCTGTCTTTATTTGAAGTTTGAAGCCTTGATTTTATTCTTTCTCTAAGATAGGCCTAAGACATTCCTTTCTCGCTTCCAGAAGAAATTGCATAGATATGAAATATTACATGGCTTGGAGTTTTCTTCTCCCATCCATGCTATTTTTATTTCTCGAACTTTCTCAGAACCTTCTTTCTCTCCTCTGTGACTATAAGGATTACACCATGCTGAAATGTTGCTGTGCCGCTGAGTGAACTTCCTTCCTAACCTCACTGCTCTATTCAAGATTTAAAAATTTACGTTTTCTTCCACCATCATCTGCTGAAACCAGAAGTTTCTCCATTAATGGTATCTAAGAAATAACTCTCACTGAACTGACTGATGGTATAATAACTGTATTAGGCTTGTGTATTTTTTAATTGAAATTAAATGAGTTACTGTTTTGTTTTTATTTCTGAATTAGTTGAAATTTCTCACAGGCTTTGAATTGTCAGAAGAGCTCAGAACAGAACTAGTTTTTAATTGGCTCAAGACCTGAGGGTTGATGATAGGAAGGAGTAAAACTTTATTTCTAGTAGTAAAAAGTTAATGTTCTTAAAAATCTCTTTACTAAAAAACCTAAAGTTATTCTACTGATAAAGATTACTGTATTGAATGGAAAAAAATGATGAAATCATATTTGACTTTTTAAAAAATATAAAGATTGTATTGGCAGCTCCTTAACTGTCTGATTTAAACACTACCCACCCCACTCCTGCTTTATTCCCTCTTTAATCCCCTGTGGAACAACATCTGTAACCACAGATGAAGTGTGAAAACTCAGCTTTGGTTAACACCTTTTTCTTCTTGGAAATAGGTTAACACAGTTCAGTAGCTTGTAAGCTATGATGATATACATATTGTATTTCTGGTTCTATTGGTATGTTTCTTGTTCATAGATTGACACCCTCTTATGGTATTGAATCTGTCATTAGTGCATTCAATTGGCTAAGTGGGTTATGGAATAAAGCCATGTAATATCATCTTTATTTCTGTGATCAAGTAGAATGTTAAAAAAACCTATTCATAAACGCTGTAAAATGTTGTGGAGTTTAGTCCTGTAAAACTTGACCAAGCTGATCAAAATCAGGTGTGTTTGAATTCTTATTCTAGTTAATACAAAGGCCAGAAATATTGAAATATTGGCACCAGCACTAGATGCATTATACTGGCTACAAATATGGTGGGTTTGACTTTTTTTCCTCTAACTTTGGGAATCCTGTCACTTGAGATATCATGGAAGCTGTTTTTTAAGAACCTGAATAATTTTCTGACTCAGTGTTAACCTGGCCCTCTACCCTCACCCTTCTTTTTCGACAGTTTTAGAACTTGCATCTCAAAATTCTCTTCAGACCAACTGTTTTTCAAATTTATCACTGGGGAGGTCAACTGAACTTCATATTCCAGAGGAACAAATATTAGCTTTAAAAAGAAAAACAAATAGCAAGTTCTAGTTTGCACCAGTTTCAAGGCCACATGCAAGTTCTTATAATTTATTGACCTGTGAAAGCTGCTTCAGCCATTTAGCTTAAGTGCCTCCAATAGAATGTTATGTGTTTGCCTTGTCCAGTTATTCGACTGGCCATGCTATAGAAGCATCTTCTCCTGAGTATGGTTCTTTTGTATATATCTTCTTCCTTCAGGGAAGTGGTAAGTAATAGCAATGACTAGCTTGATTATACAAAGGGATGTTTCTGCCTGTTCCGTAATTCCCTTTCTTTTGTGTCGTGTTGCTTATGGCAAGGTATAGGAAAATGTGCAATACAGAATGTATCAGCTTCCTGATGCCTCCTGCTGTACAGGTGGGAGGGATTGGGATCAAGTGCCATCATCTCTTGAAATGTTTTTCCCTGCACTAATTGCTTACCCAAACCCTTAGACAATTTTTTTTCCTTGACTATTTACGTGCTCTTAATTGTGGGGTGGCTTTTTTGGATTTTTTCTTTTTTGTGTGTGTGTGGTTTTTTTTTTTTTTTTTTTGGTAGCTTTCCTGTTTCTGTATCCTGAAGAGTAGGATGGGTTGAAGACGGAAGTAAGCTGCATCCTCTTTTCTGCACAGTACTGTGTATTCCAGCCTGTGTATGGAACTGGAAGACAGTAATCTGCATACTAAAGGAAGGCACCATTAATTATGCAGCTATTGCACTGTGAGGAGTGGATAATTCTAGGTTTCAATGGCCTTGAATCATTATAAGGCTTATGTTTTCCAATGTATTAACTTTTTTTCACTGATCTTGAGAATGTTAGACACAAGCAAGCACCTGAAGCTGACAGAATTAACCACAAGGATCCTATTGCTTTGTTTATTTTCTTTTGATTCTTATGCATATGCTTACCATTCTCTTTGCTAGGAGTTTGCTGTTGCTTAAGCTTTTGTCTCTTCCTTACTCCTATCATGACCTAGTAAATGGTAACATTCTGGATTTTGTTCTGTTACAGATTTCAGTGGTGAAAAAGTTCCAGTGTTGGAACTGACAACACCACAAAAAATAAAATAGGCTGAGGCAGTTCTGCAGTGCAACATATGAGAACATATTTTAAAATCTTTTATAAGAGAATGTTTCGTATTCTGTTTATCTGAGAGAAACAATTTATTTCTTCAGAGAATACTATTTATTATTTTTTTTAATCGATCCAGGGGGGAGGTGCTGTGTCCTTATTTGAAAGCTACTTCTGGGATAGGCTGTAAGCAGCAGTACCTCCTTTCCGCAGTGGATCTGGAAGACCTGTAGCATAGGCACCACTCCCGCCTTGGCCAAGAGCACAGACAGGACCCAGGTCCGAAACAGCCCCCAGTTCTGTCCGGGTGTGGGTTATCCCGGTCTGACAACGCTCCGGCAGTCACTAGATGGCAGTCTGTCCTCCGGGATGCACAGGGCCATCGGACCTGCATCCCGACTGGAAGATTAATATGATTTGGATCGGTTCAGTCAGTATTAAATCACTTATAGTGTTGATGAAACAAAAATTTACATCAGAGATGAAATGCGTTGCTCACACCGAAGCCAGAGTTCTGTCGCCGTGGAGCACTCGGTGCTCAGCCGAGGTTCTCTCGAGGTGCTGCTGGTTCTCTCTTGTCCACTGCCCCCCTTCTAAATTTTCAGTTTATTTGAGGTGTTTTTATTTTGGTAGTTTGGTTTTTGTTTGTTTGTTTGTTTGTTTTTGGTAAGGGGGAGTAACAGAGTGGGGAAAGGAAGTTGAAGTTGTGGATAAATCTGAAATTTTCCTTGTGTCCTCGTAGGTCATTAAACCTAAAAGGATAGCGTTTACCGGTTTACTGGCAAAAGTGTTGCACTTCACTTGTAATGATAATTTTCAGGGAAACTTTTAAGTATTTGGCTTCAATACTTAGGTATTAATTTATTTTTTTAATAGAAAAATAATAATTTTTAAATGCTTTACAAAAAGAAGACTTTTACAGTTCTGCATTAAACACTCTGTTAATTGCTTTCAAATTTCGGTGCCCATGCTATTTTTTGTTAATAAAAGGACCATTTTTATAAAACCCCCTTAATTTTTAATTTCTTTCTCTTCTGAAAAAAACTGGTTGCAAAAGCTATTAAAATACTTATTTAATATTTCTCTTTCAACAGCATGCTACCAAAAAGCTTGCAATATGTTTAATTATATAAGGAGCGTTTTCAGAACAAACAAAAAAATTACATATACTGTTTGAAGAGTATTAAGGTGTAGAATATTTAGAAGAACATGTGTTGCATGCTTTTTTAATTATTATTTCCTAGAAAAATACTTAAGAGTAATTTATAGAAATTTAACAATCAAACAGATATCTGATGTATCCTACCTCATTTAGTAATTCACTGCATGGTGGGTTTTTTCTCAACAGCATGTCAATATTGCATCGATATCATCATTAGGAATTTTAACAATCAAATGGATTTGCAGTGTATGCTTATCACGATTAGCAAGCATGTGCTGCATATTTCTATTAACTGCACATCAATATCGTCATTAGAAAATCAGCGATCAAAGAGGTCTGTAGAGCAAGCACACGCTGAGGAGCATAATATTTAGAATCCAAAAAGGCTTTGTTTAACATAAGTCTATTTCTGATTCAGTTTATTTTTACTTCTTATCAGAATGGCTATCTTGATTCCATCTCTGACTATAAAACCTTTAAAATAGTCTTTCTGTAAACATAGTATGATATAAACCTTTACTACAAACTCTAGTAATAGGGCATTAGGATTCACAAAGGTATCATAAAAGTGTTTATGAAAGACTATGTCTGTCACTTTGCAAAAAAAGCTTTGATTTTCAAGGGTAACCTTAGTACTGCATACATGCAGCTATTTATCACTTGTCTTGCTTCCCTTTAACTGTGTAAAAGACTTTAATATGTTTTCTCTGCACATATGATTAACTTTGGTTTAAAGTCCACCACAGGAAAAAAACAAACAACCAACAAGACCCAAAAGTTATTTCTCATGTATTTTATTATATTTATATAAAGAGTGCCACCTAGTATTAGCATTCTAACGTGATGAAAATTTAGTAGCAATAGGCTCTAATTTTGTGCCATATACTGTAGAATTAATGGTATGCTCCTATTGCTGTAAGGTAGGAAGTAATTAACTGTTCTCCCACATGAATTTATGTATTCCCTCTTTTGATGCCGACCAAGTGCAGGTGATACGTTGATAAAGGATAAATATTGTAGTTAGTAAAATTAGTTTTGGATGTCCAAGATGTGTACAGATTTTGTCTGAGAAACCAATTGAACCAGTTACATTCAGAAAGAAATTTTTTTCTATTAGTTTCTAAAAATTTTAATTCTAAACTTAATGGAGAGATGTGATGCAAGTTGCTCTTGTGACTTTTGTAAATAATAGTTATTGCAGAGCAGAATTTTGGCCTTCTATCTTTATTACCTTTGAAATACCCATTTGTTTTTAGCCTTGCTTTAAGTACAATGACATACTAAGGACTGGCAGAGTCCTACTTTAAAGAACCATTTGTTTGGGCAGTAAAAATATAGCCTCTCAACATCCTTAACCAATTATCTGTCTTTGTTTATGCTGTTTATGGCTTGTAGGGTAATGGCTCCAGCAGAGCTAATAGTCAGCCCTGGTCTGGACATCATTGCGGGAGGAAGATTCACTTCTCATGGAGATGACTCCTGCAGTCTCCCCAGCCTGTGTGAGGTCTCTGCTGGGGTCATGCTCCTGACATCTTGCAGTAGGTGAGGACAAGGACACAGCACATACTGTTTAAAGACGGATAGTTTAACCTTGCCTAACATTTCACCTTGACTACTGTTGTTTTTCATAGCTCCCTTTTCAGAGCTGATATAGTAGCTTTATGGGTGTGGAAGCATGATTTTTATCTTGCCATTGGTTTAAGGATAATCAGGTCATCTGCAGAAAGAAGCCTGAACTCTGACTCTCCTCATTTAAAACCAATGATCTCCCCAGCCTATCTGCCTTGACTGTGTACTTCAGCAATTTGATGATGTTGATTTATATGAAAACGAGTATTATACTTTTCTTTATTTCATGTCCACTGTTTACTGCATTAAAAAAGTTACTCTGCTGTAGTCATAGTAATTGTATGTTCTGGACTCGCTTCAGATGCATCTGTGCCTCATGGGAGCCAGTCACATGGCAGCTATGCAGGTATTTTTTTATTTTTGTTTTATGTCATCAAATTGTGTCCCCTCTGCCTCTATCCAATGCCAGGGTCATGAACTTTAGGTTCACTAATAGCATAAAACAGGTCCAGACGAAGGAAAAGCCTTCTGGAGGCTTGCATGGATAGTGCAAGCACAAACAGAAACTGCTGATTACTAAGCTTTCCTAACTGTCAGGTAGTTATGCTCAGCTGATGCAATAATAATTTGCACAGAACAATAAGCTGTGTTGCTGTATATAATATTCTTTTTTTCTAATGACTCATTATCCTAGGATGATAAGGAGATGATTAGAATATAACTGTATTAAAACATAATTGCTTTTCTATTCAAACAAAAGCATGCAGCGTACACATCATGACAAACGCCTAATGAACAGGAGTGGAGCTTTTTTGTTTTGTTTCAGTTTATGGCAAATGCCTACCATAACTGCCTGTTTAAGATCTTAATTGCTTTTAATTTTAAGAGTTACCTGACAGTTGCTTTTGCTTGGAGAATCATACAGAAAAGTATGTTGCTTCACTGCAAGGGTGGGCTCTTTACAAACACAGACATTCAACTTCTATGATTCAAGTTGAACAATTATAATAAGATTAATTTTCTATAGCTATTGCTACTCTACCATAAGTAATTGTATAAATACTGTCCCAATGTGGTTTTTTTTTTTCCAATCTGTGGTAGATAAAATGCACTTAAACCCTTTGAAAATATTTGTGAAAAACATGTTCATTTTGAAGATGTCTGCAGGTAAAAAATTGACTTGCCAGAGATGTATTATCACCAGACTTGAATAACAAATGTGTGAGTGCTAAAGCCAACAATATGCAAGCATCTATGTTCAGTTCCCATAATCATTGGTAAAATCCTAAACTTATGTTGCACTGGCTAATTATTCTCTTCAGATGACACTGGTCCTAGGTAGTCAGTTCCATAAATACATTTGAATATGAAAGATGCCAAGGCAAAATTTCTTTCCAGTTGCAGATTCATAGTGTACCTTTTCGTTTGATGACCAATGTTACTGGGCTGTAATTTTAATCTCTTCATTATCATCATCTCATCCAGAACCACTATAGTATGTGGTATCTTTAAATAATTAAACTTTGTCTCTATCCCTGGCCTATTACACAAACCACTGGAATCCTTTCCAAGCCCCTGGGCCAGTGGTTATGGAAATAGTGCCTGTACATTATAGCAGCTGGTGAACTGAGTGTGAAACATCCTCTGTAGTATTTTTAGTGGGAAAATTCAGTTTTCACTAGCTATGTCTCATTACTAATTTTTCCAGGACCATGATCATGACATCAATGACAGAGATAGTCGTTAAACTGTCTTGAGAGCTAAATCAAAAGATCTCATCTTTTCGGTTCTCTAGGAGTCCTGATGACCATGCTAAAGGCAAGAAAGGCAACAGGTACATAATCAACTGCACCAAGACGGGGTGATGTGCAGGCATCAGGCAGCGGATGGTTGTGCCTCAGCATCCCCTGTAGTGCAAGGAGTTTCTATGCTTGCAAGGCTCAGACCAAGCATGCTGTCTCTGACAAAGTATTATCATGAGGTGTTTGAGTATACTTGCTGCTTAAACCCAGTGGAAAATTAGATTTGCTTTACTAAAACTAAATGTAATGACATATCATTTGTGTAGAGTAGTCAAAACCCCGGCACTTCATTTTTTCATGTGGCTTTAAATGTTTGCAAAAGTTGTATTTTTTTACTGCTTAATTAAAGTTTTATTTTATGAAAGCCATGATATACTTTCTGAGGGCAGTGGCATGCTCTTTCCAAACAGTACCTCTTTACTAGTTTCCCTGCAAGCAGATGAGTGAGCAGATACTCAGTGGATGTGGTGGCCAGATATACTGCTTGGCATGGTGTGGTTCTACAGGGCAGAAGTACAAGATGGTTATGCACATTGTCCTTCACTCTGGCTCCTCTGACACAGGGCTTGGCCTTCTACTTTCTTGTGTTTGCTTTTCATCTTGATATCAAGTCAACCTCTGGAAAAAATATTGTTCAGAGATCCATCTTGCTCATATCTATGAGGTATCTGAAACACTTTCAAACCTTTAAACAAAAATTTTTGGTGGGTATCTCAAAAGTAGATGAGTTTTTCCGTAATGCAGTCTAGGTTTCTGATATTTTATTTATCAGGGTATAAGGAGTGGTTGAAGTCCCCCATAAGTTTGGTTTTCATTGCACCTCCACCAGTATGGATGTATCAGGACAGGCTTTCTCACAGATATCTTTTCTTTTCTCCCATCACCCCTCTACCTGACAATGAGAGTGGCAGAGATTTTAAGCGTAAGTGCTGCCTCATCCCACGTTTCCTCCTGTTCCTTTGAACTTCCTGTTCCACCTCTCCTATATTCAGTATTCATATCCATGTTCAGTATGAAACTGAATTCCTCCTGGGTAGTGTAACCTAGAGTTGTGATATTACAGTTTACACATCAGTCTAGTGCCTCTTTGACTGCTGGATTGTTTGCTCCTGGGATGCAGTCCCACCTCGCTGGCTTTCTGCTTCCACAAGTTCCCCAACCAAGAGCTACAGGGCAGTATCAGAAACATCTGTTTTGTTGTTATGGAAGTGCTACTATTCTGCATATGCGTGGCCTGAAATTTTTCATGTTTTGATGTTGCTGGGCACTGGAACAGGCTCCCTGGGGAAGTGATCACAGGCACGAAACCTGGCAGAGTTCAAGAAGCGTTTGGACAATACTTTCGGGCACGTGGTGTAAGATTGGGGATGGCAGGGCCAGGAGTTGGAGTCGATGATCTTTGTGGGCCCCTTCCAACTCAGCATATTCTGTGACTCCTCTTATACATCCCTGCCATGGTGATAAGCAAGAGGTTACATAAACGTAGGGGAACCTCACCCACAAAACACTTGAGAGATCTCTGTGGTCCAGTCCAGCATCCATCCCCAAGCTAGTAGAGTGGCTGAAAAGTGATAGTAGAAAGGCACTCTTTAGTCTAAAATTGAGCCATGATGAGAAACTAAGATTATTGGATGGAACAAAAGGGCATGTTCGAGCTTGAACCAAAGGTCATGCAATTACCAGAACCTCTTACAGAGATCTCCCAGTGCATTAAAGTGGCAACACAGAGCATGCCACTTGAAAAAATTGTATCCTCCTATTAAACAATAAGATTCCCTCCAAATGCCCAGTGATCTGAAATTTGTTTTTGGGACTTCTGCATCTTCACAACTGAGACAAACAATTGTCAAACTATTATTCTTTAAGGTTAGTTTTTGCTTTGTTGATGCTTTTTAATTTTTTTTTTTACTTTGTTGGGGGAAAGGTGGAAAGGAAAACATTTTGGTTTGTTGGTTTGTTTGTTTGTTTGTTTGTTTTTCTCTGACCATGTAATTATATTTTCCCTCAGGGAAGTTGTTCTTAAAAATGTTACGTTCCTCAAGAAAAATGGGGCTACCATAAAGTCTGCAGTACAGACAGAGCCATGATAGACATTACCTTACTGAAGTAAGTTAGTCAGACTGTTTCTGTTTAAACTGTGACAAATAATGACACATAGGCCTCTATGCAAGCGAAAGCCTCCTATTGTTAGGGCAGGTTCTACCAGTTGCACTGTATTGTCTGGTAGCAAGTTAATTACAATAGAATTCTATGATAATGAAGCTTGCCTATATCTTGCTATACTTCTTGACTGACTGCACTGTGAAGAAACACACACTTGTGGCTGGAATATGAACTATATTTCAACCAATTTCTTGGAACAATGTTATGTTATTTAATGTGTTCCTCAAACACAAAGAAATCTCTTACTCAGTGTGAGATTGGACAGAAAGAATGTGTCACTGTTCTTAACCAGGGAGGTAAATGGTAACACACATGATGCTTTTACAGATGCCAAAGTTTCAAAAGGTTATCCCATTTCTTTTTTTCAACTGTTCATTATACGTAATACAATATTTTTGATCCTGTGTACATTGCCAAGGTTTTGTTGAAATTTGACCCAGATACTTATTTTTAACCTTGTTTGGTGGTTTGTTTGCTTTGCTTGATTTTTATATAAACCTCTGTTTGCAATGAGTTCCCAGATGTCACAGGACACAGTACTAGTTCATTTTTTTTTCATTTGAATAGCATTTGCATAAAAAAGAAATTCAGATACATTCTAATCTATGTCTACATTTATATTTAATATCCAGGCATGAAATTCTCCCAAACTGATGCATTTCACTTCCTATCACTTTTTAAAAAATTGTGACACTTTTTCCTTTCAATTAATACACTTCATTAGAGACCTCCTTTATTACCAAACTGGTAGAAAATATATTGCAGTCTGAGATTACAGACTGAAGGAAATCATCTTCTGGCAACAGTCTTCTGGAAAATCTGAATGTAACTGCATTAATTTTTCCCACTGCTATATCCCATGTCCATATTGATGGTCATTTGAGAAGTATTCTTTGAATGTAGAGATCATGAAAAGAAGGAAAAGATCCTTAGTAATTTGGAGTCATTCATACCTTGTAGTCTTCTATTCCCTCTTCTCCTTTTATAAGGGCTTTGCTTAGATCATTTGTTCACATGCTGAAGAGGAATGGGGGTGTGAACAGATATTATCAAGAGATCGGCTGAACTGGCAGCAGAGAGTGGGTTAATGTGATTAGGTAGTGATGTGTTCCTATTTTTCATGCATAGTTTTGTTTTTAACCTTTGTTTTCACTTCTGGCTGTACACTTGGAGGTTTTGTTCTTTTGCCAGTTCTATTTTTCCTGCGGGATTTTTTCCCTTTTTTTTCCCATCATTGCAGACTTTTCCATTTTAACCACTGCTGTAAATCAGCCGGTGGGAGGAGTGAACCTCGTATTGTTCAATAGGTCTATAGGTTTGTATTTGGGACCTTAGATTTGGGTTCCGTTGAAATGTTCCCAGCTCACAGAGTTTTTTTCTCCTTTTCAGATTAATTTTCTCACTCGAGTGTTACATTCTTCAAAGGCGAAGCAAGCTGCCTGCTTATTTTGTTTGCAGATTTTCTACAGGTCCACAAGTGTTGCTTATTATAGGATTTTCACATCTCTCCCCCCACCCCCATATAAATGGCTAATCATTGCTTATATCTGGAAAGTGAATTCAGTGAGGGCATAGCAAATAGCAGTTCAACCTATGCCAAGTAGATCTTGAATCTACAGCTGCTGGCCTGTTTGTGTTCTGTCTTCCCCGCGGATGTTTGTTCAGTTGTGATTCACAATCACGGGTTTTACTTTCTTGCTGGGTGGCACCACTTCATAAATATTTCTGTGTCTTGCCTATGGTCCCAGCACTCTGGATTTCCAATATTTTGAGAGTGCTTGCTGAGAAGTCACTTGGCATATTATCAAATGGCCACAGCCCAGCAATAAGCTATAGGTGGAATTTTAATATGAAGTTGTCAGGTCTCACGTCTCAAGCTGGGCAATTATTTTTTTTTCCCTAGCTAGTTTATTTCTTTAAAAGAAAAAAAACCAAGAAAGTATTTGCAGAATTGAATTGGCAATTTCATATTAAAGAACAATAATTGTTGCTTTTGAAATTCTGAAGGAGACAGTTCTGTACAGAATTTTTTTCCAGTTTAGTTTTCAGGTTAAACTTTATGGGGAAATTAGATGCTGTTCACAGCATGGCTGATTTAGGAAGTTCCCCTTTTAGCCTATAAGTTAAAGCATTCACTTTCTATGAGGCAGACAACACCAAAAACAAGGACTTGGGCCAAATAACTCCCCTTTCCAGGAGTGGACTTCACCTTCCCTGGACAAGAATTAATCTGGTTGTACTCATCCCAGTACTGTAAAGGTGCTGCAAGATAATGACCTCTCAGTTTTCTTATCTGAAGCTGTTATTTTTATATAAATGGTCCTGTAATCTTTGGCAACAGATTGTTAGAGTAACTGAGTGAAGGTGATTGTGAAGCCTGGTGGTGTGGGTGCCCACCTGCCAGGAAAGTCACCTTGTTTCCAGACCTGTTTCTAGACAGTTTCTAGTTTAGTTAGACTAGCAACATGTCAGTGCTGCCTACTTGCATAATTATATCAGGCCCAAAATGCTTTTGCAAGCCAAAACACAGGTATTAAAAAAAAAAAAAAAATCAAAATAAAAGGCTGCTTAAAATATATACCTTCTGTAGCCAGAGAGTATGCTAGTAGCACTTGTTTCCTGCTGTCTGGAAGGTCATCTTTTTTAACAGCGTGAATATAGTTTTCAGACATATGCAACTAATTTATGACAGACATTAAGAGCTCAATAAGGCAAGACAGAGATACAGAAAGAAGCAAAGTAGAAAATGTAGCTATCTTTGTCACTAAATAGCACACAATTAAGAAAGACAGTAGCATGCTGCATGTAAATAAGTGTTTGTCTTCCAGAAGATGTGAAACTTAGTCTCTTGTATGCTTAACAGGCTATGCACCCAGATTGACTGTAGCTGATTCCTGAGCTAATTCACATCAAATGGGTGTTTGTAAAGTGTTTAGTTCTTTTCTGAAGGTGAATATGTAATCTCTGATATACTGCAAAATGTACTGAATTGTCATATCTGCATGAGGATGTATTTTTTAGAGTTATTTTTGCTTCTAAAAATGTTTATTACTTAGGCTGAAATAATAGTGAGGGAAAAAACCCTCCAAAACACCCCCCCACACACACACCCCAAAAAACACCCTAGCCTCCTAGACTTTTTTCATCCTCTTTAGCACTCAAGACCTTACACAGACAAACAGATAACTGACTAAAAAAAGTTTGAATTAAAATCTTCATAGTAGAATTATTTTGATTTTGAAGCAAAACAAAACAATAAGCTGTCCTTTTCTGCTTGCTTCCTGCTCACATGTGGACACACAGATCATGCAACACGTGTTGAGTCCATTGTTCCAGAAAAAGGAAACAAATCTTGGTGATGTAATGAAAGTCCTTAGGAAAACCTGACCTTCCGTTTGGTCCTGCACAGTGTTTGGATTGCATGTGGATGCATTTGGTTTCCTTATGCAAATTCACCTTCTCTCTGTTTATAACTGTAGAGAAGGAAGGAGACAAACATCTAGCTTACATACTGCCACCATGTGTTGTTTTTTTTTTTCCTGTATTCATCAAAATGCGTGTGAGCTGGTCAGTGACACAATTGTATGTTACTAAAATTAACATTTTGTCTTAATGGTAGCTTGTTACCCTGTTTACCTGTAATTCTATTTCTGAAGAGTTTTGGATCTGAATTAGTTTTACTGTGTGAAGCCCAGGAAGTTTCTCTTGGGAGGAGCAGTGAGAGCAGCTGTTTAACACTTTCTAGAGACTTGGAAGTAAAAATTATCTTAGATATTAGCTTCAGGGTAGGATGGAAAGAACACTGTATGACGAGGAAAGTAATTTTGGGGAACCACAGAATAGCTGAGGTAGGAATTGACCTCTGGAGACCATTTAGTGCAACATCCCCTGCTGAAAGTAGGGCCAACTACTACAGATTTCTTGACCGTATTCAGCTGTCTTTTTAATATATCCAAGGCTGGACACTCCACAACCTCTCTGGGGGGTGGATTCTAGTGCTTGATAACTCTCAGTAAGATTACTGTAGGGTTTTTTCCACTCGTACGTTCACCGGGTATCACTGAGGAGAGCCTATTTCTATCTTTCTCCATCTAGGCACTAGGTTTAGCTGAGCTTGAGATATTTCATATATATCTGCTGAACAAACTGGTAGGAAGAGAATAATTTGGGCTGAGTTTAGTAGTGAACCTAGTAAAACTTGGGTTTAGTCAGCTCGAGAGGGGTCATGAGAACTGAGACTTTTATCTGTCTCTCCTTTGCTCTGCTGATGCTGGTGTTCAAGGTGCAATGATATTACATTAAAGTCATGATGAGGTTAATGAGATCTGAATATTGCTGATTTCTGAATGTACTAGTGCTGTTGGGAAGACTTGCCAAGCAGTGAGATGGCACCTTTTTGCTTACTGAGGGGAGTTGATAAGAAAAATTCCCAGCAGGGTTGGCGGTGAGGGATTTCTTAAAGAAATTGCTAAAAGGAAATGTGGAAAATTCCAGTTGTGTTTGCTTTTTTAAAGAAAGAAATAATTATCTGCAGTGCTGTCCTTTTTGGTTTTGTTCAGTATCAAAAGTATTCATTGTCACTTTAGGCTTTACATAGTTTCTGAATTTCCTTAGTTGTCTGGCTGCCACTAGAAACTCTGGTGTGTTTCTAATCACAGCAGATATTGGATGTATAAAGAACAGACTGGACTGAATCCTGTTCTCAGAAATATGTTTTTCTTAATTTTTATTCCACTGCAGTTCCTGACAACAGAGTTCTCTTATGACTAGGCTGTTTAGTAATACATCTGATTTTATGATATTAATATGATTTATAAATTTTCAGTATCTGATATGAAGGGAAATCTTAATCAGCAGAATAAGTAGTGTTTATATTGATATAATTTTACTGTTTATTGGTATAGTAGATATCAAGCTGCTTCCATTTAGGAAAAAGAAAATAGCTTGTTTTGACGTGAAGACTGCTTTATGTGACATGGTAAGGGCTCATATCCTAACTCTGTGTGGGTTACTAGTCGTAAGAAGACTGAAACATTGCCTTGGAATGTTCAAAAATATGTTACAAGGAAGTTGTCTAAACAGATGGAGTTTTCAGACAGGATCCTCAATTGCTGTGCATAGTTTTGAATAATAACCATTTAATACAGGTAAGAGTGAAAACCAGACTAAGAATTGATTTATGTATATATTTAAATGCAATAGTATGAGATTAGGAAAAAAGTAAATTTGTGGGGCTTTTATTTGGTTTCAAATGCTTACCATCTTGTGTTTTACATGGAGAAGATTGAAACCATCCTCTCTTATGCAGAGTTAGAATTCATTTTAGGTAACTTTAAGTAAGTCTGTCAGGGTTTCTGTTTCATTTCTGTTGATATTTGGAGGCACACTTGATCTCTTTTTTCAGGGCCTCTAAATATTTGTTTATTAGAATCAACATGCCAGCAACCCCTGGTATATGGTCACAGTGGAAAAATGACAGAAATCAGTGATGAACTTCACTCTCCTGTCTTTCCTACATGAAAGCACAATTAACAGAACCAAAGTACAGTGCTTTGCATTATTTGTGTGCTGGTGTTACATGATGCAGACAGGCATAGGAGCATATAGACAGTATTAGACATTGTTACAAAACCCTCCAAAATGCTTAATGTCTATATAAGATGCAACACTTCATGTTTACCTCTGGTTAGGCCAAGCCTAGCAGGTGCAGAAATAGAGCTCAAAAAGTGGGAAGAAACAGGGAAGTGACAGAAATGGGGCAATGAGATGATGAATGAACACACGTGGGAGGGAATTTTGCTCTCCAATTAAGAGAAAATGGATACTTCCATAGAAGCTTCTGTTTTCCAAGAAGCTACTTCATATGTGCCTGTGAGGGTAAGTTACTGTTGTCATGCGTGCTTTCCTCTTCCCCCTGCTATTCCCTTTTCCCACCCTCTAACAAAGAGATGTAGAGAATGCAAATAAATTGCCTGTCTGAAATGGAGGGAGCTGTGGGCTTTGGTTGACATTAGTGTATTGTGGAGGGATCCAGATGCGCGATACTCATCAAATTTCTATCAATACTAATTTACTAATATCAATAATAATCTGTTTCCCAGTGGATCAGCTTTCTTGAGCAGGGTCTGTGCACTACTTACAGCTCTCTGAGCCCTTCAACTAAGGTGTCAATAAAGCTGACCGCTGTTCTGGGGCTATTGACAGTTATTAAAAATGACCTTGATGTAATTTCATGCCTATCAAAACAAAGGCCATATGTTAAGGATTATGAAAAGCTACAGTGAACAAAAGCAATGACAGGCTTCAGCTGGGTGAGGGTAGAGGGAGGTCAGCATATGTGAAGATTATTGGCTCCTCTCCTCTACTTCTTTTCCTAAGGCACTGAGCGGTGGTGCCCCTTGGTAGGCAACTGTTATGCTAAAGGCGTAATTGGAACAATTTAGAGCTCAGGGGTACACTTTTTTAAAGATCTGTCATAGCATATCATCTCAACAGTTAATGTGGCGTAAAATATCATAAACACTGCTGAGGACCCTGGAGTCCCTGTGGCAGGGACCAATCGATAAGACCCAGTGGATGATCTGTCTTCACTCGCAAATAGAGGGCACACGAGAAACACTCTCACTTGCTTTCTTATTCTGCCACTTTATAGGCATATGAGCTTTTACCTGGGTGGCTGTCATGTGCAGGCAAGTACCTCAGGCATGGTGATCAATAAGAAGATTTTGCAAAACTGTGTGGATGCCATGCTCAAAACACAAAATACTTTGGTTCCCCTTAACAATCAAAAGGGGCCACATTATAATATGCATAAATGAGATTACAGTTAGAAATCCAGGCATCACAGCATATTATGCCCTTACCCTTTGCTCTTAAAAATCAGTTGGCTAGAATTGCCCTATCAACTTTAAAAAAATTGATTTACTTCCCTTTGGAGTATGAAAATGCCTTCCTAATTTGGTAAGTCTGCCTGCAGCCCTCAGGCTAGATAGACCTGTGTGTGGAGCTGGTGCTCTGGCTCTCCAACACTAACTCTTGCCCACAGTGCTGACACCTGGGTCACTTAGTGCATTGACAAAGTCAGAAATGGTTTGCTTCCTCATCTTCTCACCATGAGAAAAATACCTCACCCCAAAATGCATCTGGGCTGCTTTTAAAAGTGGCAAATGTTATCTCTAGAGTCCCACCAGTGAAATCCTCCCCTCTTGTGATGCTGATGGACCAAGAAGGGAGGGGCAGTGGATATCCTCAGACACAACCTGGTGTCTGGGGATAGGAGCAGAGTGACTCTGCTCTCATACCCAGACACTAAATCAATGGCAAGACCTTCATGGAAGCCTCCTCAGCATGGGAGAATAGGCTTTAAATTGCAATTCTCTAGGCAGGAGGGAAAATTTAAATTTAATTGGCTTGAAATAAATCATTTTAGATCACATTAAAATAAGTTTTTCCTGTCAATAAAATTAAAAAAAACACTTCTATAAAGTATTCAACTTTATACAGGAAATTAACACATAGAATGTTCTACGAAAATCAGAAATTTCTCTTTGCTACTTCAGTCAGGATTTTATTTCCAGTTTCTTTTGTGTAAGGCACAGCTTAATGTTTCCATTGCAGTGAGTACAGTGTTGTTCTTTCAGGACTGTTGTGAATGAAAACATTAATATTCATTCTTTTTGTATTTATGAAGTCTGCAGACCATGTTGAGTTATATGAAAAAGAGAATTTAAAAGAAAGCTGGAGAACATAGTAATGGTTTGTTTTTAATATAATATGGCACATTATAACTTTTTTTTTGTTCTTTTAAGGGTCCTTATATCATGAATCTGTGACAAGCCAAAAATCTAAAGCCACAATTAAAGCTCCCTCAGACAGGTATTATCTTCTAGCAGTTGTCCTCATGTCAACACCACGCTGTCTTCTGTATTACTCCAAAGATTCAGCAGGTTGGGCAGTGGACTGACACACTTGAAAACTGATTTAGGGACGAAAAAGAGTGCAGAAAATGGAAGTGTTTCTTAGTCACATGAATCTAACTCTCCATCCAGTTTGCCATGAGATCACCTGTGTTTCTTTTTTTTCCTGGTTCAGTATTGTGAGCAATGTGTGTGAAGGTGGGGAGAAGGCACTGGAGAAGTGGACAGGTCGTGGTGGTCATATTCTTCATTTAGTTAAATATATCATGTAGAACCTGAGTCTGGTGGATTGAGTTATTGGCATAATGGGGTGATTAACATTAATGGCCATTACTTTCCTTCCAAAGGTTTTCCTTAATGTCTAAGCAAGATGCACGTGGAAACTTGGGTGTGGAAGCCTGCCGGGGACAATCCTGTTTTCTTTCCAAGGCTGTATTTTCTAGAAAGAGAAAACATGACCTGTGGTTTAGTTTATTGAGCAAACAACTTCTTCTTCTGCTCTAAATAACTGTTTAGAGTACATGTGCTAGGGGTAACTAACCCTTGTAATCAAATATTACCTAGAAATTGCTATAGATGTACAAACGTTCTTTTCTAGTTGAAAGTTTGAACTTGAAAGCCTGGAAAATTTATTAAAGAAACTTAAGGTGTTATGAATATCCTTATAATTCCTATGAAATTCTGAATCTCTTTTTTATTTTTCTGATGAATTTCACTAGGGAACTTGAACTAATATGTACATTCCCTATATAATAAGAAATATATCCTTTCATCTGTAATGTGCCTACTTGTGCAACATCTCTATGAGGGAAGGGAGTGTTATCATAATTCAATTTACAAATAACCTAGGAAGTATAGATAATTAAAAAAAAAACAATGTAAGCAACAGTTGAAATTTCAGGGGGACATTAAATAAAAGTTTGTGATAAGAAGGGTAATTATTCATTTTTGTCAGGGAGATAGATATGAACAGTCTCCTATACTATGAAATCTTTGAAAATGATAAAAAAATGGTGAAAAAATTGTTATTTGAGGGGATGAACTATCACCACCCAAGTAACTTCTTTAAACTAGGATTTATTTGTACTGTCTTTATGTGAAGAAGTAGTGGGTTTTTTGGTTGTTGATTTTTTGGTCTCTTTTGGCAAATTGAATTTTTTTTAGTGCTTTTGGTTTGGGAGTAGTCACTGGGATATATTTTAATGTGTTTACACAAACAAATCTCTCTGAGTGTTGACAAGGTCTAAACTTTCATGTTCTAACTTACTTTTTTACTAATGCCACTACCTATAATTGTGTTTAAAAGAAAAAGGGGGGAAACCGCCCACATATATAACTAAAAGAAGTGCAAAACTGCTTAGACAGGACCTCAATTACATGTCTGGTAATTATAATGCAGTTAATTTCCGTGAGTAATGAAAATCATTACATTAAAGTAAATATAAAATAAATAAGCAGAAATATAAATAGAAGTACAGCAAAAACAATCACAAAGAAAATTAAACTTATTTTTTAGAAGATCAGGCTGAATTCATGATATAAAGGACAAATATAAGATGACAGACTGTGAGATTTCTTCCACAGTCTTTTAACCTAACCTATTTAAAACTAAAAGGATTTTACAATTCTGTACTTTAGTAGGTGAAATTAGCTTGGGTTCATATGGTAAGGTTTGCTCTTTTTTTCATAGAAAAAAAGCAGCATTATTTCAGTTTGTGTTCTGGCACTTTATAATGTGTCAAATGTGTCATTTCTATATTACCAAATCACAGAGTTCTAAGTGACACTTTCTAATCAAGACTGTCAAGAGGTTACATTAGTAAACACAAGCAAGAAACACTTGGGATAATGGTTCAATACATATTTTACAGTTCTGAAGGAAGGATAAATCAGGCTTTTTCAAGTAGTAAGTGACTTCAAGGCTGTGAAACTGAATATTTAGTGACATCCTAAGACAACGTTTAAAACTGCAATCATTTAGCTTGACTGGTGTATTTGTCAGATCTCTGCCCCATTGCTGAATGTGTTGAGGATGAATCTCTTGACAAAAAATGACCAAAAAAAAGTAATCATTTGCACCCAGCACTTCAGTTAATAGAAGAATCCTCCCATCTAGAGCTGGCTGCCAGTAAAGTAATTTTAACATAGCATTTAATCTTCATCAAAGTTTTCATGCTGGTGAGAGATCCCTTGCTGAGAGAACTTAAACTAAAATGTGGGCCCATGGCATACAAATGTCTCCCAATAGCCTGCAGAGTTTTTCCTATCCTACTTTTGAGAAGTATCTCAAGGGGCTAAAGACTACAGAAGTGTATATATCTATACATTACCTATTGGACTCTTTTCTGTCACTGCCATCTGGCTCTTGAGACATCCTGGGAGGCAGTTTTCAACCTCTTTTCGAGACTCAAAGACTGGCACTTGGAAGAACTTGCGCAAACATGCAGTGGTACGTGGTATTTATTATCTCTTTGGAACAAATTGTATCTACTGTGTTTGGATTCTTCATGTAGGTGGTTTTGAGATGGGTCTAACTGAGTTCTGTGCTTGTCAAGCATAGATGGTATGTAAACCAGGCTTTTTTCTGCTCAGACTTTGGCCATCTGTCCAACATTTCTGGATGTTTGACAACACAGAGTGTGAACTGCACACGGACTTGTATGTCTAACAGAGCTATTGTTAAGTTACTTTATGCAGGTCATGGAAGCTGTGAATGAAAAATGGACATATTAAAACTGAAGAATGAATATGACCTCTTGGTCTTCCACTTTGAGTCAAAAACCTATTAGGTAAATTTTACTTAAAAAGATTTCCAACGAAATAGTCTTCAATATAAACTTCCTTTCATCTTCACATGCCCTCACGAAACTCTTACAACTCTGAAGATTAGCATTGGCACAAATACTGTACAATAGGTGTTCTAAAAGGAAAGATTATAGAAAATCATGCTGACTGAAAACAATCCCTATGTAGGAAAGGAAATTAAGTTTTTCTATTAATGAGAAAAATTATCCAGCAGTTACTAGGGAGGCTCCTCCAGAATCAGTCATTAGGCAAAGATTAGTTCGTATTTTTCTTAATATTCAGGATAAAATGTAAGGTTGTGCTAAAGCCATATGTTGGCTGCACAAAACTGGAAGGCATTTTAATGTAGAGCCTTGGAAAGGTGTGTAGGAAAAATTGAATTATTTTAAAAGCTCTGAAGGGAAACCAAGTTCTTTTCAGGCTTGGATTTGTCTCCTTATTCAGGCACATCCATTATAGGATTACATTTGGTATATTTTATATTGGCTTTATATTATATTTTCCTTGTCTTTAAGCATTTCTGCAAATTACTTGGGACTCTGAACAAGGAGTGTCCTAGAATGGGTGTTGATAGTAGGAATATCTGGAATATATTATAAATCCTTTTTCTCTCATGAGTCGTTCATTTAGTGCACATTAACTGTTTGTATAAAAATCTATTATGAGTATCTATATTTTTTTCAAATTTTGTCTTAAAAACCCCCAAACCATAGCTTCACTAATATGTTTCTTAAAAATATGCAGGGACCAGCTTCAATTAACCAGTGTTGGCTTCTTTTTCCAAAACTGAGTATTTAATTTCCCTTTAATTGCCTTTAATATGCAACTAAGAGAATACTCTTCTTTCTTTAGACTCTAACTTTTAGATGAGCTGTTATCTAAATAAGTATCTTAAATTATTAAAATGCTTTATGATCCAGAGCTCTGTCTCTGTCTCTGGCCTCTTTCATCTGTAAAATATATTTGCAGATCTATTCTCTCAAACTGCCATTGAAGCGCATTTTAACATCCTTGGATCATCTGACCTGTTTCCCTGCTTGTAGTTTAGAGCTTGATCCTGTCGAGTCATCTGAAATATGATTCCAGCCTGATGACTGAGTTTTTCCTGCGTTAATTTGTTATGCCAATGTTCCTGTCCCATTTTTTTTTATTTTATACGTTGGATTCTGACACTTAAAATCTAGGACAAAATTCCTATTTCCTTATTCTTGCATTAGTTTTGTCACATATCTATTTTGCTTGGCTCAAAAAACGTGTTGACACATTTCTAAATTAAGTATCTCACTTTCTCATATTATTGGTTGCACTGCCAATGGTCAGAGTTCAGCTGTGCCCTTTCCTATGTTTGGGGCTCTGTATAGGAAGATCCACTAGACTCAGTGACTTGATGATCACATGGCAATGCCCATCTAGTCTTAGTCCGTAGTTTTGAGATGTCTCAGGGAAATACCTGTTCATCAATAGCTATGATGGCTGACAGAACATCCCAGGCCTAGGTGTCAGCATACCACATTGTCCTTCGTAATTATTCTAATGCTGTCATACAAGGTGTAGATTAAGGCAACGGTCTGCATGCTTGAATGATCTCTGCTGTGGAAAAGTTCCCTCATAAATGTTGTATCACGATATTGTTTGCAATGTTAATTTCCCAGATGTTGGCTGACAACATTAGGAACACGGTAATCAGATCTTGGCCTGCTGTTATGATAAATGTCTTACAAAAGGACTAAAGACTGATGTGATGTCAGCAGATATGAGGACGATAACGTGAAGAGATTCTTAGCTGTAAACACCCTTACCTATAGTTTCCATACAACACACTGCCTTGTGTTTCAAGAAAGCAAGTTGTATGCTCTATATAAAGCCAGGAAAAACAGCTTGCCTTGAGAAACACTAAATCTGTCAATTTTGTATTAAGGAAAAAACAAGCTTAAGACCATGATCTCTGACAGCAGGGAACAAGAATTACTCCTACATACCCCTGGCTACTGTGTTTAACAGCTCACTGCTTTCAGAAGAAATAATGCACCAATTATAACGCGCCAATTCAACCACATCGTCGTAAACCAAACTCTTAACTTCTTAATTTTAGCCCCTAGGTGCCTGCTCTTAATATTATAATGATGGGATTACAATACAATGATTTAAAAAATACAATGGGTTTCAAAGTGTAACATTTACCCAATTAAGCGCAGTCAGTTAGATCTTGCTCACAACCTAACCCTTTTCTTCCACCATGCTTTGTTTCTGTATGTACATTTGTGAAAGCCATGGAGTAATGCTAGCCATTTTTCATGGAATGAAACTCTTTGCAAAAAGCTGCTGGCAAGTTGGTCTACCAGTCATGAGAATGGATATTTAAACCTAATCTTAATGGAAATTCCAAATCGGGAATAATTTGTCATGCATGACTTATGCCAGACTTGTTCTGTTCTGGTCCCAGCAATATTTATGTTTTAGTGGTGCAAGAAATGACTGCTTTAACAATGAAACTGTACTTATAACATGGAAATCATAGTATCTATTGGTATCTTATAGTTGTTCTCTGAAAGATAAAAGGAATTTTGGTCAGGGAAAAGTAAAAACAAACACTTTGTTTTGCAAGAGAGAAAAAGGTTTATTTGGTTGGTTTTTTTCATATTGGTAGCTTATGACAGAATGGTTATAACTCTTCCTTTGGTTTGTTATGGAATATGCTATTTGTTAAGCTATTTTGCAAACGTGGGTACTAATCACAGTAACAGCAGCAATACCTATAATAGTGCTCATCAGTATTTTAGGTCTATTGAGATACTTATTAAAGAGAAAAAATTACCCTAAGTTTTGTCCTTAGCAAAGATTTCATGTTAATTTACAAACTAGCAGTTATCCAGTGCGTTTGGCCCATGATGTTATCATTGGTTAATGCATTGCAAGGGGTGTTTACTTTTGGGGATTGGAGGAACTGAATTATCAGTGGCAGCATGTTCCCCACAGAGCTCAGAACTTAACTGAGTTCAGACTTCTGAGTAAGAAGAAAATCCATTTTTTAAATCATTTAAAGACTTTGCATTCTCTACTCATCTGCCACACTATTCAGTTTACAGTTACCCTGTTTTTTTCAGGATTTTTATTATTCTTTGATTCTATCATGACATGTCCTGGTTTTAATATTTAGCCCTATTACCTTTAGCTCCTGAGTGACTCTCCAGGATGTTTCCTGGACATGGGGAAGACCTACAGAAATCTATTTTAGATATGAACTGTGTATTAGTGGTCTTACTGACTTAACTGAAACTGGCAGCAAAACCTGAGGTAATTCTGATGTTGAGTTGGGGCACTGTAGTGGTAAATGAACCCTTCTCATTCTGTTCAAGAATCCATAAAACATGTGCTATGTTCATTTATTTTTTCCTCCCACACACCCTGCATTTGAAGCTGCCATAAACCTGCAATAACTCCCGTGGTTCAGCTACCTGTGTTGGAAAATACATCTCTTCACATCACATGTGATAACTGTATATGTCACACAGAGTAAAAGTGTGCAGCTTTTCCCTGTGTCTCTCCTTCTTCAGGAAACTCTCCAGTATAGTACTAGTCTGTCCACTCTACCGTGAGGATTCTGTGTGGCATGGTGTCTACATGCGGTACAACAAGAAAGAGGACGTGGCGCGTTATATTTGGAAGATCTCTCACCGCTTCTTCTGCCTCTGAGTTTGAGATCAGTGGTTTGTCTCTGAAGAGTGCTGAGAGAAGGACTTTGCTTTGTTCTTGGACGCAGGTAATAGCATAGAAGCAAAAGATAGGAAGAGAAAATAATGTTAACAGACTCAAAAACTCATGTAGAATCATAGAATCATAGAATCAGACGGGTTGGAAAGGACTTCGGAGATCATCAAGTCCAACCCTTGATCCAACCCCACTGTGGTTACCAGACTATGGCATTAAGTGCCACGTCCAGCCTCGTCTTGAAAACCTCCAGGGATGGAGGTTTTTTCGCTTTTCTCCCCTCCCCACTCCCAGAAAACCCAAAGCAAACAAAAAATACTCCCAAAAAAACAAACCTCAAAAATCCAACCAACCACCAACAACACACCAGATAAGATCTGGAATAAATACCCAGTAATGACGCTTTTAAAGTCTTGGCCCACAGCCAGCTGAATGTTGGTGCATATGATGTGGGCTGACTGCTCACTTTGGAGCAAAGGGGTTCTGTCTATGCCCATGTGCAAAAGCGCATCAATTCACCTGCATGCCTTGTGCATGAATGTGGGCTGCACATGCCAGAACTTGTATGTGAATTCTTGATAGAAGGCAAAACTGGAGTGTAAGGAAAACCAGGGTTTGCTACCGTTTTACTTCTCGTTTGCTCGTGTGGCCACTATTGCTTCTGATAATAGTTCACTTATGGCATATACACAGCCTGCCTGGAAATCCACAGGCATGTGAACTAGGTATCTGTCCTAGCTGTATGTTTAACTGGATATGTCTTCAGGATTTTCTTTTAAATAGTTACAGTCCATTACACTCCAATTCCCTAGTAAAACAGCAGATAAATTTTGCCTAATGCTAGCATTAGTCAGTTCTGTATTAATAGATCCTTCAATCTAATATTTGTGTTTTCCTAGATATTCATGGTTTGGCATCACTTCAGCCTTCATGCTGAGGACCTTCCTGGACTACAGCCAAGCTACTGAGTATGAAGGATTAAATTTGCCCCCGTTTCATAGCAAGGTTGTATGGGAACATTCCAAGACTGATTTTCATAATTTGACAGTCAGGAAGAGAGCTGATGTATTTATTTCCTTTCTTCATGCTCTCCTGAAATGGACAGCCTGCCTCTGCTGCTTCTTGAACACTAATCACCACAAAGCTTCTCTTCTGTCTTGCTGGAGGTGTGTGGCAGTTTAGATTAGCTGTGTATGGTTAGAGTAGCGCTGTGTGATCGTCCTGTAGGGAGTTAAATATGGTTTCTTGGCATCTTACAGTTCCACATTTGGACAGGACAATTTCAAATATTTTGCACCATCCTTTATCTTGTTTATATATGCAGGGCCAAGGGACAGTGTTTTTCTGAATATAAGAAATGCTTCAGGTGAGCTGTTTTATTCCTGCGCACTCTACTGTACCAGCAGAACACATTCTTTTCTAAATTATGAGATTTGTGATGATGAGCATATAGTAATCTTTCCTGATATTTTAACTACAATTTGAAATGTGATATATATGCTGATTATTTTGATGCCTGTTTATACTCAAGTTTAAAAGCAAACCTGACCCAGTTTTTGATTCCTTTTGTGCTACATAGAGGCCATTTGTCACTCATGAGGGAATATTATTTACACATTTTACGTGTGTTTTTCATCCAACTCTCTGGAATGGATATTTAAATTTTTTTTTAAAGACCTCCAAGGGTTCAATTCAACAGTCACTTTAAACAGGCAAAAATAAAGGCTGGGGCTTTTACTTGGTGGTTCTGCTTTAACCCTCAGCCCAGTCTCCCCTTCAAACTCTCTCGTTTGCCTATGGTCATGTTTTTCTGACTGTGTCTATTGCCTGACAGGTTGCTTATATGACTGCATGGGATCCAATCTGCCATTTAAAAAAAAGAATAGAGTCATGGCTGAACCACATCTTTAGCTTCAGCTCACATATTGAGGAACACGAGCTTTTTCATGATCATTGGAGATATCTTCCTTCATGATTAGACAGTGCTGTCCCATATGATACACAATATTGTGGACATGAAATGAAATGGATTTCCCCTTAAATGTTTTTTGGACAAGTTGGAAACTGTCCTGGAAAGGATAATGTTTGTTCATTAGCATTTTTATAATCAGACTGTATCAGATGTAGTAGGTATTCAGAAATTCAAAATGTGAGCAACATGGGGAAGTGCTGCCCTAATTACCCATACCCTGTAGGGTACCATTTAGGGAAGTACCCTAATTAAAGCTTAAGTTAAGCATCTATGCCTGCTCTATAATTAATAAAGCTTCTATTAGAGCCATGCTTCACAAGGAGCTGTATTCCTAAATTAGGTGCTTCAGGTAAGGTTACTCTTTTCCCTATATGTCAACCCTCCCACCCCCACCCCCCCCC
>VXAY01004461.1:917408-977408 GCA_013399855.1 Oxyruncus cristatus
ATGAATTGTACACATGCTTAACAACTTTTCTAAACAGACATCTACTGTTAATGCCATTACAGGACACTTAAATAGTCTTAATGAGATGACTCACAGGACTGAAGTTAACTTTTAAGGTGTCCCTCTTATGCTTATACTTATTACTTGTTCAGCAATTTTGAATTTGCTGAAGTGTAGTATCCTTACCAAATTTTCAGAAGAGCTACTCATGTCTATCCCAGTTAGATTAAAGATTTGGCCAAATATGGTTACCATAGCTTTGCTTTCTTACACACATGTTGGCTAAGGCAGTTGACTGGCAAAGCAGCCTCAATTCGGGGACATTATTTTAGGGTCTAAACAGCTGAGGGGAGCTCATACAGTGTAGATACGTAGTTAAGTACAGTTTTGTAATTGCTTTACACTGACATTAGGTAGGACTCAAAGACCTCACTGTTTGTACCGAAGACGCCCTGAGTTGTTATGAAGTTGCTGACAAATATTTCCTACTGTGGATGTAGCCATGTGAACACCTCGGAAGACTTCGAGCAAAGCTGGTTACTCTAACGTTGGTTTGCCTGCAGTTTGCTTTGACTGAGTAAGAAAGTGTTGAAGAATGCTCTGACATGTCATCAACAATACTGAAAACAAGCTTTTCAGTATGATGAAGCTTTGTAAGTGTTCCGCGGCGCACTGAAAAGTTATTAACAATCTCCACACGCAGGACTCTGGTCTAGGGGTCCTATTTTTGGAAAATAAAATTCAAGACTGACTGTTAGTTTTGCAGACCTTTCTCTGTTTCACAAGGGAAGGCACCTGACTTGGTGACTGATGCAACTGTCCCTGGGCAGCAGAGAAGACCTCTCCCACAGTTAGAACATGTCTTGTTGATGGAGTGGGCTCACATGTACCATTTCCATTTATATGTGCTTGCATGCGCAGTTTCCCTAAGGTAACATTTCCTATTATTTTTTGGGATCATAAAACTTCTTCACGTAAGGAAGTTTATTTATTTCAATCTATAAATAAAGCTAAGATTGCTGGCCAAAACCCCCAATTGCTCTTTAGAATATACAACCATCACAAAAGTAAAATAATAATAAAGTAAATTAAATTGTTTCATGATTTATTTTCGTCACATATAATTTCTATAAATCCACATTTATGACTATAAATTTGATCTGACAGATCCTCTGTAGATTAAATCAGGTTCAAGAGTTGCATAAAACTACTCCATTCATTTGTCAGCTTTCATCCCCTGAAGTTGCATTGAGTCTTACCACCCTGTCTTCTTGAAAGTTTACTTTATTGCCCTGCCTTCTACATCCTCATCCAATATTTTTCATTTGACTTTCCTTTCTATTTTGTCTCCAGGCTTCAAACTTCCCATGCTCTTTTCAAACCCAATTCTGTTATTCTTTTAATGTATACCTTTAATCTGAGACTCTGAAAGTACAGGGAAACTCAGGACAGGAAGAGCTGAGAGACTTCAGTCCATTTATTTGGTGGCAGTAACGTAGGAAGCAGGAACCAGCTGGGTCTATAAGATATTTTTCCTTTTCAGCCTCAAGGTAACCACAAAAGGATGGGCACCCAAGGGCATCAGAGATGTGGGTCTACAGCACTGTGGCTTTAAACAAGTTGGATACTGTAGATATTTTTCATATAACATATATAAGTAAGGTGGAGTTTAGGACTACTTAAGTTCAGGAAGACTCTATTCTCTGCACAATGACTAGAAAGAGGTAGTTGCCTGCAGGAAAGGACAGAGGAAGTACATGATTTCAATGAAATTATTGTTCTAGGTTTCTCAGTTCTCTATTCTTCCAAAGACGACATCTTCATGATTCATAAAATTGTATTTTACTGAACGTGTGTTATCTCTAATGTGTGATACTTGATAACTTTAGGAAGCTTTTTTACCTTGTCCTTCTTTTATAAGTACAGTGATGTAGGAACCTGTATCTCACCAATTTAATATGTATGAGACCACAAGGTTGATATCAATATAATTTTGTCCAATGAATAGTGTGATTTTTCGGTTTTTAGTGTCATATATTGTAGTACTGATAATAATGAATCCTATTCATTAAATCTAATTTGTCTAATTGAACTGTCCAGTCCTGTAATTCTGATCAATTGTTACCATTTGGCAAGACTGTGAACATTCATTTTCTTTAGCATTGTCTTACATATGCACATAACTGAGTGAATGTTAGGGCTATTCACAGTCGTTAAACATCCAGGTGTAGGAAGGTTATGAACTCTGAATACTTGCTATTGCCAACTAAGCTCTCTGCTGACAGTCTAAGTTTAGCCCTTCCTGAATTTCTAGGTATAAAAGCAGTTTATTTTTCCCACCAAATTAAACCATTTCTGACAGACTCGGTTATTTTGCCTGACAAATATTAGCCAAGTGCTCATACACCTTGATCAATCCAACAAACTTTATGCAAATGGGAGATTTTTCGGGAACTGTCACGTTCTCAGTGTACGCTTCACCTGCTAATCCTTGTCAACTGAAAGTAAAATAGGTTAGCTTAACACACCTTCAAGTAAAAAAACCACTTACTGCTAGAGTCACACCACCACAACTCTGAAGTTTTTGGTCTTGAGGTACCTCTTGCACTCCACACTGGCTTAGATACGGTAATTTTGTTACTTTCTGCTTGCCATACTCATAACCCAAAGTGTAAGCCCCACCATTAATCACTAGAAAACTATCCGTATACCTACACTATATATATATATACCTATCTATATACCATGTTGAAAGCTTCTCAAATTGAATCTTCTATCTGCCCCAAGGAAAATTTAGTACTTGTACAGTATCTTAGGGAGGACACTGTGACTTGGAAGGCAAACAGCTCCGTTCCTCACTCACTGGGTAGCATTACAAAAGGGTTTTCATACCTGTGACAGGTTTAATGATTTGCAATTTGCAATTATCTTTCAGGAACTGTTTATGAGAAGAAATATAAATGAAGAGGTATTTTTTTTACTTATGATCACATACAACAAAAGGGAGATGTTTTTGTTTCTTTACTTCCTGCCCTCTCCCTCCTACCCCTTAACAACCTTTACACTGCCTCCTTACTTCACTTTCTCTCACTCTCTTCTTACGTACAGATATAAATTCCCTGGATGAGTTTCTGCATGCCAACGTAAAAACTAGAATTAACCTTCTCTGACTAATTTTAACTAGAGTGAAAGCAGGAGTTCTTAATGGGAGCGCTGACACAACCTTAACTAAAGCAGTGTGAACACATTGCTATAATTTATAATGTCAGTCTATATTCCAAACAGTTTCTCTATATACTGTGTGCTCCACTCAAACAGGAAAAGAAGGTACTGCAGTGAATTATTGTGTAATTAATCATTTGACCATGAGGGACTCATTTACTAATTAAAAACGTAAAAAGAGTAAATTGAAATAACCAGAGACTACTAAATCATGTCTTTTGACATGTCAGCAGCATTGTAATATATCATAATGTATCAGTCAGAGACATACAGATCCTACATATTCTGATACCTTTTACTTCAGAGCTGCCAAAATCATTCATTATACTTCCAGTGAGGTTCCTAGTCCTATTCATACAACCACTATAGTGTGGTAAATAGAGATACGAGATACCACTCAGGCTGATGTATGTACATAGTAATAGATAGAAACACATGACTCTCTACTCTGTTGGCTGTGCCTACTGTCTCTGAGCATATCATAGTGGAACAACTCTTCTGTGATCTCTGGGAAATCAAAATGTTGTCTAGATATTCCTGCCTCTGTAATATTTATAGCAGACAGAAGAGACCTGTGCCTTAGCTACAGCTGTGTCTGCGATTTGGTATACTGGCACAGACCTGCCTCTGATGGTAGATTAAAGAGCCTCGAGGTGTCTGTGAGACTGTGCACTGAAGGATTTGATATATTGCAGTGCTACAGCTCCGAGAACCATCATGGGATGGAGTAGAAGAATTGGTAGGACACCTTAGCCAAAGACATCTTAAACCATCACAAATTACTCTGCATTCCCGACTATGACTATCAAGGCCCAGATCTGCACAGACATTATGTGCTGTGACTTTTTTAATCCACCATAACTTTTGGCAAGCATTCAGTTTAGAGGTTTTGAAGTAGTGTTGGCAATTTCTGTGCTGTTTTGTTTTTACAATGGGGGTAAGGGAAGGAAGGGTATAAATTTCCTATTATTGGTCTTATCTGAAAAACTTACGCACTGTTAATCTTGTACTCTGAAGCTGTGTTTACTTTGTGTGGGTAAAAGAAGGAGATGCAGCTATGGCTTTGAAAAGGCTGGTAGAGATGTGAGAAATACAAGTTCTTATTTGAAAAACAGCTTTACGAAGGTGTAACTTTTATGGTCTTGTATTTCGTCTGTGTTCGGCAGGAAACTTATCTGCATCTCAGGTTGGTAGAAGGATTTATTAATATGATTTTATGTAAAATTATCATGGGGAATAGAACTGTAGTCTCTCTTAAAAATAATATTGAATTTATCTGCTTAGCTTTAGTTCAAATGAATAGATGCCTGCACTGGCATACTGATCCGTTGAAGAAAATAGATAGTGCTTATAAGTAGTGTGGCTTAAGAGTCCTCTATTGACGTTGCAATACAAATGAAAAAGATAATATGCCAGTTTAACTTTCATGTCCCAAGATGAGCTTCCAGGCTTGTAGCAGGGATTTTTATTTTCTTAGCTGGAGAGACAGATCCATTTCTGGGAGCTGTTGCATGACAATAAATATGTAGCCTTATTATGATGCTTCCATCAAAATAATTTACTTTAGTATGTCAAGTAGTCTGGGCGTTTCAAGATATTAAAGATTACAGGTATTAAAATTTTAGTGCAAAACCTGCTGATTCATATGCGGGTTGTACTTTTTTTAATTCTAAAATTTTGAATAAAATTATGAAAATTATTTTTTCCTTATGCCTTTAATTCATAAATTTATATTAATCTTGAAAGTGGAGGTTAAAGAAGCTATATTTTGGCAGCAGAAAACTAGGAAACAGCTAACAGTTTCTCATTGATTGGATAACTGTATTAGACTTTCCTCTGAAGAGAAAACCAAATGTAGAAAAACATCAGGTATTTGCTAGTCTTTAAAATTGTGAGGGGAAAAAAATGTTGTGGGGGGAGAAGTTTTAACTGTTTCATAACTATGGCATGAGAAATAGTATTATTTAGAAGAATCTACCAATATACAAAATATACTGACCATGCGGGTTTTTTTTAAGACAAGCTTAACATTACTATGGAAAACACTGTGCTGTTTAACTTTTAATTCCCAAGGTTTCATGCTTAGAGCCTGTAATGATGGTTTATGTTAGCAAACATGTTGTTTAATAGTTATCTGCTCTCTCCACTTGTCTTCAAATATTGTGATTTAAATAGAACCATAATGCACGAGAGCAACTTGTCCCCAGAGCATTATTCAGAATATAAATTAAGTGATATTATAACAGAGCCCTCACTTAGCTCAGCATAATGAATATGAAACATCATGTACTAGTGACCAAGGTCATGGTATGAGAATGAATTACTCTATTAACTTCTCTTTTAAGTAGCATTAGAGATAATAAATGAAGAGATTTAATAGGATTCTGATAATATTATTCATGTAATAGTAGCATACTTTATCTTGCTAAAACAATTAAGATCTGTTTTGAAGATATTTTACACTTAGGAAATATGATGCTTAGAAGTGTTTATTGCATGTTGCAGAATGCGTCAGCATTAGCCAGTAATGCAGATAATCTGATAAAAATCGAAAAGCTGATTTGTATACTATGCTAATTCAGGATCATCTCCTTGGCCCTAGGTACTGTCCAAATGCTCCATAAGATTATGGCAAGCTTTACTAGTGATATTAGATTAAATTCAGTTCTTTTGCTTATAACTTTTTTTTTTCCCCAAAGAAAATTACATCCATCATTCTTCTCTATAAACCCTCTTTAGCTGCCTGCTAAGTAGTATAGAATATCGTATTTTAAGCCTGGAATATTACTTTTTTTTATCCAGACATATTTAAGCCTCCTCTGTCAGTTATACAGTGTATTATTTCAGGGATAGAAAGTTTTGTTATTATTGTGATACCACTGTATCTGAACCATAAAGAGACTTAGTATGTGTTTGCCATGTGTTGCATGGCGCACTCACATGTGTTTAGGAGAAATGTAAGAGCAGCTGATAAGAGATTATTCTTCAGTTTGCAAGTGATCCCAGTGCATGGAAACTTAATGCTGTGTTTGGTTTTCCAGAGTTTGTTTTTATTTTTATTTGGTTTTTTTGTTTGTTTTGTGTGTTTGGGGTTTTGTTTTGTTGGTTTTTTGAGTTTTCTTTTGGTTTGGTGTTTTTCTTTAATTTCAAAAATATTTTTCCATTAGATATCTGTGTTGCTGTTTTAAAAATAATTATGTGAGAAGAAAATGAAGACTTAAAATTCTGAACTTTGGGGGGGTGAAATCTTCTCTTAAAATATAGCAAAAAGCAGGAAGAAATCTTGCCACAACATGAATGTGGATGATGGTAGTATATCATGGACATTTTGCCCATGCTCCTAATCTAAAGTGTCCTCAGGATTTTTACAGAAAAATCATTATTTTAAAGAATAACATAGTGCAGAGTTCAGTGTGCCACGGGCCTATTAACCTGCTTGTGAGCACACACTTTTGGACACAACCTGTACTAGATCTGATCCTGCTTCCAGAGAAATTCAGAATATTAAGTAAAGACCATCCTTTCTTGTTTGTTGGAGAAATGTGGAGATTGAAATTCTGTGCTCTGTTTGCTCTTTTCAATAATATCCCCATTTGTACAAAGACAGAATTCTCAAAATTACAAAATTGAACTTCCTGTAAGGTTCTTCTGAAGTTACAAGAAATACTAAAATTTAGCTTTTTTTTTTTTTTTTTCTTGGTAAAAAGAATTAAGAGCAAAATTCTTGCCCACAGTGATTTAGTGTGTAGGCAATCCAAACTTGGAAAACTCTTAAGTATATTGCATGTGCTTACTCAGTAACATGTTTGGAAAGATTGTAAGGTATATGCTCTCCTGATAGCTCACAACAATGGTTAAATGCCCTTACCTTTTAAATATACCAAGTATGCACCTTTATCAGGATTTCTTGTGTGTCATTATACCGGAGACCTAATTCAGATTATATAACAGGCTTGGGAATCTTTCTACTCTGCATTTTGCTGAGGTGATGCAAGAACAAGTTCTTCCATGTGGGCTGTCAGGAATATCTGCTGTCCAGTCAGCTGCTTCCCTGCACTCAACACTTCCACTGGTGAAGGGTAGCAGGATGGCCATTTTAGCTCAATTAAGTTTCAAGAGACAGTTTGCTGCATTTGTTGCATTCCAAATTGCAGAAAAAAAATTCTGTGCTCTCAGACTCTTGTCAAAAGCAGAGGGCCCTGGGGGAAATGAGCCATTGTAATTAAGACTGTAACGTATCTCTTCAAAGCACAAGGTAGAGCCAGGTAAATGAGCGTCCTTGTGCTATTTATACCAGCTTCTTAATTGTGCTTAACATGACCATATCAACTTCATCCAGCATCAATTTTGCAAGTGTAAATAGACCTAAAGTTTCAAGGGTAGGATCATGTTACACCTCAACTTACAAAATGTGTGTGTATGTGACTGAAGCAGATGGAAATATATTTAATACGCCGAGGGACATGTGTCCATAGGATTGGTGGAACAGGAATTAAAGTATTAGTTTCTCATATTTTATGATTAATGTTCTTCTTTGCATAAGACCCGAAAGTCTAGCTAAGATCATGAAAGGCATGTTGGGTTAAATCTTTCTTTGCTATAAAGTATAGTCATTACATCTCAGTGAACTCTAACAAAATCCCTAATACCTATGCATGACTGGAGCCAAAATAGGTCAGCTCATGGGCTATTGCATTATATTTTATTATTTAAACTTTAAGTGATTAGTTTAGCACTTAAAAGCTTTGGAAAGAATTATGTTACTCTTCTTCTCTTTATCCATAAATAAACTGACATGCAGATGGACACTGAGAAGTCTTGTTCCATGTGTTCTCTGAAGGCTTTTACAAAAAGTTAAGAACTGTCTTTTTTTTCCCCATTAATAAATTTCAGCAGCAGAGTTTAACTGCAACCTGTGAAAAATACACCTATGACGAGGTTATCTTTTCTGATTTTGAAGAAAGGCCATATTTTCCCTGCAGTCTCAGAACAGACTTGAAAAACATGCACTAGGTAAAGAAGAGGGAAAAAAGCTGCCACTTATGTCTAGATCTGGATTTAGGTAACAGAAACCAAATGGGAATTAACCCGATGCCAGTAAAGTCAAAAAGGATTTTATTCATCAGAGAGGGTTGTTTTTATTGTGTGTGCAAGGAACACTTAAGAAATAAATGGATATGATTTAATTAATTACAAGCTCTGTTAACTTTTTTATTCCTGCTTGTAAAACACAGAAAATGTTGTAATTTAATTATAGGCTATATTGTACAGTTAGTGTATTGTTAGGAAGGTCTACTCTGCAAGATGATTTTCTGGGGGTTTCACTGAGTTTCATAGACCTTTAATTTGTTAGATTTTCTTTCCCAGCTTCATTTTAATTCATGCATCACAATGGGGTGATGAGTCAGTCATCCCACAGAGGTGTATGGGATTTTAAAGCCACAACACATTGGGTTAAGTTCATAGCTGAACTTTATGCCCACTCCTGCATTGATGGCAGACTTGAACATTATCAGAACTCTTATTCACTGTACCACATTAGGAGTCAGTAACCTGATGTGGGATGACAGCATGTGTGAGGAAAATATAGAGGTACAGAGCTTTTTCTTTTAGGAATTATTAGAATATTTATAGCCTTTGAAAGGTAACGTATTAGTAGTTTAATTATAGTTTCCTCAAACTTAGTGCTTGCCATTTATTTATCAACTAATGTTAAGTGTTGTAGAAATAAGTTGTAGGAGTAGTAAGAAGTAGGAGTAAAAGTTGCTGGAGTTTTGAAAACCATCTGAACTGAAACTGGTATGTTCAAGGCACTGTACAAAAAAACAGACACAAAATTAAATGCTCAGAAAGAACAGAGTGGGTGTGGATCACACCAGCCCTTTTAATATAATAGGAAACAAGTGCCTGTTTTGTCTCAGTCTCTGCTGGGAGTTGCATCAGTGATTAAATCCATTTGAGGATGGTGATTTGGATAGAGACATGCAGAAAAACAGTCATTTGGAACTTTCAGTTGCATGAGTGAACTGACCAAATTAATCTCAGAGTTAGTAGGATTTAATACTTTGTGCTTTCGTGCTGCTACAATGCTGAATTTTAATAGTGGAAATGTTCAGGTTTTTTGAAAGATCAACTCAGATAATAGGAGAGTGCTGCTTTTCTTTTCTGTTTACCTACACATAAGAAGTATAGAGAGCATATCAAAGGGGTTTTATTTCCTATTATATTGTTATATTTACATTAGGAGGACCAATATTTTCTTAAATCCTTACTATACTCATGTCTTCTGCCCCTGGTTATCAATATCTGAACAGTAATTTTTTTCTGGTCATTTATCTTAATATCCTTTTGCACCTTCCTCAGATGCAAAAAAGATTACTGCTTAATAAATAGTAAGGTCCTATTTAGTTATGCATCATGAGGGAATAAACAAGGAATTAATGACTTCTATCTTTACTGAGATATTTATTTCTGTCACCCATTTCCTATTTTATCTAAAAAGTCTGTCTCATCTGAACACTTATTACTTGACAAACATGTAAAATGACTGTTTTGAAATACTTTTCCTAATCACGAGGGAATGTGAAAATATTTTCTTTTTATATCCTAGTCAGAAACATTTTTGGTGGATAACTAAACCCAGATAATGCTAGTAACTTCTAGCTAGACTTGATCTATAGCTCTCATTGAGTCAAGTCTGAAGAAAAATGGTTCAATACCTTAAAAGTAATTAAGACCTTTATCTGAAAAACAGTTATATATGTGCTTAATTTAATGAATGTAAATAATCCAATTGACTCAAAAGGGAATATTCATAAGCATTGTTAGGCACAATTTGCAGGATCAGGAAGTGAAATTGTCCATTCTGTGCCAAGTATTGTATAAATTTTCCGTGGGTTTCCCATGTGTTTTCGGGACATAGAATAGGTTTTCTGTATACCAGGAGCATCCTAAATCCAGGCTATTCAATTTGGCATCTGCCACTTTCTCTGATTATGGTGAACTGAAGCATGTGAAATAAGTGTTACAGCATCAAGATTCTCTCACTTCCAGACCACTCTAAATCCTTACTTTGATATGTGAAAGTGTAAGATTAGGACAGTGTCAAACCAGCAACGTATTCTGAGACAAGCTTTTGGACCCTCTCAAATCTACAGAAGTTTTGCTATTGACTGTATGGCCTCATTTTCTCTCCAGGTTTCCTGCTTCAATACACTATCAGCTGTGTAGCTTGCCTTCCTTTTTATGTAGGAAGAATGTGAAGAGATACTTAGGTCTGTAATCCTTAGTTCCTATGCATAAAACACACGTGAATGCTGCGTTTCGAACGGTTAACTTTATTCCATTTTTTTTCTTTTTCTGAAAGTGCTCTAAAATATAATAGCTTGTATGTATTTATATGAGTGAAAAAGATTAAAAACCACAAGCCTTCTGGGGCATTTAGTGATAGAAAAGATTTCTTACACCTTTCCCAAATTGCTATAAACTTGCAAATTGAATTAAATTGTTTTGTTTGTTTCATGCATAATTGACAAGGTGACAATTAACTACATGGTTTGTTGTCCTTTGCCTCAGGTATATAACACTAAATCGCTGTGCTGAGAAAATAAAAGGAATGAAATGGTGTGCCAGAATTCAAAAAATCAAAGTCAACAAAAAATTAATTACTTTGTCTTCAGCTGTTCCATTTGTATTTGTTCCTATCTGTCAGCCTAGGCATCTGCATTAGTACTAGTTAGTCTACTTGATATTTGTCTAGTCTTTTGTAAAGGAGTCTTCATATTGAGCAGTAAATAAATAACAAACATCTGTAAGAATTAGAAATCAAGTTATAGAAATATCTGAAAGAAACCAGGAAAGTTGCAAAGTTGAGTTTGAATAAAAACTGTTTTCTTCCTTCTGTAAATTTTAGGTACTTCTTTTAAATGACCATACTGGCAACCAAAAGCAGCAGCATATTATCCCTTTCTACACCTAAATTGCAAGCAACTGTCTTGCTTTCTGTAAATGAACGAACTGACACAAACGGAGCCTTGGGGAAAAATTGTTGAAAATGAAGTTGAAAGTATCCTCGTCAGAGTCTGCATCAAAATTTGTACAAGTATGGACGGTAAAGAAGCAGATATACCACATGTACCACCGGTGACTAAAATATGAAATGGAAGAAATAGAAAAGCGAATATCCTTAAGTGGTTTTTTTTTCATATACAATTAAGTTGTAATTAGGTAATCAAAAATATTGCATAAAATGTGTGATCCCAGGAGAATACACAAACCCCTGGCGTCTATCATCATTGATTTAAGTGTTGAGATGTGTCAAGGAGAGACAAGGTCATGAAGCCAAAGCAATGAGGCAACATGCATAGTTATAGATTTAGAGCATGCTTGCCTGTTATGTTCTTGATATTTCTATTAAGATTGGCAAGCATGTCACAGTCTACTGTACTGCTGTCAGAGTCATAATATTCTTTGCATTCTGTTCTCATCCATAATATGTTTTTTTCTTACAGGAAACAAAACTAGAAATGTTTTCTTTAGGATTGCACAGTACCACACCTCGAAGATTACTTCTTTATCCAATGAAATTTTTTAATCTTTAAAATTTGGTCTATGCCTATTTGAGCTGATTCTAGTTTTATCTTCTGTTTTAGTTTACATGATCAAGCTATGTTTCTTGCAATAGGGTTGCTGGGAAAACTGATGTATACACCTTTTTTTCCCGAGGAAAGCTAAAGGGATTAGGGTGTTTGGCTATACAAATATATTGTTGGAAGTAAAAAAAAAATAGTACTCCTCTTTCTTTAGAGAGTAAACATGTTGAGTGTGAAAATTAAATTGATTCTGTAGTTAATACAAACATTTTGTCTCTCCCCCAGATATTCCAGGGCTGGAGATGTAATTGAAATTTGTAGGGTGACGTTTTTTTTAATGCATTGTCCTTGAGTCCTGACTTGTGGCACTGGCTGTCTGCAGAGTACAGGATTTAAGAAAAGCTCTGTTTTGTGGTGCTTCTTTCTGCTGGCAAAGGCAAGAGCAAAGGGGAAGGCATGTCTGCTGCTGCCTCCACCTTGAGCAGAATATAAACGTATCCATGGTCTCTGCATGTATAGCTGTAAATCTGCAGGAGCCTCTGTCAAGGGGTATAAATTCTCTAAACTCTGTCTTTCAGTCCTCCCTGGATTAATACAGTGGCAACCATAATTTCATCCACAATATGTTATCTGGAAACAAATGAAGCGTTTCAAGATTTGTTATCTTGGAAGCACAAATGAAGCTTTTTTTTTTAAAAAAAAAAACAACCCAGAACTCTTTCATATTTCAGTTGGATCCTTACAATGATTCAAACCTGTAAGTTAGATATAATAATTCCCTGGCCTAGTATGCTGGTAGAGACAGACAACTGTACAAGAGGGTGGATCTATTTTGGGTAGTGAGTAGTCCTTTCACTGAAAGGCACCTTCAAGGAATACTTCAGGCAAAACCTAGAATCCTTCTAAACACTGCTACTATTTTTTTAATGAATAGTCAGATTCCCTCTTTTCTCCTCTTCATACCAAAACTTTCTTCCACTGTGATGAGAATAAAATAGAATAAATTCTTCATTTCCTTCTCTAAGCAGGGAATGAGTATACTTTAATTTAGATGAATAAAACAGTGGTTGTTCTCCAAGCCTTCAGATCATAGAACTTGAAGTGTTTGTGTCTGTGGAAGATCACCCACCATTGTCTCAAATTTAAAAGTCTAATTTACTATGGAAGGAGATATAATTTTTCTATTGATATTTTGAAAAACAGTATTTTTTAAAAGATACTTCTTTTGTGCTGATGCTTTTCTGAAATAATAATGTTGCACTAGAAAACACTACTCAGTTGTAAATAGAAATTGTGGTACTGTTTACTTCAGTTGTGTTGAAAGGTTTTATTTTGATTTTTTTTAAAGTTGAATTTAGATGTAAAAACCTTCATACCTTTTGACTTCATTAAGCTGAAAAATTTCAAAATTTTGATTTCCTGTCCCCATTTTAAGTACAAATAAAATTTTGAATTATTTTTCTCCTTCTACACAATAGACAGTAACTACATATTTATATAAAGATCATGTTATTCAAACTCTTTTTGAAAATGACACCAACGTTTAGTTGCATACAGAAGCAGAAAAGTACAGCAAAAAATAAAATACTGTTTCTGAGGGGACTTTGGTCTTTCCTACTTTATTCCAAAACCTGCAACCTGATATTTTAAAATAAAATAAAAAACTCTTTATCTGATAACATTGTTAAAAACAAACCAATAAAGAATTCAGCTCATTTGCAGTTTGTCAACAGCAGCATTTTTAAAAAATATTTTTATAGCCTTTATTTTCAGTTAATAACAACAGTATGAAATGACTGACATCTTCTGACTCTGGATTATTTTTTCCCCATTTCTTTCTTGAAGACATAGAGGTTCCATTTGCAGGAAAATAGGAAATAAATTTGTGGGTTTATCCATCATTAGATATCAGGTTTCTGGGGATTGTAATAGGAAGTACTTTATTTTTGCTTGCTTGATTTGTAAATTATCAGAAGAGGAATGAAAAACTGATTAGTTGAAAATGCCTTTATAGATTATCTTCTTTGTTTTGTATGCTTCTCCATATTTTCCTCATTTTTTAGTTTTTTATTTTCAGATGAAACTGGTATAATCTTTTCATCACTAGCCTTGTAAAAGATAAGATAGTATGTTCTGGAAAGCAGGGAACATAAAAACACTCTTGCCTGAAGTAGGAGAAAAAACAGTTAATTTCAATCCTGATGACAGTTTTTCGGTGAACAATAGTCTCCCAGAATTGACATGAAGAAGTAATGAATGAATGAAAGGCGAACTGAGTCACAGATGCACTTTGCAATCACTTTAGAACATCTACACTCTCCCAGCCAAAATACTATTAATACGTGTGTCAGCACAGTGAGTGAATCTCATAGTGTGAACGCATTGGAACAGTTCAGGAAAGAAAATGAAGAATATCCTCAGGGACAGACTTTTCTTTTTCTCTGAGAGACTCTTCATTATTCAGGCATTGTGATACTTTTCCTTTATTTGTGTAAAGATTAAATTGCACATGATTTCTAATGTTTCTGCTACTCCAACTGTCATAGGTCGATGACCTTCATGGAAGTGAGATAATAGATACATCGTCTGTTGTTCAGGCAAGTGCTGTTCTTCCACAGCCCAGTACTTTTCTATTGTTACAAGTCGAAAGCAATTAAATAAAAATACAAGAGAAAGTTTCTAGAGTATCTTTAGTATTTCATATGTGTCCTTATGTGACTGTCATTTAACATTTATGTGAGATATTATCTAATGTTATAATGACCTAGAAGCATACACTGAGACTCTTCTACATGGTTGAGACAACAAATTAGTGGAGGTGTCTATGTGTACTCAGTAATGCAGTTTCTGGGAAGGAGCCCTCTATTGCTTGAAATCTGTAATCCAGGGACTTACAATTGATGTCTTTGTTCTCATATGTGTTACTATGACTGCTAAAATCCTGTCCAAATAATTTCTTCTCATATTGTTTCACATCCTAATTGGGGAAGAAAACAGTCCCTGTCTGTGAATTGCAGTTACATTGCATAAAACCTATGCACTGTAAAAATATTTTCATATAGAATAGAGACTATTATTTCACTTAAGAAAAATAACCATTACTTAGTAATAATTTTCTTTTTTTTTTTTTTTTCATCTCTCAGCAGTTTGAGCAATGTTTATTTTTGGTTAGCATCTTCAAAGTAGTCTAAGTGGACAAACCAAGATTGTAGGCATTGTATTTACATGAACGTGTAGGATGGCTGACATGACACTGATGCTGTACAGAATTGTGTTGAATGTTGAAAAGGACAAAGGTCCTATACAAGGAAGTGCATTCTATAGTTTGTGTACCTCTTCATTCACTTTTTTTTTTTTTTTTCAGTTTCACATGTTAGTCGCGGATACAATTATGGATATACAGAAAAACTGGATACAGTTTTAAAACTTTCCATAGTCAACTTCTTAGATAGCATTCTGCAAGTGATTTATTGCTTTTGTTATGGATATTGAAGAAAGATCAAGTTAAAACAGGATTAAAAATAATATTGGGAAATTAATGTATTGCTACCCTAGAATTGACTGTTGAAAGGATAGATAGATAGATAAGGAAAAAAATCATTCACATTTTTGATCCTGGCAAGAGCATCCTATAGGCATTATACACTGTCATTTCACTAATAGTTCACAGCCAAATATCCTACCCACAAAGCCCTCATTTATTTCAAATATTTGGAAACTTGTTAAGCGTGTAACAGCAAGAGAAGCCACAACTGGTTTCCCTCTAATATTGACTGTATGTAAACCAGCATACTGTTTTGTGACAATTACCCACCATTTGTATCTTGTCTATCAGAAGACAGTGGTGTTACCAAACTGCACTTGTTAACTGTTACCTTTTTATTAAACCTACCTTTGTTTACATTAGTCTTTAACAACAAAAACATGATAGCTCTTCAGATGCTGAAGGGAATGAATTTCGGTTCAGATAACAGTAGAAAAGGAAAAATGTTATGAAGCACTCAGCAAATTTATGTAGTTTATTCCATTTTAGCAACCATGCAATTTTTATCGCAATTAATAATTCCAAATGAGTGATCTCCTGATTCCACATCCTGTCCATAAGAATACTAGGTACTGAAAGAATATGTCCTTTAGCAGCAGATAGAATTACTTGAATATCATCCTGTGATATGAGTATTAAAAATATTAGCTCAGCATTTTAGTGTTCGATTGGTGTAATATTTTCACTGGATTTGGGCAGCATTGTATGTCTCTAAGCCAGCCTTGCTTTAAAGTGAGTCATTTGGAGTTCACATACACATTTTGTTGATTGCAGGTAACCCACTCAGTATGCTTTAGACAGTGCAAAAGAGGCCAGTTTTTTTGTTTCTCAAATGCATAATATGGAGCTGTATATTAAATCAGTTATCAGAGCTGTAATAATGGCAGAAAAAAAAGTGATTGTGGTTGATATTTATAAACAGAGTATCTTGAACATAGCTGAGAATACAGTGTTGCAAAGACAACTTGATTCATATCCAGGAAACAGGATTGGTGCTAAACTTTTCTACAAGCAGTCCCCAAGGCACAATTCTTGACAGTGATGCTGGGAGTTTATTTTCGTGTGGCCTTTGTGTGACTGCTACTCTTTAGGTTGCTCTTCTAAAGAGTCTTTCAGTGGCAAACATGTTTACAGAGCCTAAAGGTAGATATACACATTCAGTTCGACTAAACCACATTCATATCTCTGCAGCCTTTTAGGAAAACTTTTCACTTTCTAACCTTGGAAGCTCACCAGTTGGATTCCTGAAACCCTTCCGAACCTTTACAGCTCATAAAAAGACCTGTCTAGTGCCAACCCTTTCCTACTGAAAACATAACTTTTGTAGAACACCTGTCTTTGGTGGAAATGCAATAAACTGACTCAGCCAAGCCTTGGTAATTGTATGTTATCCTACCTTTGAAAGGTTTTGATCACAGTAGATGATGGAACTTCCAGTATTGTTGAGATTAATTTTATTTGAATGAAATTTAGCTTCTTATGTAAAAAATGACCAAAGAAACATAGTTGCACTGGCACTCACTTGTGTCTGATTTTTTGCAGCTTAAATATATAGGAAAGCAATTATCATAATATAATTTGTTACTGAGGTTGACTGACAGGATATTTTCTTCACCAACATAAACTAACATAATCTGCTAAGTTATATGTGGTCTATGATGTTTACTCGTTTTCTACCTACAATTCTTGACTTTGGCCACCTACCAGTTGCTCTCCCTCTTTCCCTCTTCACCAAGATGTGAGGAGAAAACAAGATGGAAAAGTTTGTGGGTCAAGATAAAGGCAGGAAGATCATTCACTAGTTGCCATCACATCCAAAACAGACTCAACTTCAGGAGCTTATCAATATTCAGAGATACTTAGATATTTTTTCCAATTTTTTTGTGTGTATATATACATATATTTCATGAGTCCTAAGTAAATAATACCTTTAGAGATTTAAAAATCAATATAATGGGTCTCAGTTGGGAGTAAAGATTGTATTTTTCCTAATATCTATACCAAAAAATCTTGCATAATTAAGACCTTCTGTGTATATTTTTCCCTCTTATTACACATGCACAGAATATAGGATTTATTAATTTCATAGACAATAAATATATGAAGACACAGTTTGACACCCTTCAACAGGACTTCAAACCATCTTCATATTCACCTTCTACTATCCTGCAAATAGTACTTTACAATATAATTTTCAATATTGGAAGATGTCCTACCTCTCAAGGCCTTTATGCATAGATCCCCATCTCTTCTTGTCCTGGATATGGAGGATGATACAAATAAATCATCTGGAAATGATAGAATATAACAAGAGGTGAATTACTATTTTTTTTTCCCAGCATTGCTCCCATCTACCTTCAAAAGCGGTTGTCAGCTCTCTGCCCTTTACCACTTTCCTTCCATGCTTTGAAGTATTCCTTCCTTGGTTGTTTTTTTCCCACTTCTGGGATATGTGTAGACTGGATCCTGGGTAGATTTATACTGTATATGCATAAAAACGTATTCTACTTCCTCCACCTGCATTTCTACTATTATTTGCTTTCTAAACCAAAATATTTCCAAGTGGATTAATTCTCCCTGGGCCATCTGTGAACAAAAAATGGATTTTGCATGATCTGTCTTGCTGATCACATATCTCTGGTCTTGTTAATATGTGAAGGTCAGTTTTCTTTTTACTCTCTCTTACGTAGTTATGTTACTTTGTAGTCACTCCTAGAAGATCCTGGATGCACAGTTTGTTTTCCTGCTTTTACAGAATCACAGAATCATTCAGGTTAGAAGGGATCACAGTGGGTCATCTGGTCCAGACTCCAGAGGTCATCTTGGAGTGCGTGCCACAGTATTGCATCCAGACAATTCTGGAATATCTCCAAAGAGGGAGACTCCACAACCTCTCTGGGCAATCTACTACAGTGCATGGTCACTCAGAGAGTAAAGAAGATTTTCCTATATTCAAGTGGAACTTCCTGTGCATCATTTTCTGCCTGTTACTACTTGTCCTATTGCTAAGCACCACCAAGAAGGCTCTGTCTTCTTGGCGCCTCCCCTTTAGGTTTATGCACATTGATAAGGTTCCCTCTCAGTCATTTCTCCTGAAGGCTGAACAAGCACAACTCCCTCAGCCTTTCCTCATAAGGAAGATGCTCCAGACCCTTAATCATCTTTGTCACCCTCTGCTGGACCCGCTCCAGGAGCTCCGTGCCTCTCTTGTGCTGAGGAGGCCAGAAGTGGACACAGCACTCCAGGTGAGGCCTCACCACGGTTGAGCAGAGGGGCAAGATCACGTCCCTTGACCTGCTGGCAATGCTCTTCCTATTGCATCCCAGGATACTGTTGGCTTTCTTGGCCACAAGGGCACACTGCTGGCTCATGGACAGCTTGTTGTTCACCAGGACTCCCCAGGTCCTTCTCCACAGAGCTTCTTTCCAGAAGGTCAGCACCCGGCCTGTACTGATGCCTGGGGTTATTATTCCCCAGGTGCAGGACCCTGCACTTGTCTTTGTTGAATTTCAGAAGGTTGTTCTCTGCCCATCTGTCCATCCTATTGAGGTCCCTCTGAAGGGCTGCACAGCCCTCTGGGGTATTGGCCACTCCTCCTGGTTCTGTGTCATCAGTGAACTTGCTGAGGAGGCTCACTATTCCCTCATCCAAGCCACAGATGAACAAGCTATACTGGGCCCAGTATAGAACCCTGGGAGGCACCACTAATGACAGGCCTCCAACTCTGTGCCACTGATTATGACCCTCTGGGATTTGCCACTCATGCAGTTCTCAGTCCACCTCACTGTTCACTCATCCAACCCACACTTGAGTTTGCCTATGAGGATATTGTGAGACACAAACCTGCTTTTAAAAATCTTTAAAATTTTTAACCTACTTTGCAGAATCCTTGAACATTTGTATTACATATAATATCTATTTAAGTGTATGGCAGTAATTTAAATTTTGGACCCCAGAGTGAGAAAGAAGGATATCCCCTGGAAAGTAGGGCCATTGTTTCTCTGGCCAGATCTGCAATATCTTGTCACTGAGGTCCAGTTATGATTCTTCAAAGGCAAGAGTGGTATGCCATGTACAGTACTGTAACTTCAGTACTGGGTTCTGCAACTTGTTTTCCTTTTTTCAACTTTGGATCACTTTATAGTTACCACTATGCTTGCAAAAGTGATTATTTTTAATTTTTTTTCCCCTTCTCAAATCTTCACATTTGGTCCTCCTAACTCACAACTGCTCTTTTTTTTTGAAGACCAGAGCCTAACATTTGAAGTCATCAGCCTACCTTACACTTTGTTTATTTTTCTATCATCTTTTTCTCCTTCCACATGAAATCAGTGGTACAAGCATGAATATGCATTTATTTTTCATGAGTGATTCTTATAGTTTAGTTTCTTAGCAGTCTGCTCAACAGTTCACCGAACCTCTTTTCTCAGTGCAACATTCTCCTCTTTCTTGATCGTTAAGTAAAAACCAAACACAGGGCCAGTATTTGTTAGATTTATAAATTCATATTCCTAATCTCATCTGTTTCCTGCCTTTTTCTTAATTATCTGCTTCTAATGATGGAACTTTGTCTTGTCCTTCCAAAAGCAAATTACACTGTGCTACTAACTCTACTCTCCTAACTAGATTACTTTTCCTTAAACTCTTGTTACAAACCATTAAAACATGGCTTTCACTTAATAGACGTCAGGATATTCCCTTTAAAAGAGCCACACCTGTTTGTCTGCATTATGGAAGACCTAATTTATTTTTCTTGATCATTCTGCTATCTCTGACAGAGTAATTCTTTCTCATGTGCGGATCTTTACCTTTCTCTCTTCCTCATGTGTTGTTTTAATGCCAGGGCTTTGACAGTTCCCTCTTCTTTATGCTAAAAAATTGTCTCTCTAGACTGTTCTGTTTTCTCTTGAGCTTTCAGCTTCCTCATCTACCTGCTATGATGGTATTGTTAATGGTGAAATAATTTTCTGACCTTTCTTTGTTTCTCTAAATATAAAATTCAATTATTGGTTTTAGGAAATGATATCATAGTACCAGAAAAGATACACAATTCTGTATGGCAATGTTACTGGTGCCTACTTAGAATCTGTAACTTGAAAACGTGCACTGTGATTTTTTTATTCATCACTGAATTTATCCTTTAGCTCCACTAATGTTATAATTAATGATAATAATTTTTGTATATGCATCTATTTAAGAAATTTTACACTAAAGCATGAGATGTTATCCTATTTATTAAGCTAAAGATTAATCTAAATTTGGGGGTTTCTTCTTATTATGGTTGTTCATATAGTTCAATGTTACTTGGAATGTCTATTAAGCTACAGATTAATCTCACATTTGTCACATAACAAATAATCCAAGAGCCCTGATGGAGTTCAGCCAAAGATGTGTCTGCTGCAGTATATCATTCAACTTAATTTTTTTATCTGACCCTTCTTTATGTGTCTCTTTCTTTCATAAACTTTGCATTGTTTTAAACCATATTGAGGTATAATAGTTCAAAATGTCAGTATAGTGCCATCATGCTATAATCTCAAAATGTCAAGATGCTTTGAGATTCTCAAATTTCATATAAAATCATTTTGTCTGAAGAATCTTTAGCCAAAACCAAAGTTTTACTGTCTCATTTTGAACATTGCTACTGGAGTTGATGCTTCAAGCATTTGTATTCTTAAAGACCTATTTATATTAATCCTTTAAATGTATGAGAATACTTCAATTTTGTTTTGAGTGTCTGTTGCTAATATCAGATTCCAAAACCACTTTATGCATTTGTGTCAGTCCTACAGAGATAGCTTCATTATCATTACAATACTAGCTGTCGACAGTACACTGTACGAGACCGTCTTTATGTTGGCAAATTACTCCAGTCTTTTCACATAACTGGATGACAAATCCCAAATTATGGTGGGTTGATTTTATAATTTGTCCTTCTTTAGGTGTGTTATTGCCTACATGCGCTGTGGGAAAGAATCCTGCATTGGTAGGGAAATTCAGTGTTGACTTAATGTAGGTCTTTAACTCCTGCATGCATGTTGAGTTGCCAGAGAAATGGGAAGAGGTTGTTGATAGGGAAAGGAAGTCCAATCCTAGCACCAAAGCTATATATGACTTAGAATTACATTATATTAGTGCAGTAGTATTTTTCTGTATTTTCTTCATATGTTGTACATTTTTTTTCAAAATGTGTGGGACTTCAGAAGGGGTTGTTTTTGCGTGTTATAGTGGGTTTACTTTTACAGTTTACTGCCCATCTGCAAAGCCTGTGCAATCAATAAGGGGCAATGGGAATTCTATAACTGTCATTAACTGGAGTGTTTATTAATTCTCAGTTAGAGTGCTAATCAGTCTTACCTGTTCAAACTCATTGAAAGGAGTAGGGTGATCCAGGTGTCATCTGAGGTATATGACTAACACGAGATCACAAACACTTTTTTGGAGGAGTAATTTGGCAAGTATAGACAATCCTGTACAAGATTTAACCCATATTAACTTTAAGACCCAAGTGTGAGTTGACAGTTAAGACTATGGATATTGCTGTAGTCATTTGGGTACAATTAACTTGGTGTTTTAGAGTCGTTATTCCATATGGGAACTTTTTTTTTCTAAAGATACAAGATGCTTTGTGCTTATAAGAAAAAGTTGATGCACTCTCCAATATCACATAGGAAAATACTATTTTCCTTCGCATATTTAAAAGAATGGGAAGGAAGCTTAGTAGCTATCAATAGGCCATCAAAGTTTGCATATATGAAAGTTGTTACAGAATCAGGGCAATACACTTGACCTCACAAGGGCCACTGGAAACTTTTTTATTGTGAAAAGATCTGTTTTTATCGCACAGCATTACTATTTTTACTGTTGCATGTTGATGGGTGGCAGCTGTTCCATCTTTTACTGCTATCAGTGGAGAAAGCCTTTTTGTACAATTTAAACATACACATATATTAGTCTTTGAAGCAATTAGAAGAAAGTAGTGACTTAAATTGTATTTCACACTAAGGAACAATAATTTCTGTAGGTAGGGGAAAAAAATCCTTTTAGCACTGGTCATGAAAAAACAAACCCAAAACCTAAAACAAAAGAAAGAAAGAGATAACTGTTCTAAGAAAGAATTTTGCTTTATCAAATACCTAATGTAAACAATGAGATCTGAATTAAGGTATTTCAAATGCTGCTGTATTCCTTCATAGGGTTTACTTACCTTCAGCTTGCATCGGCTTTATGCTTCTATTTTGTTGACATTAGAAACATTTAAGGTCTACTCTATAGTTTTGAAAGTCAAGTCACAGGCAGGGTTTTCAGTTGGCAAATATCACTTGTCACATTTAAACACTGGAGTTAAGTCAAACCATACCACAGTGGGATGTCTTCTGTATTGGCTGGAAACAGACCAAAAATATCCCAAACCACAGAAGTAACCACGAAATATTCTCTAGAAACTGTACCTCTTTCCCAGTGGAACTCCACATAATGCTGTGGAAACTTTAAAGTTCGTTTTTTCTCTTCCCCTTGTCAAATATTAGAGATATAGCATGAGAATGCATGATTTTTTTTAATTAACATAATTTTGGATGGCAAAAAAATGAAGAGCTGTTAGTCAGTATTCTTCTAAGTCAAATAAGGCATTTAAAGGATGAACTTGAAACACAAATTGTGCCTGCTAATCCCAGTCAGGTTCCGTGCTTCTCTGTACATGATAATACGGTGAAGTCGACAATGGGAGCAGTGAAGGAGGAGGGGTATAACTGATGTGGCAGACAATAATACAAGAAGCAGGGTTGACATTATACATCATTAAGTATTCCAGCATTGTACGAGTTCCTGTCCTTTGCTCTTTTTCTTTGTTTGTTTATTTATTTGTTCCACATCTTAAATTTTCTTCTCTGCCTTCTTTTTCTTCAAACTTTCTGCCTCAAAACCATACTAACTTTTTTATTTTATTTTTTTTTTTTAATTCTTCAGTTGAAAAGCATGTGTCTGGAGTAAATTTTTATAGTTCACCAAACTCTTTGCTTATAAAATAACCGCTCCCCTCTTTTATACAGCATCAATTGATATGCAAAATTTGAACTTCTGCAGCTCAACTAATAAATAAACTGATTTGTTTGGCCCCATCTGTGTGAAAATACAAATTCACACATACAAGAAAAAAATAGCTTGGCATCTTGGCTGAATGCTACAGCGTCATTCACAATCCACTTAATCTGGATTTTCATTTGCCCCTGGATGGTAGCTTCCTTTTATACTTAGGCTCTCAGTATTTTACTTTCAGACTTTTAGTAGTCTTGTTTTCCTGTGTATAGAGTGCTTAGGTATTCCTCTCCAAATTAACCATATCTGATACTAGTTCCACGAGCTTACTTCATTATAGTTTACAATATGATCCAAAGTCACCAGCTGAATAGAAGAGACTGAATTGGTGCAAGAATATACACACACGTCTGGTCATTCACTCTTTGGAGAATTACAATAAAAATGCACCTCTTTGTCGATCTGATAAAAAGGGTGATGTGCTATAAGAGATATGTTTTTGTAATCGGTAGTATGAATCTGATGCTTCTGCTTGCTCGTGTTTGTTGCTATTCTCTCCTCTATAAGCATGTTTATCGAGGTTTGCCGAAAGCCCAGAAGCCCATAGGTCAGAGAACAGCATTTTGATGGATTATGGGATTGTAACTGTCCCTGCCAGCTGACAGCTTTTATTGGCTGGGAGGATGAGCCTGTAAACCTTTATATAATTATTGTATTAAAGCCACTGTGCCTCTGTGTTGCTGGCGCTTGTTCAGGGATCAATGTGAAGATAATTTCAAAAATGAATAGTAAGTATTGATCGTCCCTTGGTGGAGCCTTATCAGTGGCTGAAGCAGACTACTGTAGATTATAACTTCAATGTCATTTATGATGATATGATACGTATTGCAGAGGAGCAATTTAAACAAAGGGCTGATTTAATTCACAATGGATTTTTGTAGCGTGATGGGTAATAAATCACAATCTATGTAATTTTTAGAAATGAACACATGTTGGCAGTAGTTCAGGGCAGTTCCTGGGAGATCTGAAAATGACCAGGGAGGGCAAATATCAGCAGCGAACCCCTTCTGAATGATTGGCCCTTACTTGGTTCTGACATTCAGATGACCTTGGGGCCTCTGCTGGCAGCTGCTGGTTAATTTTCTTCACTGAGGACACAGTTTAACTTTCTATCTGTCTGCCAATTACCTGACATTTTCAACTTATCACCTTCTATTTTTTAAATTATTGGAGGCACGTCCACATTTTGACACTTTTTTAGGCAAGTATTCGTTTTTTTACCTGCTGCTGAGATGTCTCTCTGCCAGGCATCTGCAATATCCCTTTTACTCAAGAAATTAATAGCTTGCCCAACTGTGAGGTGAAAAAGCACAGACGTTATATGGAAGATTACAAAGCTTCCTTTCATTTTAGCAAGAAACTGTGTGTCTGTATATAAAAAGCAAATGATACCTGAGAAATCCCCCAACACAAAGTCACTACACAAAGTCATTACGTAAACATGTATATAGCAACTGACAGAAACTACTTAAAGCATATGATCTATTTTAATTCTTTTGCAGTAATATTTTTTTTCTTTTTCAAGATCATCAAGAAGTATCCCTTCTGAAATAATGTGAAAAGATTGGTTTCAACTGTGAAAAAAGCAGGAAACAGGGTACCATCAAGCTTTCAGGTTGAACTGACTTTTTTAGACTGTGGATACTTTAAGGGTTTTATGCAGATTCTCATAGTCTTGCAAACTACTCTGATCAAAATGTGTCCCTAATAATGAAATCCTAAAGCAAGGTAAGTTAGTTTGTTTCAAATTACTTTCTTGGCTTTTGTTTTAATTCACAATGGAACACTTGTTACATATAGTGAATTAAATGTCTTATTTTTATAACTTTATGATTTAATTTCTGCTGAAATCCTGAAAAAAAAAAAAGGGCATTTATGAGTTTAAGAGAACATAAAAAATAAACTTGTGGGTGTCAGTCATAACATAACAAAATACTTGGGACTAAGAAAAGATAATGATTAAATGTTAATCCTTTAAAAAACGGAAAAATTTGAAGAACAGTACAAGGAAATGAGACATGTCAAGCACTGTGAGTTTTGGACACTATGGGAAGAGTAAGGGACTAAAATGCCATTGTTGTGATATGGAACCTTCTTTGGGAAAGCATTAAAGCATGTATATTATGCATGTAATTAAGGCTCATTAATGTAAGTCAGCCAAGAGAATCTGCTTAAGTGCTTTCCTGGAATAACATAATAAATCCAAGCCATAGTGATGCAGTTTAGAATCAGATTTGGTCTGCATTAGGTTGTTTTGCAGAATTACTGTAAATGCATGTGACCAAGCGGTGTGTGGGTGTTTTTGGCACACCCAGCTGTGTTGGATACTGGAAATATTGGAAATGTTTCCTGGGCTTGCTTTTGGCACGTCAAATTTCATCCCTACCATCACAGCAGAGGGTCTAGCCTTCCTTGCACCAGACAAAGCATCGTGTTCCATTAGCAGTGCAATTAAGGTGAGGTTATGGAGAACCAACGGTATGAAAGTTACCATTTTCTATAGAAATTGGTAGTATTTTTTTCTATTTCTTCCTTCACAAAGGCACCTCCTCTGCTCTCTGAAGACTAATTACTGCCTGGAACTGGATGGAGTCTATCTTCAGAGCTTTTTACCGAATTGCTGTGCTCTAAATGAGTCTTCTTTACAGAAAAGTGAATAGTTACACATCTTTAATTGAAATATTAAGTTGATCATTCAGATAAGAAAAACTATAGGAACTTAAAAATCTATGTTGAAATAGTCAAACAACCACAGACATCATATGAGGGCACAAGCATGATAAATTTAGACAAGGGCAGTTTGGTCTACACACAAATTCCAAGGCAGGGTCAAGGTAGGAAACTTGCAGTAGTTTCCAAATCTTTAAAGCTGTCACTACAGTAATCAGTGCAAAAAGAAGTGGATCTGTGTGTAGAAAGAAGCGACTGTCCATGAAGACCCAATATGCACACCTAGTTTGAAGAGCTAATTTTGATTAGCTCTAATCTCGTCGTGTGAACTGAATTCACAGTAGCAGCTGGAGAGAACTAAATGTAGTTTACTCGAGTTGCATCAGAAAAGAATCCAGTCACATATTTTAACTACACCACTACGCAAACCAAAGCACCATAACAGATTAACTTCAAAAGTGTTCTGCCAAGTGAAAATATTGACATAGACCCACCCAATGTCCTCCTAGTGTTCCAACACTAAGCTTATAACAGAATTCATGACAGAGAATTTAGGATATATAAACATGAATATAAAATATAGAGAGAGTTACATGAAAACACTCAAATGTGTTACATTCTAGACATCATTAAATCTGATGGTTAAAGTATTCTTTTACAGATGTGATTAAATTTAAACATATCATTTGATTAGAATGTATGGACTTATCAACTTTTTCAGGGGAATTTTTAAAAAATAGCATGATTTTTGTTTTTCAAATTATTCTTCTCTTCATAGATAAGAAAGAACCCAACTTTTTTATTTTTATTTAACATCTCACAACTTTAAGAGCTTCTCCTCTTCTTAATTTTAAAGAAGCCTTTTCAGGTAGCTGACAATAAATAGAAAATTATTTACTTTCTAAATCTAACTCTTTTTCACTTTTCTGATAATTAAAAATTATTTGGTAGGTAATTACGGAAATGTACAATTCATAAAGGTTCTTTGATTACTCAGTCTTTATTCCAGGATAAAAATATTTAGACTAGAGATCTGCACTGAACAGTGCCTTCTTTGTCCTAGTCAGGGTGAATATGTGTTGCAGTTATTATGCTTATAATATCTAAAACTAAGAAGCAAATATATTTTCTGCAGATCAGCATTTCCATCCCAAATGCATAGAGACTGTGTAAATTTCTTTTATGGGGATGTCTACCATGAGGAGTGTGCACTGCTAGTGGGTACTTTTAATATACTTTTGTGTTGTCCAGAAAGGGGAGAGGAGAAGGAAATTTAAAATGTATGATAATATTATAATGTTAAAACATTGATAGGTAGAGCTTGCATAAGAAAACTCAAAAGTTTGAAACAATGAGTGAAATTCAATTAATGTTGCCTTCAGACGACTCTTCATACAGCCAAAGATGATTTTAGCTTGGATGGGACTTCCAGATGCCACCCAGTCCTGCCTCCTGCTCAGCGCAGGTCCAGTCGCAGCACATTGCCCAGGGTCATGTCCAGGTCAGCGTCACCCACGCTCATGGGGAGAAAAAACTGCCCATGCTCAGAGTTTTGCCTGTTCCTTTGTCCTGTCATCGCACACCTCTGAGAAGGGTCAGGCTCCATTTTCTCTGGATTCTCCCACTGGAGAATAATAGTCAGCAAAATGGTCTCCCTGACCCTTCTCTTCTCCACAAGCCTGTATCCCTCAACTTCTCATTCTGTGCTCCAGCCCCCTGCCTGCCTTGGTGGCCCTTCATGGGTCATTTCACTGTCTTTCATAAACTGGGGAAACCAGTCTGGATATGGCATTCCTGAAGGGGATTCACAAGTGGCATGTAGGAGGAAATATTAATGTTCTTTCTTTATTAAGTTAATTAATCTACAACATAGTAATGTTATTTTGAACATACAAAATGGTTGACATAGTTGCCTCAGTAACCACTGAGGTTCTGTCTGTCCTGTTCCTCTGTGGATTATGCTAAGAAACAAAGCATATCAGCCAGCTAAATTGTCTTTACTTCTTCTTTATTGCCAGAGCAGTGCTAAAAAGCGGAGACACAAATGAGAAACATGAATCCAGGTTTCCTAATTCAGCCTGCCTTTCACGTATCTGCAGCGTCTTTTTGCCCTGTTTTCCTTTGCTGTCTCTTTTTTCAATAGAATATCTTTTTCCCTGCCAAGTTCCCCATCCCTATTTTCATTTCACCTAGTCAGTGTCTCAAAAGATGAAATTTTCTCACAAAATTAATGGGTAAAATGATTGGTAATTTGAAAGTCCTTGGTATCCAGGAATTTCAGTAAATCTGTACTGTTTAACGATTCTGGCCCTCTGAAGGAAAAGCGACTTCTGTGTTTCGTAAAAGATTCATTTTTAATGTATTTTAACTTAAACTCATCAATTTACTTGTAAAATCCAAGATAATTTCTTCTGGAATTCAGGTGTACAAAATTTCAGGTAGTCATTCCTTATACAAAAATTAGTTTAAATCTTTACTTTGAGTGCAACACCCAAGTTAGCTCTATGTAGTGGAGAGTAGTGCTTTCCATAGAATGTTTTTTAAACATTTGTGCTAAATGCCTGTTGACCTTTAACAACAGCATCGTGAATTCACCATGCAAGTTATTACACAAGTTAATGAGGCCTTAAATTGAGATATTTTAGAAGATTCCACTGTTTTTGGTAATACAGTAGGAAGCTGTTAAACATATAATTCTTCTCTACAGAGAATGTTTGCGGTTTTTTAATTGCTCTTTTAAACAGCTAACATAGCTACCTAAGGTGGTTCCACTAGTTTAAAAATACTATCTTTTATTAACTAACATTGACTTTTTACTTTGCAATGATCAAATTTGTGAAATACTAACTTTCATCCTATTTATAAAATTCTAACAGGAACAGTATTTAAAATGACACAGTATTTGGATGAGTAGTTCCTTGAATGTAATGCTTATAGGCCTTTTGAAGCTTTTTTCCTTTTTTTTTTTTTCTTTTTAATTGGAGAAAATGGGAGTATGGAATTTGGTTTTAGATATTACAGCAAAAGGATAAGCTGGAAAGACAGTATACTTCTACTGCTTTGTTCTTCATACAGTCTCTATAGGCTTAGGCAAACTCATAAATGGTTTCCATTTTGATTTGATTACATTTGCTTTGTACTTACTTTGTAAAATAAGCAGTGGTTAGTTATTCTGGTTAGTCTTGCTGATCAAGGATAGAGTTGCATGTGTATTGGATAACTCAAACTGATTTGGTGTGCATATTTTTCCATAGTAAATGAACAGAAAAAGTGCCAGGAAACTCGTATTCTTTTTTGAAAGGGGCAGGTGATAAGAAATTGATATTTGCATGCAGATCATATGAGTATACTGTATAATTTTTATACTGTTTTTCTTTGAGCAGCAACTATTTGCTCACTTTAGTCCTTCAAATTAACTGAATTAACTTCTAGATGTTGCCTCTAGCAAAACAAAGCTCTGATCAAATTGAAGACATCTGAATGGAGTAAGCAGTGCTCTTTTCAGTCTTCTTTCTTTTGCACCTGTCGTTTTTTGAGAAATGAAACCTTTGCATCATTATCCTGGAAGATGAGCTGTGCATTCCAAAAGAACAGTGGTTCAAGCTTGGAAGTGCAAAGGGAGTTGTTTGCAGCAGTTTAAATCTTAAGCAAAGATCTTACTGTGATTCTTAGAAAAATACATTCTGCTGCCAGAGCATGAATAAACTAATTGCAGTTTAAGTAGTGAGCTTTATAAAGAATTAGCTCTCTTTGTATAAATGGAGCTGTGATTTATTAATAATCTCAGTCATTATTTGCAGTGGAATAAGTTCAGTACTGCACTCATAAGTCACCATCTCTATTGATATCAACAGTGAAATTACAATGTAATCAGTGTAGGACGTGGAGCTTATGTGACTAAAACAAGTGTACTTAAAATAATCAGTCAGGGCTCAGCTCATGAAGCAATATAAGGTGCCCTTCTCTAGGCGATGTACTTTCTCACTTGCAGAGTTGGTTCAGCAGGAGAGGAAACAAAAATAATTTTTGTATGTAGTCCTGTGATAGCTCTCCTGAAACATTGAATTAAGTAGAATTTGTAGTAATATTTATTTCTCCATAATCTCACTGCACAGGTATTTCAGAAGACACAAACTAGTTTGCCTTGCCACATCATCAAACTTCCTATTACTGAATGTGTACTGATTATCTTCATTTATGCTTTTATTTTGGGACAGGCTTTACAACACAAATTCAACAATGGAGTTTTCCTAGAAAAGGGGCTAAATTGTTTTTGTCTGTGTTTGAAAGAATACCCTTAAGTGCACTCTGGAAATCTGCCCAGCAAAGCCAGAGAACTCAAGTTCTGGACTTTCACATCAGAAAAAAAGCAGTACCTGTAGCTTTCTTCTGATACATAAATTGGATCACAGTCCAGATCTAGGAGCCACCAGCCCCTGCTCAGCAGAGAGGTGGCACTTCACTGCACTGCTTCATAAAATACCTCCTCTGCTCTGCTGGTGGCTGCGCCAAAAAAGAGTTGAGTAGCTGATGAGAGAATCATAGAATGGCTTGGCCTGGAAGGGACCTTAAACATCACCTACCTCCAAGTCCACTGCTATGGGCAGGAACACCTCCAACTAGACCAGGTTGCTCAGGGCCCCATCCAGCCTGGCCTTGAACACTTCCAAGTACATGTCTAAGGAGAGCTCCAGGGCAATTTCTAAGTGCCTGTCTCTGCAGGTTCTTCTCCACTCTTTCATCACAGGGATCTGTCTTGTCTAATCTGGTGTAACTGTAGGTTTTCCTCCACAACAAACAGTTATTCGTTGCTATTCTTCCCTTCCTCTCTCCCCAGATGGGTTGTAGATAGATTGACTGGCATGTTTCCCCAAGGCCAAAGAAAACCACACCAGCACAGGGAGAGCGGAGGCACCAGGTCTCACTTTGTCCACGATAAAACTTGCACTGTTCCCCTTCTATGTTTAACATACCAGAGGTACAAATCAAATTAGAAATTGGTGGATAGTTAGGTGGCTGTTCAGTAAGCTTGGCTCTGGGTGCTTGTGACTACTGTTATACAACAATGGGCACAAACAGCGTGAATCTTGTGAGCAGTGGCCGCTTCTCTCTATTTCTTCGGTAAAGTTTATCTTGGAAGCACAGAACCCAAACAGTGACAGAAAGGGAGAGACAGGATCTGAAACAGTTTGCATTTGTGAGAAAAAGAGGTTATGTTATTTTCTGACAGGAGGTTAATGGAGAAATCTGTTCTCAACCTGGTACCGAGTGTTTGGTAACAAACAGTGATATGTGCATGTATATGCAAATATTATATAACCATTGGTGACAAAAACCATCATACAGGGGACAGAAGCAATTTTTAAAGCATTTTTGACAGAACATAAAGTACCTTGTTTTAAAAGATACTAAATCTGTTAGTTTGGAGACACAGATATGGAAGGTGGAAAAAAGATTTGCTGTCTGTGCTCCCTGATAGCAAGGATTAGGGAGAGGAAAATGCAGTGAAAAGAAAGAAATAGCTTAAAGAAGAAAATGTAGTAAACGTGGCCTTGAAAAAAAAAAAAAGTATTCAGATAATTATAGAAAAAAACAAACTGAAAAAACCCCAAACATTAAAAGGGTGAAAATTATGATCATGAAAGAAAAATGTGGACTTAAGAAATGAAAAATCAAACATTTCTACTCAATACTTATTTGACATACTTAGAAGAATTCATAAAAAAAGCAAGGCAATAAAAGCAATGAACAAATAAATAAGATTTGAAATTGTGAGGTGTATCATATTTGCAAACGTCTGTTATAAATGTAAATTTGAACTTTGCTGATTTTACAAATGTAGTCTCTCATTGGGACTCAAAATCAGAAAAGACTCGTGTGATATGTTGGCAGGTCAGCAACAGATTCTTTATTATACTCATGCTTTCAGTTACCAGTAGTCTTCACCTCAAGTTACTACAAACATTAACATGAGACCAGTGTAGTTCACTTGCTTCACAGTGAATTTGTCATAAGTTGTTTTAGTCGAATTCAGGTATTAGACAGCACCTTTCAGCCTTTTCTATTGATTTCAGGTGACTCACAACTGGAAAAAAATATTTCTTAAGTATGGGGGGAATAAGAAAGTTCATTGTGCTGGCTATTGCAAGATGTCATGAAGAGTTCTATTTAGGAAAGATTTTGTAATACCTTTCATATCAATAAAGTACTGTACAGGGTGCATAATACGAAAAGTGACATGGTCCCTTTTGCATATGTTGTCCTTTCCAATAATTTTAGCTTATTGCTTGTTTTGCTTTTTGAAGTGAAAAGCCTTAGTCCTCTTGTTAAATTTCTTCAGGAAAGGAATAGTGATAATATCAATGACGGTACTTTTTTGATCTCAGGGTGATGTGAATGAATGTTCATGGCAGTCTATAGAGAATCATTTTTCCATGCTTTGTTCCTTGTTTAGCCTTCAAATGCAGTATTTATCAGTCTGCAGAGCAAAACTATGCGCATGCCATATCATTACTAGCTCAGGGGGAATCATTCGAACCAATGTAATTTACTCAATATTGGTCAGTTTGACTCCTGACCCCAGTCCCCTGACAGTGTATCCTTGGCAACCCCTGATGTGTGTTAAGTCAGGATGTGCTTGGTCTCATCTGTGACAGCTTGCTAAAGGCTGCTTAACATAGCTTGGTCTTTTCAAAAGAAAATTAAAAATCCAATAATATACTGTATTCTGATTAGACTGGTATTTATACGAGCACAGGAGCAGTAACTTTTATTTTCAGTTCTGAAAATCTGATTTCCTATTTCAAATGGAGAAAGAGCTTTTGGAATTAAGTTTTAGGGAAAAAAAATATGTTTTGAAGCAGTATTCAAAAGAAAAATACCATAGTGGTTGTCCAAGCATCAGTCATCTGTGAGAGACATTTGAGAAGTTTTTACGTTCTATCGCTTCTTACATATCTGAAAGGTGGAAAATTGTTCTCCAAATAACATACACCATGGCAAAGAAGTTTAGAGTATGTTAGCATAAGTAAGAGGAGACCTTGCTCATTGATCTAGAAAAAAAATCCCCTGGATTGTTGTACTGATTTTGTGCCATATGTAGGTGTGAAAATAAAGCGGTTGTACTGAGTTTAAGTAGGAATCTTCTGATTTTTTCTATCCGCTAGAGAGTTCATAGAGTCATAGAATATGCTGAATTTGAAGGGACCTACAAGGATCATCAAGTCCAACTCTTAGCCCTGCACAGGAGCATCCCCAAGACTCACCACGTGTGCCCAAGAATATGATCCAAACACGTCTTGAACTCTGTCAGGCTTGTGCTGTCCCTGGGGAGCCTGTTCCAGTGCCCAACCACCTTCTGGGTGAAGAACATTTTTCTAGTATCCAACCTAAACCTCCTATGACGCAGCTTCATGGGTGTTTAGGATTTCTGGAAGAAGGGGAGTTTGACCATACTTCTTACTATTTTTTACTTCTCAGCGTCTGGAATGACCTAATTAACCATGGCTAGTGAGGAAAAATTTAACTGAAGCTTCATTAATCTTTGGCCAGACCGATCCAAGTTTGTCGTGATGGAAATTATACTTATGGTCCAAGACTTACATCTATGTGATCCTGGACCAAGTATGCTGCCACTGGGATAGAGGATCCATCTACTAATGCAGTACTCTGCCATGCACCTCTGTACACCAGCACAAATATCCCATAGAGGAAATGTGGTTTAGACAGTGATCAGCAACAGCAAAAATAGAGAAACACCAAAAAAACCTTAAAACAAAAGGTGGGTTCAATGGCATCTCAGAACAAATAGGTAGGAATTCTTTTAGTTTCTTTTTAATTTTGTTGAAAATCTACCTCTTGTCAGCAACCTCTGCCAACATCTACATAATCTTTTAGAAATAGGTCCTTCAATTAAAAGAACACATAAATGCATCCTTTTTTTTCCTATGTACTATTAAGGTCATGATTAATCAGCCACTATTAAAAATAAGAAATCGAGGGTTCTTTGGAAGTTTGTTAGACGTTGAGAACCTACTGCAAACTTTGTCATGGGGTATATTTCATGAGTTTTCAGAACACTTGAGTAAATTATGTTATTAATTCTTTGGATGTATTTTATGTTTTCATTCCAAATCAGCCAAAGGGGAAATACCTCAGGAAAGAAATGTTTTCTGAAGAGGTGCAGCAGAGTGCTTCCAGGAAAGCATTATTTTAACCAACTCTCCGCAAAGCAGTGGTAACTTTAAAGGCTTACTTATTATTTTCACTGCTGAGTATTATGAGCTGAGGTCATCCACTACCTCAGCGAAGTAATGATTCTCCACGCTGTCTTCAGTGAGGGTGTGCAGCACTAACGTACTCCTAGAATGCGTTCTGGCTGCTGACCGAAGCAACAATCCCGTGCAAATATTTGAATGAGGTTGTGTGGAAAAACTGGTTATATTGATGTAGAGGTGAATTTTACCTAGGTAGGCTTGATTAGACGGTGGTCTGTGAGTACTGAGATCTGAGATAGTGGGTTGTTTCTTTTTGGTGTAGTTTTTTTGTGTTTTGTGGGGCAGGGAGGGAAGGGAAAGGGGGGGCATGAGAAGGCTTTTTGGTTGGTTTCTTTTTTTCTCTTGATTTCTATGCAACTTCCACTAAGCTTTTTAGAATGTGTTATCTTGTTTCAGAATAAAAGCATGTCTTTTTAAAAAGATCCGGAATTAATTCACATTCAGGTGCAGCACATGTACAGTAGAGGAAAGAGTCCCATTGGCATAAAATTTGAGGAAATGACCAGATGTGGTGATTGATCCGGAGTAAACCCACGACACATGGACCAAACATGTCTTTCAAGACGAAGCAGTTGCAAGTTTGATGTACTTGGCCAGCAAAAGCAGATTTATGACTGCATTACAAGCAAATGCTGAATCAGACACAGAATGTGTAATGTATCACTGCCTCTCAATTTTGGGAACTGATACCAGCTGGAGTGCTGTATTTACTGCAATGCTTCAGTGTCAAACCTATGGGCTGCTTTGGCTAGCAAACACTAATTTTGTTCTTCTCAAAAGTATTGGAACATCATTGTTTTGGCTCCTGGCTGAAAACGCTGCAGGGTCTACATGTTAAAGGCTTTCAGAACATTTTGTTTTTCACGTCATTTGAACTAGGTAATCTAAGGTAACTTCTCTTTATAGGGCTCATTATATAAATTTGGAGATATATGCTCATAATAAATTTTTGAAATAATTTGCTAGCTAAGATATTTAAATAGCAGCATAGTTATGAAAATGCAGATTGTATAATAAAGTATGCAGCTTTAGAGCACTAGTATGAAATCTTATCATAATTCTAATAGGCACACACCAAAATATATACTCTCTTAATAAGTTTTGATGTTCTATCTTTTAAGGCATCCAAAAAATTATTATTTAGTAAATAATTTCCATATATGGGGAAATAAATACTGTTCATATCTCAGTTTTACAATACCAACCCAAGCATTACATAAAATGGTTCAGATGCTTTTTTACTATCAATAGAGAAGAAAAAGAGCAGTGGAAGAGAGGAGAAGTATAGAATTTGCATGCACAGGTTATGACTTTATAATTACACATATGCATGTAAAAATTGTAGAAAATAACAGGAAAAAATAGCAACAGTCTTGAAACTGTAGGTTTCTGATATAGACATAATTTTATTAATTGAAATGCTAGGAAATTTTAACATTACAAACTGTGATTGTTCTTTTGTTACCAGTCTTATTTTACATGTTTGGAGTGGGTTTTTGGTGTTTGTTTTTGTTGTTTGTTTGTTTGTTTTTCTAATACAGCATAAGCCATCATGGTTCCTTAGAAATTACCTCCTTATTTATGTATAAGCATATGGTTAATGATGTTAGCAGACTGATGTTTGTTTACTAACCACAACTATAAGTATTTCCTGACGTAAAAGAACTAAGGTAAATCTAGTCATCACTATCTAAGACAAGACAGTATTTATACTATGATTCCAGCTGATACAAGTTTTCACCGAAACCCATGAGAAAATCCAGCTGGATGTGGATCTGCCTCATTGACTTTAACTAAATCAGGACCTTGACCAGAGAGGCTTAGGATTGCTCCTTGGGATGTTTATCAAATATCTTAAAAGCAGAGGTTGATATAAATATGCCACAGTTCCAGTCACACCTATGCTGTTTTAATTTTTGTTGTGAAAACAATTAATTATGTTTTACTCCAAAACCAATTAATGGTTTTCACCCAAAAGAATAAAAATTGAATTGATTAGTTATGTTTTAATTGAGAAGTGTCTGAACTAGTTTGTTAGTGATGCATCATTTATTCTAAATAAAGGCAAAATTAAAAAACTGTTTCATAAAAGAAACAGCAAGCAGTACATGACATTGAATGACATATTTGAGTTTTAGTCTATTGACCACCAAATTGCTCAGTCTGCAATGGCTTCATGTCCTCAACTTCATTAACACTGTTTCACTGACGAAGTTGTAGTAAGTCTTTGAGGGCTACAAGTTACTAAGGTATAGTGTGCACCCATTCACAATTTATGAGCATTTCTTAATACATGCTTTGCTAATTTCTTTCAAGTTAAGGCCACAGCCTTCCTATGGATATACTAAACAACAAGGCTGATTTCATGACAGTAGCAAAAAAATATGTTTGTTCTGCTTTCAGTATTAAGCAGAGGATGAAAATAGAGAATAGTCTTATTTTCAGAGGTTATCTAGAATGATATGCAGTAAAGGCTTACCTGGTTCTGAAAACTGCCCGTAATACACAAGTGCCTGATTGCTTTATATACAGTCTACATGTGACTACAACTTTTTTTCCCATTTTTAAAATATTTCATATATATACTAAAGAGGGAGAAACACTTGGTTGATTGACAGGTGAATTTTAGAAAAAAGAGCCAACAAATGAGCAGGGATAAATATTATGTATCTTTTAGCAAAAAGAAAACGCCGGCATGAAGATATTATGTATGTGAAAGTGTGCCTGGCTGAATTTACAAGAAAATAAAGAGTGCTTTTAGCAAGTCCAGCTTGTCTCAGAAGATTGAACTAGTGAGATTACCCTTTCATCAACACACACACATTCTCTCTGTCTCACACACAGACACACGTACAAAAACAAACTTGTAATGAGTGGGTACTTTATCAAGGCCTCCCTCCATCCTTCATTAAATGACAGAAAATTGCTCTTTGCTGAGTTTGTCAATGCAGCTTTCCCTCCCAGAAGCCCATTTGTTTCACATGCTAGCACAGAATATTGCAGGAATTTGCAGATTTTAAATGACAAATGTGTCGAAGTTCACCTAGTTCTGAATCATTCTTTTCTTAGACTGACTACAAGGTACAGTAACTCCCAAAGCTGGACTGGAATTTTTATATTGAGTAGATCTTAGTAATTCACTAATAAACCAGTATTGGACTGTGATCTTCTCCTGCTTGACAATATTCCTAAAGGATTCTGTGTCTCCAAAAGCCTTTTCTCAGTACATTATTTGATAGATGTAGCCATACTAAACTAGGAGCACGAACAAAACAACAGACACATTCCTTTACTGCAACTCCTCTATTCTTTATTGAATTCGTGATTTTATTAATTGCACTAACATGTAATGGAGATGAAGGGACGTTTTATGAGATAAAAACTTAACACTTTGACACCATGAAAGGAAACTGTTCTTTCCAGCACCTTTCAGGACAGAAGGCACTTACAAATAGCAGCCACTGTGTTGCTTTGTTAGAGTAACACTTTGATGTGTAGGATTATAATCAATGTAAGTTATTGAGTTCTGCTACTGTGCTGTGTTGAAGGTATAATGTGTTACTTTGTGCAGCCATTATTTACTCATACCAAGAAATCAGCTAAATAACACTTTATTTTTCCACCTGAGAATCTGTTTTAAAGGTGAATTTGTAAATATAAATTTAAGAACATATCTGTTGAAATTGTGTCCAGATTTCTAGCTTTTAGTAAACACATATCAGGTCTCATTGCTGCATTTACATACGCTATGAATTTCAATCCAAACAAATGGAGAAGAGTTTTAGGACAGAGCCTGCAGCATGGCATGTCCTTTAATTGCCATTTACATAGCAGAGGAATCATTAATTTCTAATTCACCTATTATTCACTCTCTTTAGTATGCTGTGTCAATGTCAGTTTTGGGGCAGTGGAATAGATGTGTCTCTGCATTGCTTTTGCAACCTACTTTTGTGTGTGTTTTTCCTTTTCTTGCCTTAATGCTTTTTTGACCTTAGTAGAATAGTTCTTCGACATAGGCAGTTACAGGGCTCTCGTTTGGATATGATTTATGGTGCTACATTAACCCTTCATTGACCTAGAAATGCCCTAATATTAAAACAGTTTGACACACAGAAAATCAAAAGCCCTTTTATTGGAAGTGCTATTGTCCGCATCATAAGTTTCCCCAATGTGATGCCACTGTTACACCATCAATTTCCTACTGCTATTGAACACTGTATTGAAAAACTAATGGACAGAATCCTTTGTCATTTCTGTCCCAGTGACCAGCAAATAGCTCAGAGAATGTCTTCCCCTTCATATCACTTCAGGCATTTCAAAATGACACATCGAAGGTACTCGCTTAGCGTTTTATCAAAGGCAGGGGTGGGCCTGATCCTCCTGAGCTCTGTGTAGCATCTGCCATCAGCCAGCTCCCATGGATTTTGGCGGAGGCTGGGAGCACCCCGAGCCTCTGTGGGGCACGGGCTGGACCCCTGTTGTGTGGTGCTGTGATACCATATTCATACTTGTTACAAGGCGAAATAAATCCTTGTGGAAGATTTTCTGGAGTCTAACAGCAAACAGTCAATAGAGCTTATGTATAAAGCAAATCAGCTGTAGCTATTATAAAAGCTTATTAATTTGCAAATGAAACACTTTTCTGCAGCTGGGATAGTAATATATTGCTTTCTGTGGAAATTTTTAATGAATGTTTTCTATTTAAGCCTACAGCTTTTAGCATGATGTTGAAAACCCTTAATGCATATTTTATAAAGCTGCTTGATTTTAGAGTGCTCTTCCCTACTGAAAATGAATATATTTCTATTTTCAATTTATGTTGTAACTGCTACCTCTTAGTTTCACGTTTGGCATGTAGGAGGTGCATTTTCAAGGTAAACCACTTGTATTTTCCAAAATACTTTTAATATTGTTAGTGATATTTAGTTCCTTGATTTTGACACTCACTGAAATCCAGTCCTGAACAGAATACAAGAAAAGGGTCTGAAGTTGGACATATAAAAGTTATCTGTTCAGCACTTACGCAAACTGTGCAGTAGAACAATTGTAGGGTTTTATTTATTTTTGTAGTAGGCTGCCCTTGCTTTTTGTTCTGAATTTCTTCATTATTGGTGACTGCTACAGATTCTTCTTCTGTAGAAAAAAACAGCCTTCTGCTTATCTGACCTAAAATAATAATGACTTTTTTTTTTATTCTTTTGGCTTTTGTGAGGGACGAATGTTTCTGCTAATTTGAAACCTCGAGCGGTCTACTCAGTGTGCAGTCTGGGCAGGTCACTTGGAAAATGAACCAGTGCACCTCGAGCAGTGGGGAGAAGTGTCAGCTGGAGTCCAGAACAAGTCCTTTATCCAATTTTTTTCCCATTTGTAGCTTCATGTGTATCCCAGCACCTCTGTGTTCATACCTCCTATCACTGAGTTTTCAGTGCACAGGCACTCAGATTACTCTCTTCAGCACAGTTCAAGGGTACTGTCACTTTACTGTCACAGGATTAGCCTGGGCTGTGTAGGAGGGTACCACGGTCCCTGAGTGCACAATGCAGGGCAGAGGTCTGCATGCACCCACTAGATCTACCTACAGTTACATTCCAAAACTCCAGAATAAGTCAATGGACTTAAAGCAGATTTACATCCAGATAGCTTTGAAAACAAAAAAAAAAACAACCCAGGAACCTTCTTTCTCTGTCTGTCCCCACTTAATGAGAGAAGGATTTCAAAATTCTTCCACTACTCATTGCCATCTCTGAAACTTCACAGGAGAATGAGTGATATAGTTTCATATGGGATAAATGCAAAGCAAGATGATTAGATGATTTCAAAAGCTCTTAAAACAGAAAACAGGTTTTGGCAGAGTCTTCGACAATCTGAAAATTTATCCTAGGTGTTACTCGTATTTGTGCTTTGCATATATACATTTATACATTTATATTCAATGTATCTTCAGCATTTACAGAAGTGGTATAATGATGTAAAGTAAAACTAATGCTAAGAGAGATAAAAAAGCTAAACAGAAACAGCTGAGAAATGGTGTTTATATGTGATAATAAAGTATCACAGTTGGAGAAAACAGACAATTCAGTCTTTTCTTGTTATGTAAAACCAGTTGCAGAATTATAGATACGCTTAAGATAAAAAAGATTAAAAAATTTCCTTGCTTTGTTATATATTTCTTTCTTATAAAATAACATGTGATTATGGTTTGGGATTTTTTTGTTTGTTTGGGGTTTTTTAAAACAAGGGTGGTGCTTCTTTGCAGCAGGAGAGGAAACAGGTTAGAACCTTACACATAAATTTTAAAAATTTTCCATGTAAGATTTTAAGAACTCAAGTGTAATTCGTATTGTGTAAATGACAGCAAGGTAATTAGTAATACTAGAGACTGTCACTGATGACCTTTAGGGTCACAAGGCAATGTACTTCTCCTTGTTTATTAGCTTAACATAAAACATCATTATGATAAACCACATTTTAAAAAAAAACAAACTTTTCTTTAATTTTTTTGCTAGTATAGTCTTTCAGAAGCAATATTTGTGATCCATAACTCACTGTTATCATAACTCAGTTCTCTCAGAACTGTGTTTAAATACCCTGATAAAAAAATAATCCCCAGCTTTATATAGTGCAGTATATAAACCTTTATATATTCATATTAATTTCTATCAAAGTAGTTCTTTTGAATCTGTCAAGAAAGCCTCCTTTCAATACTAAGATACTTAATTATTTGAAAAGTTACTGTCTCTAATTTCGCCCCCATTTGTCTTTGGAACAGGCACATTTTTGTTGTTTTACTGTACTAAACTGCTTTGGCTGTTTCATAGGGGCTGAGTATTTCACTAAGCTCTTGCAATATTGAAAGAATCTATATTCTGAGAATTTGAAAACATGTCAACCCACCTAAATTACATATTGATCAGGTTTAATTGCATGCCACCCATCAGTATTAGGTTTGAAAATTCATAAAAAAGAAATAATGTACTCTTTGTGGATGATTACTTCTGGGGCATTTAAATGAATTCCATCACTTAACCCTGAGCCGAGACAGATTATTGAGCCTTGCAATCTAGCCAGTCAAAGTCCAAAGCAATAGAACAGCTGTTTTCTAACTATCAGAGAAAAGCAAAGATCAAACAATATAAATTCATATAGATTTTCTTTTAAGTAAAATGCTAAATGTAAACATGCATTTTTCAATTGTTTCACGAATGCCCGTTCTTGCTTTGCTAAATAAGGGTCTGCATTTTTAGCTTTCTCTCATGTTCCATATGTAACTTCACACTGTAATTATAATTCCAAAATTAGAGAAGTCCTCCTGAGAAAATTATTTTCCATGTATTTTCATTTTAACTGTGTATTTCTGTCTTCCTCACCTGAAAATGAGGAGCATGGATTTTTATTCATATTTAGCATGCTTACTGGCAAACAGGGGTTTCAAAGCTGTCTTCTTCAGAAAGTCAAACTGGTGGAGAAAGAGTATTAATTTTCGGGATGTTCTTTCCATTTAAAAATTATGCTTGTTGGTATTGGGGGTGTTTTAAGAAATTGTGCTTATGTATGTTCTTCTCTACAGAATATCAATACAGAGTAAAAAGAACCAGTTAAAATCATTGGTTTTGCTTGGATAATAGTTTAAAAGCTACATTTTATTTAGACACTTTGAGGTAATAAATATCTGTGAGCATAATTAACTGTCTTTTATCTAGGTCTGCTTCTTAGTGATGCCTTTTTAGGACCTTTCGTAATGTCTCCTCTTAATGCTCAGTTTGGCCTTGAAAATGATTTTAAGCGTTAAGATGTTACAAGTGTTCTTCATTATTTTAACCCATGTACTCATGAAATGCATGTCTCAGTTTGTTTCAGATTTTAACCTTTTTTTTTTTTCTTCAAACTGTCTTCATTTATTGTGGCCTAAGATTTCAGATTTAGCAAAATAAAATAACCTGGTTTAGCAAACAGGGAAGTATGTGTTTGTAAATGATCTTTTGATTTACCAGGCACCTTGGCTTACTGTATAGTCTATATAAACTACGGTTCCAATCCTGCCTAATATAACTTTATGTAAGTTCAAAAAAGGGATGTAAAAGCTTTGCTTTATTCCCCCTGAGAATGTGCCAGTATTTAAAGCCATGTTATTTACATATTACAGATGACATATATCGCGATGACCGACTCAGTTATGCAGTCCCTAGGAGAAAAAAACCCCACATAGATTCCATACCCCTGCCCCAACTATTTCTACATGAAAATTAGTCTGCAATTAAATTGATAGTGCAGGCATGCACACACACACCCCCCAGTGTTGTGGTACTTAATCACTTGAATGGGTGATTGCAGATCAGAAACAAAAATCCTGTCTCATGCTTATATTACCTTTGACCCCTGAAGCAGGTTGATTCCTTTATTGAATAAAACATGAGAGTTGTTTCAGTGTCTGAGCTTAACTTATACATGTTTCTGTAGTCACCAGAAAAAAAAAAAGTCTGCAATGTTATTGTAGTTTTCCTGATTTTTCTTGAGAGAATAACTCATTATCAAGTGAGATATAGACATGGGGACAACCTTTCTAAGCTCTCGGACTCATCCTTTCATGTTTCTTAGCTTGCTAAAGCTACCTTTACTCAAAATAGAGTAGGCCCAGTATTTGAGTATAAAAAATTTTATCAGTCATGGCATACTGCTGTTGTTTTAAAGCATTATAACAAAGAATGACTGGTGAAGGAACTGGCTCGTTAAAGCCCAATTATTTGCTGTTACATAAGTTGTCCTTGAGCAGGGAAATTTTTGGTAAATTGAACTTAAAGCAAAATTTAGCTGATTTTGTGAAGTAACCTGGAGATACAGGAAGCAAAGTAAGTCTAAAAAAACTTCCAAACATGCCAAAGCAATAAAAAAATTAATTTAAACTTTGAGAGTTGCAATGTATCATCAATTTTTATAAGACTCCCCTCTCTTTCTGTCCATGAGCAATGTCTATGAGGAAAATTTTGTCCCTTAAAATGCTCAGAGAAAGCAAAGAGCAAACTCCTGAGATTTACTCAACCAAAGAATTAATGTGTTTTGCAATTACATTATATGACCCTAAGTAGATGTGGTCAGGACATAGTGTGATAGATACAATTCATATAGCCTTGTCATCTGAGTAATTAAGTTCAAGTGCTGAAATACATTTTTGAAGATATTTTTCATATATTATTCTGTATGTAAGTCCATAACACTGAAAATTGGAAACAAAAATCAAGGCAAAATTTTCTAGACATAACAAATCATCCGGCTTTATGATGCAAAACACAGGGGATAGCTTTGTACTGTTTTGCACTAACAATGGAATTAAATAACCAAGCTGTTATATAACAGGAAAAACATTTCCTATAGATTGCATTTTTACCTTATGTTCTTATTCTTGGTGACATTTTAGGCTCTTTAAGATAATGCTTACTATATGTTGAGAATCTGGGCATGGGATTTCGGGTCATGGCTGTTAAGGGATTTTTCTTTATCCTATATTTCTGTGGTTAGCTGTGATCAAACACTGGTTTAAAGTATAAGCAACTGTATAGGGTTGGATAATATTAAAACTTTATCTGGGGCATTTTTGGGAGCTGGAGACTTGTCAAGTTAAAAGTATCTGTACATTTTTATGTCTATGTGGATTTCCCTCCTGTAGGAATGTCCCTGAAGTTCCCATTCACGTTGGGGTTACAGCACCAATCCACTTTTCTTCTGCCTGTGGACAAATCAATAGCAAATCACTTATTACTTACTGAGTACATAGGAAACAAATCTGTAGAAGTCTAGATCAAAGAATGTGCTTATGGCCTCCCAAATTGAAGCTTACCACCTATAAATCATCACTACCTTTAGTCTGTGAAGAATTCTGCAATGACTGATGTGTTGGGTTCGATGTAAAGATTTTACCGTACCGTCTCTTTCCCCACTGCTTTCTCTTTGCCACCGCTGGCTTGATTTCTCTCTCTTTCCACGCATTTAGCTTGGAAGACTCAAAATCAGACAAGTGTGGAGTATTCGCACTGCTTTTGCCCCTTAACCTTAAACTGTTCTCCGAGACTGATCTCACGGCATCCGTTAACTGTCAGGTCTAGCTCTCAGGGATTTGTCAATGTCAATCCATTATCGCTTGGCAGGGGCCATCATAGAGTGATACAAAATGCCTGAATCTCACCCCTCTCATAATATCTGAAACCCATTGCTCAAAAATCAGATGGTTAGAAAAAAATTGTCTGAACTGAGCGAAAAAGACAAGCAGGAAAATTCAGAATGACAGGTGGACACCAGCCATAATTTATTCTGCATATAGTACAAAGGTCTCAGGAATATGAGCATTCTGGATGATATTCCATTCTTATTGAAGTCAGTGGGAATTTTTCTATCGACTTCACTGGGGACCAAGATGTCATCCTTAGTCTCCTAAAGGGAAAGCAAAAGAGGGGGGAAAAAAGGGCGAAAAGAATTATTTCCTGGTGAAACACAAATGGAAGATCCAAATTCCTGTCATTTGACTGGGTGGGAAGAGGGGAAGGGAGAAGGGGGCAAGTGGAAGAGAAGAGAAATCTTTGCTTTAGAGTATTTAGAATTTTTTAAACCTTCAGGCAGGTATAGAGTAGAATGAAAAAAATTAAAAAGCTTTTTTTTTGGAAATCTTGACAATTATATTTCTCTATGTTATAATCAAATAGTTTTACTTTAAAAATGAAAAAAATTTGAAATGCTTTACCCTTTTCCAGTCCTTCCTGCATGGTATCCTTTCTTGCCTCTGAGCTCATTCAGGAAATTATTATAATAAGTTTATTCTTCATTGCAACAATTTTTTTCCAAGTCTAATGAAAGTAGAGATCATTTGATCAGTTTTTATTTTCTAAAAATGGAAGTGAATCTGCTTGCTGAATGAAATATTTATATCTATTTTTAATTAAAATATTTTCTTTAGAATCTTCAGCAACTAAAAAATAATTTCATTAATAATCTATCTCTAAGTTCCAGTTACATTTTTATTTATCTTATTTGTTGAAAAATGATGTATGCTGCTAAAGGGATGTAAGATAACCTTTTGGTAGTAAACTGCTTTTTATCCCATATATTAATACTTTCCAATGTCACACTTCAAATCATAACCAAAGAGAATAACGTCAGTAGAAGTAAACTGAAAATATGATCTAATGGATGAAAGCCACTTCATTCTAATAATTCCACTTTGAGATCTTTTACTCAGGACAATTATTTAGCAAACTATTCCTCTTCTCCGTACATCACTTTTTTGTCTTTCTTTTTTTTTTTTTTTTCATTTTCCTAAACATAATTAAAATTCTTGCTCCATGTTTTGGGTAGCTACATAGTTACTACAATATTGTGCTGTAGAAAAGTGTGAATTTCAGTTGTGTTTACTGCTGATAGTAAAGGACCAACAGGACCATCCAGCTGCGTTGCCACTTCACTGTTTTTATTTAAGTATTTAAAGGGTCTGCAAGCTCAAAGACTCTGGACAGTTATAGTAGAAACATTTAAGATATGTATCTGAAGATCATTAGAACCTGGAATTTCTCAGTTTTACCTCTTCAAATTAGATTTTGGGCTTTTTAAAAAATATTTCCTATTTCCACTTTCTGATCTATTTGAAATCACTCGTCTTGATATGATGTCTTTGCTCTGCCTCCTGGGCAAATGGGGGCATCTAACCAAAGCAATTAAACCCACAAAACCAAAAATCCCCCAGAGTTATGAAAGTTCCCCCTCCAGTTGAATTGCTCTTAGTGTAAAACTGAATAATTTCAATTTCAGGGGAAGCTTCAGATTAAAAGGCATGCTGAAAGAATGCTACGTGTTTCTCATCATTTCACCCTATCATTTTCACAGCTGAGCTGAGCATATGCCTATAGTGACTTTAACCTTCATTCTTTGTGAGCCTGTGTCAAAAAGACACAAGTGTAAACGGAGCAGGAAATTCTCTGTTAATATAAAGATGAGCACTTTGACCTACTTAGGGATAAATTTACCTTTTCAAGTCTTAGCCTCTGAAAAACCTGCACAAGAGAAGCAATCTGTTCTTGTTTAATTGTAAGCAGATGGAGCCACCTTAGTTATCCCCTTTTATGAACTCTATCAGAATTATCTCATATTTATGTATTAAAAGAAGACTAATCATTAAGAATCATAGAATCATAGAATCATAGAATCATAGAATCAGACGGGTTGGAAAGGACCTCAGAGATCATCAAGTCCAACCCTTGATCCAACCCCACTATGGTTGCTAGACTATGGCATTAAGTGCCACGTCCAGCCTCGTCTTGAAAACCTCCAGGGATGGAGAATCCACCACTTCCCTGGGCAGCCCATTCCAATGGCTGATTACTCTCTCTGTAAAGAATTTCTTTCTGATATCTAACCTAAACCTCCCCTGGCACAGCTTAAGGCCGAGCCCTCTTGTCTTACGGCTGATTGCCTGGGAGAAGAGACCAACCCCCACCTGGCTACAACCTCCTTTCAGATAGTTGTAGAGAGCGATGAGGTCTCCCCTGAGCCTTCTCTTCTCCAGGCTAAACAACCCCAGCTCCTTCAGCCTCTCCTCATAGGACTTGTGNTTCACAGCTGAGCTGAGCATATGCCTATAGTGACTTTAACCTTCATTCTTTGTGAGCCTGTGTCAAAAAGACACAAGTGTAAACGGAGCAGGAAATTCTCTGTTAATATAAAGATGAGCACCTTGACCTACTTAGGGATAAATTTACCTTTTCAAGTCTTAGCCTCTGAAAAACCTGCACAAGAGAAGCAATCTGTTCTATTTTAATTGTAAGCAGATGGAGCCACCTTAGTTATCCCCTTTTATGAACTCTATCAGAATTATCTCATATTTATGTATTAAAAGAAGACTAATCATTAAGGTTTGAGAGCAATGTCTCTAATTTTACCATCACGTTTCAACATATTATTGTTCCTAAAATATAACATGGATTCATTCTGCATGCTCTGCAAACCATGAATATCTGTGTAATTCTTGTGAGTTTACTATCCTTTAGGAGTGGCACATGTAAGAGCATCACTTCTCCCTGACAACATGCATGCCCATTCACTGTAGGCATGTTATCACATAACCCAAAAGAGGATGAGAAGGTCTACCTGTGCTGTGAAAGTGGAATATTAACTTTTAAGACTGAGGATTCCTTGACAGAGTTCCGAAGAATGGAAAGTGGTTTTTGTTGCTTTGGCACCGTATACTAAATTATTCATAGAGGAGTTCATTGACTTCTGCAATGATTTGAATCACTGAGAGCAAGAACCTACAAATTTATTGGGAAAGTCCTAACTAATTCATGCTACATAACTGGAGATTCCATAGCATAAATGGTTCATTGTTACGTAAACCTTAGTAATTTTAACATCTAACACGCTCAAAATCAATCTAATAACTAAAATAATGTAATTATGAAAGGTTGCTACTTTTTTTAGACAAAAAGCTTTTCCTAAATCTGTAATGCATGGTTAATTATATTGGGTTTATATTGAAGGTTTTGGTAGGATAGGGGTGTGATATCTGTGAGAAGAGATTGGGGGCTGTACCCATGTTGTACAGAGTCAGCTCCATCCAGCTTCAAAGTGGACCCCCCACAGGCCAAATCTGAGCCAAATCAATACTGATGGTGGTGCCTCTGTTACAACATATTTAGGAAAGAGTAGGAAATGCTGCACAGCAGCTGTGAGAGAAACGTAAGAAACAGCCTTGCAGACACCAAGGTGAAGAAGGAGGGGAAGGAGGTGCTCCAGGCATCCAGGTAGAGATTCCTCTGCAGTCCGTGGATGAAACCATGGTGAGGCAGGTGAGGCAGGCTGTCCACCCGCAGCCCATGGCGGCCCATGCTGCAGCAGAAATCCATCTGCAGGCCATGGAGGACCCCAGGCATCATCAGGTAAACGTACCCTGAAGGAAGCTGCAGCCCATGGACAGCCTGTGCTGGACCAGGAGCTACAACCTGTGGGAAGTATCCATGTCAGAGTAGCTAATGAAGTGCTGTATCCCAGAGGAAGGAGCCCATGCTGGTACAGGGGCAAAAGAGTCAAGAGCAGCAGAAAATGTTATGAATTGACTGCAACACTCCATTTCCATCTGGTCTGCTCAGGGTGGGGGAGAAAGTAGAAGAATCAGGAATGATGTTGAGCCTGGGAAGAAGGGAAGGGTGGGAGGAAATGTGTTTTGTTTTGTTTTGTTTTCTTACTATCCTGCTCTATTTGTAATTGGCAATAAATTAAATTAATCTTCCCAAGTTGTGTCTCATTTGCCTGTGACAGTAATTGGTGAGCAATCTCCTTGTTCTTATCTCGACCCTCGAGATTTTTCATCTTGCACTCTCCCCCTGTCTTGCTAAGCAGGAATGAGTTCGGTGGGCACATGGCAGACAGCCAAGGTTAACCCACCACATTATTTCAGAGCTATTTTAAACAAGTGGAGTATTAAAAAATAGCTGTAAATGCTGAACCTCTCCCTTCCCCTCCACCCCCCCTTTTTTAATTCTCTTTTTCACCATTTTATCTTCATCTTTATTGAGTTTGAAGGGCAAAAAAGAGTGGAGGGAAAGTGTTATGCTCCGGAGAGAAGCAACCCCAAGCTTTTAATAAACCAAAATATTATTAATGTTAAAAAATGAACTCAGCATTTTTATTTCTCAGAAAAGTGATCCTCCCCACTCCATATTATTGATAAAACACAAGCAGGAATCCATTGATATAGAAGGAAGTGAAGGAGTAATTGTACTTGAAATAAGATTTTAGTAGATGGCCAGATAGGAGGGGCAGAACACTAAGGAATAGCACTTAGAAATCTTTAAATTTTTTTGCAATTCTTTCTCAGATATCTGAAAGAACAGGACTGAAAAAAAAAAAAAATCACCCAAACCCCCAACATTCCTGTACATTGAAGACATTCTGGGAACTATTTGGAAGAGAAATTGCAGAGTGCTCTTATTCTTCTAAGGGAGCCAAGTGGGATATAAAGTCTTTGCTCTAGTACAGGCCTTGAAGTTTGAAAAGGTGAGAATGTTGATGGTTGCACATTGATCTCAATAAGCTATTTCATGTCAAGCAGAGACCTAATAAGATGAAAGGTTTTGAAAGGGAAGCCACCAAAGTTCTACGTTGAAATAAGGTACAAACTATTAAGTTCAATTTAGTATTGCAATAATTTCCTGTTCCTTGGAATTTAAATTAGATCTCTTAAACTGCCTCATTTAGCTGGACAAAATAGAAGAATAACTGGGCAAAACTCTGTGGAATGCCTAGTCACAGGACACTAAATTGTGTGAGATTATTAAACTCTTCTGACTTTAAAAATCTATGATTTGGTAATAAATTCTATATTCCTTGAAGCAAGAGGTAGATGAAAACAGTTCTAAATATAGATACCCAAAAGGATAGATTTACTCTGGCAAGAGAACCTAAAATAATGCAAAAAATGTGGGACCCCTTGCAAAAGTCAGGCTCCTAAATTTCTTGAAGTAGGGAGAAGAACATTTGGCCTGAAAGTCAGGGACAGGTATTTTGCTATTCTTCTTCCCTAGTTTGAATGAAATCCTGATTCTAAAATGTAGGCCAAAACAGGCTGATTCATTTTCAGAGGCTTAGTTGTCAAACAGTTCTGCCAGGTCCCTTAGCAGGATTAAAATTTCCACACAGCTTCAAAAGCATCAGAAGACTTCTCAGCATGAGAAGTCATGACAAGATTTCACATGGGGGTTTCAAGTTCTTTTGAATATGTCGAATATTGTTTATCACTATAACATTAAATCTGCATTTAAACCTTTAGACCTATAGTTTTACTGAAAAGAACCAAAGTGATACAGGCTAACCTGGAGACAAGCCAACAGTCAGTGGCAAGCTCTATCTGGCTATGTTTCTAGGTATGCATTCTGCATGCCTACAAATGGCAAGCAACAGCTTCTGTATAATCAACACTGTTAATATATAACAGAAATTATTTCTACTGCGGTAAAAGCGGTTCTGGGCAATCAACTGAAAACTGTTCATGTTTTCATGTCCATGTAAGTCAACCTTTTCATGCAAAAAGACAGTGCTGTTGATGAGATGGCAAAGCCCTCATTCACTTTTTGTGTGGTGGTGTGTCTCTATCTATGGAATTCATCTGACATTTACAAGTCTTGCCCATGAAAAAAAAAAAGAACAACTTCTATCAATGAGTGTAAGTTTGCAACTAGAATTAGTATTGATGCTGATCTTGCAGTAGTCACGGAGCCAGACTGGATCCATATATAGGAAATGAGCACTAAATGCCTTCGTACCTTGGCACAACTCGGTTCAAGGTGCCTTGGTCTACCCTTCTTATTTCTATTTTAACATCAGCATGAAAAGTGAATAAAGCTTTTTCCCCCTCTCTTTGTATTATTATATTTACAGAAGTATTGCATTAGTCTAAATTATGTTTGAACAACTTTTGACTGTGTAATTTACATCAGATTCATGTCCAGTAAAAGATACAACCTCCTCTTCTACCATCCAAAAATCAACAACTCTGTCTCTTTATATCAGTCCTATTGGTGATTTTTTTTTTAACTTTTCCATTTTTATTTTTTTTTTTTCACTTAACAGGTACATCTGCTACGTGTTTTTGAAAAAGGAGAGGCCATGAAAACTACAACACAATGATTCTGTCCTTTTTAGATAACATTTAAGCCTATATTCTATTTAAAGAATTCATACATACCCTACTGAAGTCAGTGTTAATCTGTCATTTTACCCATCACGTTTGTCCTGGAAATACGTGGACTTAAACTTTTACTCAGATACTTTCTTGCACTGGGTTTCAAATATGCTTTCAAATTCAGATATTAGCACAAGTGACTTTGAAATAAAAAGCAACATATTCAACATTTTTTTAGCTGAAATCTTAGAAACATTTCATAATAATTAGGTAAAAACCAAACAAAACAATCTCTTCCTTCCCGAAAAAAAACCTGAGGAGCTAAACTGCCAGTACAGCACGATTTTAGCCACAAATAGAATTGTATTATCAGCTTGAAAGTAGCTCTCAGCAGGGACTCAGACAGCAGACGGGATTGTATTATTCTGCCATTCCCCTATCCATCTGTTAAAGAAGTTCTGTTTGGAATCAAATGTTCTTCTTTTTAATTATTTTTTTAAGAATAATCTGATTTTTGAACACAACCAGTGGTACTTCATATATGCACACCTTGCAAGTGCTTAGGAAAAAGCTTCCTTTGTTTGTTCGCATTCAGGGAATCCATCCCCGCTACCTTTATTTGTTTTAGAATTGAGTTTGTGCCAATCTCAAACACCCATTTGAACATCTGTAACTATAGAATCCTCCCCTGTTTTTCTCTATACTGTTTTTTTCTGATTTGGAATGTCTTCCCCCTTGCATGAGATTTTCAAATAGTGTTTTGGTTCTTTTAGGTACCGTCTTTTTCCTCTTTCCAGGAAACATGCTTGAACCTCTATCATAGCTACAAGAAGGGAAAATAACTATGATATTAACACCTCCATAAACTATCCTTTACTCTAGGTGGTACTTGCGTTATTATCTGGTTTTGAAAGCTTCTCCATCTCATATAAAGCATGAAAATAATGGTCCAAGAAGGGATACTATACCAGCAAAGCGCTTGTAAGATATGTTCATTTATATTGGTGAACACTGCTTTTGTGCTGTATATATCTCCCAAATGAAATAAAATGCAGCAAGGAAATGGCATAACTGAACCTACATCCTTCCCAGCATAAGTGAACCCATGCTAGAGATTTCTGCTCTTATGTATACATTAGTAAGAAATTACTGTTCATCGTGCTTCTGTGGCTGACAGCAGAAGGGAAGAGAGGTTGGTGTGAGGCTTAGCTTTATTATTCTCATAGTTTGGACTTTTCTGAAATTAGAGGTGATGAAAAAAGTATTTGTGGAAGAGAGCAGGAGACCTTGATAAAGGCATATGTTATTTCAAACTAGTCTTTGGAATTTTGTCCGCCCTTGATACTGTTACTGTCTCTTACAAGGGAAGGGAAAGGGAAAGAAAAGAAAGGGGAGGAGAGGAGAGGAGAGGAGAGGAGAGGAGAGGAGAGGAGAGATGTGTTAGCCAAAGGGCAACCAAAGGAAACGAGGAGGTCTTTACCTTCATTTTAAGTATTCATATACAGTTTGCCAACAGTACAGCAACAGAATTCTAAGAAACAGTTGATAAAAATCACACACGCTTATTTATGTATGTCTGTGGTTGCTGACATGCAAATGTAAGTCAATTATGCTCAGAAAAAGCCCACAGTGATAAACAATTTTTGATACGGAGAAAGAAGCTTGAACACAACTGAGACAATCGTTTCTTCAGAACTGCAGTGGATGATGGATATTTGCAACGTGGTGTCCTTTTTTCCCCCCCTAAACTATTCATTTGAATCCAGTACATGTCAATGGAAAGNAAAGAAAAGAAAAGAAAAGAAAAGAAAAGAAAAGAAAAGAGAAGAAAAGAAAAGAAAAGAAAAGAAAAGAAAAGAGAAGAAAAGAGAAGAGAAGAGACAAGAAAAAGAAAAGAAAAACTGCAACACGAAAACCCATCAAGGAAACAGGCAGGGAACATCTCATCTCAGGAAATCACGAAAAGTCAAGCTTACAAAGTTAAAAAAAAAAAAATTGTTAATTCATTCAGCTTGAGATTTGGTGTGTTTGTGGAAAATTTAAGAATATTCTTTGGAGCTGTCTAGACCACAATTTTGTATGTCATAGATTTCAAAGAAGAGCTTTTCTCTAGTACCTGAACCAAAGCATTGGATGAGTGTAGTCAGATTGACTGTTAAGTCTCTCTTTTGCCTCGTGATCTATCACAGACTTTGTGCTACAAAACTGAGGTAATCAGGGTAAGCCGTTTCTAAGGTTGTACCTGCTATATCCTGCCTCAAAATACTTACGTTGTGTGCTTTCCCAATACATTAACATAATGAGTTCCTGAAAATGTCCTGGTTAAATTAGCATTGATATTGCTTGATCAGAGACCTCAGAGAGAGAATCTCCTCCGTCTCTAAATTTTACTCACCTGAATCTTTTGAAAATATTTTAAAATGCATGTACTTAAATGGCTTTATTAGAAAGCAGTTAGGCTGTAGTTCAGCATCAGTGGGGTTTGTATGTCTAAAGTAAGAGGAAACTATCATAGAGGAGATGAAGTTAGTGAAGAAGGGGTGCAGAATCACTTTGGGGAGTGACGAGGTGGGACTTCTCTGTCTCTTTCAGCTAAGTGAGATTGTGTCAGTTCTTCAAAACTGTCCTTTCCTGGTAATCTACTTTCAGCTTTTTAACAGCTTTAAAATTACCACATGATGTCGAGACCAGAGCACCTGAGAGATAAACAGAGAACTCGGTGCCTTTCATAGACCCACAACTCAATAATGTGGGGAGAAGGCAATGCCAGCACAGCAGACTCCACAATACAGATTGTCTGAAACTGGGAGTCCCTTGGAAGCTGAGGTTCAAGAGTCTATATTTGGATACAGACCTATCGTTACTGATATTTTTATGCAAGTGCTTCCAGCTAATAAATGAAGGGATGAGATCGTTGCTGAGGATGTCTACCAGTGTTACCTACCATCCTCGTACAACTGAATTTCAGACTTGACACTCACTATACCCTTATTTTAAGAAATGGTGACTGATTCTTTCCAGGTTGTATTTTTTTCCTTAACCTTCTTGGAATCAAGAAATAAAAAGCCCAACTTCAATTTCCTTGAAGAAAACTGCTTCCTTACACTCTAGTTTACTAATCAAGTTAGTTTTGTGTCTGCAAATGTGTTTGAGTGCATGCATTTGCTCTTTACTGAGTTTTCTTTCAAATTAAGTTTTCCAGTAAAAAATAGTCTGAAGGAGATATTGCTACAGTAAGTATCTGTAATATTAAGCTCTTTTTCACTGGAGGATTCAAGGGGAAATGGCTATGTAAGTAATATAAGCCTAATGTAGTTTGCTTTTCTTCCTGCGAAATGTATGGTTTACAAAATGCTTGTGACTTCAGCAAACAACTATAGACTGTTTATCAAATGTAGCCGGGTCAAGCATGTTAAGTCTACGTGGAGAGGTAGGTAGAAACAGACTTCAGGTGTGAATCCACACAGCATATTCATCACAGACCCAACTTAGTTTCTGTATAACTTTACTTCTGCTCTTCTAAGCAGCTCATCAGGTTAAAATCAATTTAACTTTCCCTTGAAGTGATGCAAATGTAATTTCATAAGAGAGCTTTCATCATTTTACACACTTACTACTTTTTTCCAAACTAACAAAACTTGGGCAGAATATTAAATCTTTTTCTTTTTGCAGTGACCCTAATAAATCATTGTTTACTCAGCGATCACTCAACAGCTTCCATTCCATTCTAATAGGTAAGCTACTGTCTCTAAACAAATTTTATTAAAAAGTAATACATAATCACTCCATTTGATATTCCATATCTCTTAGTATACAATTCCAGCATGGTTAGTTTTCACGCAACTTATATTTCCATGTCCAGTTCAATAAATTTAATTGAAAATCTCAAATGATAATGACACAGATTTCTTGGTTCCACTCTGTGGGGAGGAGAAAAGCAAATTTTATAAACACAGTTAAGCCTTTCATCACTACACCTCTAATTGCAGCTGCTGGAACGTCAGCCTAAACATTTTCCACCCAATAGTAAAAAAATGTTGCATGAAACTAACAGAGTATTAATTTAAATTTAGTAGAGGGGGAAATATCATGTGGTAATATTTCCTCCAACTGCTCACAAGTGTCTGCTTTTGAATGCATGTTCCAATGAGCAGTCACATATCAAGGTACTTCCCATTTTAATCAAACTGAAAAGTCCTAATAACAAGCCTGCAAGCTTACTTGCATTCATTGAGCTACTCAGGTATAGCTTGCTTCAAAAGCAAAGTATGTAGGTTGCACATGTTTTAAAGCTTTCCTATCTCTCTTCCCATTAAAATATGCAATCTAACTTATTGTCTCCTAAACAATCATGTTTTAAAAAACACTGACGCTAAATGTTCAGAGAAATTCCAAGGTCCCAGTGGCAAGATTACCAGCAAAACCAGTCATAATATCAAAGCTAGAAAGTGGATCAGAAGTGCAGAGAGTGTGTGTATGTGAATTTAGTGCTTTAATTTTTCAAATGAACAATGAAAACCTTGACAGCCTTGAAATCAAATTGTTTCTCTTGCAATTTTCCTTTGTTGTTTGTCTCACTTACAGGTAATCTAAAATAATATTCAGGCTGCACTCTTTATCAGGATATTTGTCCTTGGCAAACTATTTTGAAATAACCCTGTTCTTTATTATTCTATCACTCTCAGACAAAAATTGCACTGTTCTGGTTATGAACAGTTACAAATACATTGATATGCAAAGAGCAGGTTCTTGTAGTATTTTGTGCCACTAAACAAGAAGAAAGTAATTTCTTAAAAACAAGAAAGATTTTATTCAGAATACTTAGACCTAGTGTTTATTGATGTACATGAAAGTCACCTCAGAATCTCTAAATGTAAAAATAATCAGGTGCTTTACCCTATGTTTAGTAATAAAAAAGCTGCCAATAACTTCTTACTTTGGTGGCTGATTTAGTAAAACTTTTATGAAGACAGTAAATTTTGTGTTTTAGTATACATGACAGTCACATTCTAGATGTTAAGATGCAACAAACAGAAATCAATATTCCCCCAACCTGAGCATGAATTTTGTCAGCTTCCAATTATTATCTTGCTTGTGGGAAAGATCAAAGAATAATTGAGGTTCCTGGTCTTGATGTCACAGAATGGATAGATAATTTCAGTTGTGAAGAGATATAATCCCAGATATAACATGCTTGACCTGTATAGGTGCAGATTATTTGAGTTTTGATGGTAAAGAGAAAAGTAAGATCAATGTTGTTGAGACCATGGCTTGTTTCTCTCCTCAGTTACTTTTGATTTACGTTGAATTTACTACATATTCTACCTGGGCAATTTTCAGAGTTACATACACTTCTGGACCATCCTGCACCTTCCTTTCTCTTATTAAAGAGCCTGGTAGTTAAGACAACCAGCTATGTCGGACTGATAAACCTCTCCCTCAGCCAGTGGTGAACAGTAGCTTCTTATGGAAAGCAACTATGAAGCGATTTTCCCACTGGTGCAATTAAACAAAATGCCCTTTCTCCCTTCTTTGCTCTAAGACACAATGTCTCTATTGCTTTTTCTCACTGTATGACTCAGTAAACAGTTAAATATTTAAACAATCTCCTGGAGATTGTGGAGATACACATGGTGGACATTTTCTTCTGCCTAATATTGGACATTTATATCTCTACCTGGGTACACTTCAGAATATTTCATCAACCTTGCTCATAGTTTTACAATTGCTAAATGAAACTGTTCAATTTGGTATTTACTCACAGATGAAAATCACTTCCATCATTTGTCCATGGGGAACATATTATCTTGTTCCTTGGTATCTGTGCATATTGAATATTTAATAGGATGAGTAAAATTTTTTGGATATTGGGGGATTTTTCGGTGATTTTGGGAGAATAGATACTGTTGTTGTTCAACTGAACATGCTTCTGTTACAACCCCCAGGAGCCTGCCCAATTCAAAGTAATATATTACTGTTGGGAACATAATCTGTGGTAGCAGTAGTGCCACTTCAGCTTATTAGGCAGCTCTCCAGACTTTAAAGGCTAGCCTAACCTCTTGTTCTGTGACCTGTGTGAGGGGTGCTATGCCACTCCAAGAAAGGCTCTTGCAAGATCCAGTCCCTTAGTCCTTGCCAGAAAGGATTGCATTGCACTGTGCTCTGCTGCAGTGATATTTCCCACATCTTTTTGCACTTCTGAACGTACCTCGTAGCCCCTAAAAAAGTAACTAGCACATGCCTCACAGTTGGAATATTCACATTGTAGACCCACTTCTTCCCGTAGCAATCCAAAGTCAGACCTAGTGTATGCAACTGTATGAGAGAAAAGGGGTGAAAAAAAGTCTGCTTTTGTTTCCATGTATTATCACAGAAGTCTCTGTTCATCTGATTTTCTAAGCTCTTTTTTTTTTTTTTTTTTAACAACTTGTTTCTGTATTTTCTGAGCTTAGGAAAGCTATAGATAAGCTATTAAACCAAATTTAGCTACAAACCAAATTTACAAACTCCATAAATTCCACCACAAAAATTCTGTATATTTGTTTGAACAAGCGCTGATGTTCACTATGATCCTGTGCATTTTACTTTGCATACAGGACATTTTAGTGCAGTAATTGGGAATGAATCAAGATATGAAAAGATGTTGGACTTGTGAGAGTAAACTCAATATGTTAGTTTGTACTTTTGTTACACCTCTCAGTCTTGTTTCATTTTTCTGTAGTTTGAGATTAGTAGAACACTCACCAAAACTGTGGCTTACTATTGTTTCTTACTGTTTTTGTGATACTGTTTGATTTGTTCACAAAAATGAGTAGTAACTTACTTGAAGTAATGGTATTTCTCTGATAGCCTTTAGTTTTCACTACATCTAGTGCAAGCCAAATGTAATAAACCCCACAGTAAATATATACATATAAATATATGTGTTTCTAGAACAAAACCATTTAATTGAGGATTCCATCACAAGTTAACTTCATTCACATTAGACATACATTTTCTTAAGTTCTCTTTTGTTCTTTGGTGCACCTGAGAGATGGGTATTGTCTGGTGCAATGACTTATGTAGGAGTTGTTGCCTTGTAAAGCCAAAGATGAAAGCATGGTTATCTCATCATTAAGGTTTGATGCAATTGTAATTTTTATTTAAATTATTGTATTGGGAATTGTCAAAATAGAAGGTAAAATACAGTCCTGGCATGATGCAAGATGTGTGCAGATAGCAAAATATTATTTGCATGTCACTGTTTTCCTTAGAAAGTTGTTGTTTCTCTGACACTGTAAGCATCTAGATTTTCAAAATGCGAGAGCAATAAATAACTCCCAATACACAGATAAAACTTCAGTGCATATGTGCATATATGAACACACACACTATCTATGTGTGTGTGTTCATATGTGCTAGATAGTGAAACTACTGGGATTACATCCCACATCCATCACGTTTTTCTCACTACAGCAATGTAACGCACAAATATATTTCAGTTGGTGTAGCTAATCCAGATGGGAAGCTCACCCCCAGCAATAAACAATCTGCCACTTGCACTTCCCATAGGGCACAGTAACATCTTTGACAGGTAAAGTTTAATGTTGATCTGCGTTAGGAAATAAATGTTCTTCTTAGAAAGATAAAATGTCATTATTAAAGTCCTTAATCAGCTTGCTTAATTTTCACATATACCCCAAAGAACTCTTTTATCCACAGGGATTTACAAGGTGATACAAAGTATGGGGATGTTGAGGGACAGGAGACAGGTCATACTCAATCAGACACCTTAAAGAATCATAGAATCATAGAATCAGTCAGGTTGGAAAGGACCTTTGAGATCAAGTCCAACCCTTGATCCGACACCGCCATTGTTACTACACCATGGCACTAAGTACCACATCCAGTCTCATCTTAAAAACCTCCAGGGATGAAGAATCCACCCCTTCCCTGGGCAGCCCATTCCAACGCCTGATTACTCTCTCTGTAAAGAATTTCTTTCTAATATCCAACCTCAACCTCCCCTGGCAGCACTTCACGCCATGCCCTCCCAACTGCCTGGGAGACCAACCCCCACCTGGCTACCCCCTCCTCTCAGGTAGTTGTAGAGAGCGATGAGGTCCCCCCTGAGCCTTCTCTTCTCCAGGCTAAACAACCCCAGCTCCTTCAGCCTCTCCTCATAGGACTTGTGCTCCAATCCCTTCACCAGCCTGGTTGCTCTTCTCTGGACCTGCTCCAGCACCTCAATATCCCTCCTGAACTGAGGGGCCCAGAACTGGACACAGCACTCCAGGGGTGGCCTCACCAGTGCTGAGTCCAGTGGAAGAATCACCTCCCTGTTCCTGCTGGCCACACTGTTCCTGATCCAGGTTTACCCCATATGGCTACACCATCCCACTTTTAGACAGCACACTGATTTTATACTGAGTCCTGTGTTTCCACAACTTTTCTCTGTTAACGTATCTCTGCTTTCACTGAAATTTGGGAGAAGTTCACATCAAGTCTAAAATGAAGGTGAAGCCCTTCCAAAAATCCTGTGTCTGAATTTTTCTGAATTTCAGCTAATATTATTTTCAAGAAATGCGTTTATCTTACATGTTTCTGTCAAATTTTGATATTTCTGTTCATTGGATCTGTTTACTAGAACAGGCTTTCTTTGAACTATTTTATTTAAACTAATTTATTGTGTCTTATATGTTCCTTTTATTTTCTCTGAGTGCCCAAAATGCTCCCCAAAAATTAAGATTTGTTGTAGAGAAAAAAGAGAAATCCCTTAAAATCAAATATTTTCCTTACAAGTCTCATAAGAGATTTGCTTTGAAAATAAAAAGTGCTATACCTGGACTTGTCAGAATACACTGCAAAGTCCATAAAAGCAAAAAAGATGAGTACAGGTTTCCAGTAACTTTGAATGTATTTAATTGTATAGGGGATGCCCTTCCTTCAGTCTTACTGCCATTCTCA
>VXAY01004461.1:986469-1056469 GCA_013399855.1 Oxyruncus cristatus
TCTTCTGCAGTTTGTTGCATGTGGCCTCCAGGTGATTTAGTTTTGGCTTCAAGCCATCCCTGCCCTCCCTGGGCCAGGCCAGGCCCTGGGAGGGCCCACACGCCCAGGGCCCAGCTTGGCCGGGGCGTGCCACCACGTTAACTCCTTAATTTCTTCTGCTCCATATGTCTCTTTTCCAGTTTGTTAAATAGTTATTCGTTGAGACGTCACAAAAATTTTTGATTAGCTACGTGGCCGGAATTTCACCTGGAGTTTACCATTTGGGGGGATGGGCTAACCCATGACACTTCAGCAGCAGTAGAACAGTTATAATTACCTAGAAATGGCAAAAGCATAAAATTTTGTTTTCTAGTCACATGCTCTTCATTAGTGCATTTGTAAAGTAACTGCATATTCACAAAATTCAAGCATAGATTAATATAGATTAATTAATCCATACAGGTAATTTTACTAGTCTCAACATGTGTCTTTACACCATATCCCACATGGAACAGCAGCTCCACTGACACCTGAGGGTACTCCACCAAGAAAGAGTCCCTATGAACCTGCTGTTGAAGCAGCACATTTTGGGAACTGTGAGTGCCTGTTGTGCCTGTGACCTGCTGTGAAAATGAGTAAACTATAGGCTGTCTCACATGCTGCAGTCTAGACTTCCCTTTCATCCTGTACTGACCTGTACTGAAAGTCAATAAATGCCTAATGTTTGAGCACTGACAATTTGCATAACATTTAATTTTCCTTCTTTGGAGCTTCTTCAGAAAAACTGCAAGCTTGACCCAGGTACTTTCTGCCTTGGTCACTAGCAAACCCTCCCAGGAACTGTGATTTTTCATGTTCCTTTGCTCTGCTCAGAGCTCAACAAACATCACAGTCCCTGTAAAAGCTGGGGGAGAAGAAAGTCCTTCTGTGTCTTATCCTTCTGGCAACTCACTCCACTAGGGGTATCCTCAGCTTTCAGGGTGAATATCTAACGCTTTGGGGATCAGAGGTGAAAGGCTTATTTCTTGTCATTCATGGCTGTGAGTATTTGTGGCCAACAGTGACAAAACAGCCAAGAACAGCCACAGTGTGGTGGGAGGGGCAGCCTTGCTGGTTCTGACAAGTGTCCGTGTAGGTATGTAAAAGTATGTAAACTGCCACAGAAAGTGCATCTGAATACATAAATTAATGATTAGGGGTTTATCTGACCAAACACACAACTCTGACTCAGTGATAAGGGCAGGCAGCTGGGAGGGAGAGGTGCGGGCTGTAATCCCTACTCCAGGGACCACTTAAAAATTGTAGATTGAATAATCATTGAAGTAAAATTGCTATTTAGGCTTCTGAATGCAATGAATTGCAGAGCTATAAAGACACTCATTGAACTAAAGAGAAAGATTGCATATGTATTTTTAAACATGTCATCAAGAGAGGAGAGAACTGGAAGAAACGCAGGGCAGAAAAACGTGCAGTCAGGTATGTAGTGTAGCCTCCCGGAAAATAGATCCAGAATAAGGATTAAAATTAGCATCTTGCATGGGTGCATCATTTCTTGTCACCTCTGAGGACTTCATATTGTAGGAACGAAAGATTCCCAACTTATTTGTTCTTGAAAAATCACGGACTTTATCTCTTGCCTTCATGACAAACTATTTCCAGTACTTTGGAGTAAGAAGGCTGAATTCCCAGAAAGGGCAAGTTTGAAGGCATAGCCTTGAGAGTACAATTCTTGCTGGTTAGTTTGAGAGTCGAGTGTGGCTTTGGCTGTGAGAAATAAGCCTCAGCCCTCACTTTCCCATTTAGCCTAGCTAGAACTGGGACCGTGCACCCAGCTGGAACACTTGTGTGGGCCAAGACCATATAAAGTGGGGTGTTGGAGAAGTGTTCAAGAACTTCCACATGGCTGTAGTCTTCAACACCTCATTATTTTTAAACATGTCTTAGAATTACATACTTTACACATCCTCGGCTGTTGATGATGGTTGGTTGTTGGAGGTACAAACACCACAAGACAATTTCAATAACATCTCAAGTGTTCATGACTAAGATCGTTCCACTAAAGGAAAGGTAAGTATGGGCAGAGTTCCCCATTTCTGTTGCCAGCACCTGGATTTAATCACAGAAAACTTTTTTCATAGAAGTCTTCTGCTAAAGGTTTTAGCAGTAGCTAAGTGTTGGTGCTAACATCGGATCTGGTGACAGCAGTAAAGCAGCTGTTTTGGGAGAGGAGATACCCTCTTTTCAGAAGGCAGAGGAATAATATTACATTTCACCGACACCTCTATGCTAAGCTGGCAAGCCCTTAGTCAGGGATTTCTTTTATACCTCGTTTTCTGAATTTTACTACCTGTAAAGAAGACGCTTCTCTGTAGTACATACAGAAAAAATAATTTATTGTTTAGTTTTATTCTTTAGCAAGAGCCAGCAAATTTCCTTCCAATTCAGGTGTTTCAAAATCCTATGGAGCTGAACTTCCATTACAGCAGTTGAATTTTTGTCCAAGTACCATATATACTGACATTTCTTTGGTGGTCTCCTTCACTGGAGTTGTAAGTCCTTCCTAAACATTAATGTGTGCATTTGGCAGCACAGATTTGAGGCGTGGGAGCAGATAGTTATTCCAGTTTCAAAATTAGGTAGGTGGGACCATCATTGATTTTCCCAGGGGCAAAAGGAAAGTCAGAAAAGAAGGGGAAGTCAACTTCTCTGTCAGAAAAGTTACAGAAGAGAATAGTTTAATACAGAGGTCAAGGTATGGGATCTTCTTTCTTCTCGCTCAGTCACTGAATTACTTTTCTTTGAGTGAATTTAATTTGACATTTCTTGTGCTGGTGAGAGCTTGAAGACTGTGAGGTTCTTATGGTTGCAAATTGGGGCTAAAACTAGTCCTGTGGATAGTCTTTCTTTCTAGTCTGTTTTTCTAACCATCAGATTTCTTCTTTCAGCCAAGTTGATGTTCACAGGCTATTGCTTTGAGTCACGATTTCGGAGATTACATGAAGTCATGGGAAGTTTTTCATGTAATTTGGAATTTAAAACTGAAAATTTTGGAATTACAATGTTCATCTGAGTTTTCAGGGATTCCAAAGACTAGCATGCTAGTAAGCCATTAAGCACTATAATACTTTGTCTATATCTTTCCTACTACTGACACTCCACTTACCAAAACACTGGTAAATGACTGGAGGAGTCAGCTGCTGATGATTTACATTTAGGTACCTCATATTGCTTACCTGAAATTAGATGACATACAGAATATCAGAATACTGCTAAGTTAAAAACAAACAAACAAACAAACAAACAAACAAACAAAAACTAAAAATTAGTATTACCTGTGTAGTTGGGCTTCAAAACTCATAAATTATTAGGAGGTATAAAAAGAGCAGTTATAACACAACTACTTAAAAAAGAAGTTATAATTTCAGCAGTGGTTTTCCTTGGTGAATATTATTATGGGTGTTTTCACTGAACAATGTTACCAAAATATATGTTGTTTGATGTTAAACAGTTTAAAAGAATTTAGTTTATAAGATGGGTTTTAGTGAAAGAGGCCATATTTTTTTATGCCTCTTTCAATTACAGCCAAATATTTTTCTGGCTGTGAATGCAATGCTTTATAAACTTGCCGCTAAGAGGAAAATGTGGTCCCCTTCCAGTACATGCATGCATACACTTGCAAAGTGCAGTGCTTGCACTGCCAAGTTTCATTCTTAGCATACAGCAACATAAATATTGCTCTCTTCACCCCTATCGTTGTGTTATAATTACGTTTGCCTATGTGGTGCAAATAGTGTTTCCAGTAACAGTGAAAGAAATTTCAAAATAATAAAGCTGTCAGTGTTAACAGTGATTCTTGACAAGACTCATGTCAACCTAACTGAAAATAGAAAAAGGTTCACTTGTCAAAAACTGGAATAATACAAAGTTTGGGATTTTCTACTCCCCCTGTCAGATTTATTTCTTGCAGTGACGTTCATGATTTTTTAAAGAGAGACAGTTGTTCTCCTTTTCTCTTTCTTTTTTTCCTCCCACCCTGCCAATCCTGAGACCAAAAATGGTCTTTTACAATCAATTGAAAGAAACTGATCCTCACTATAAAGAGCTTTCAGTTCTCTTTATGGTTTAAAAATCAAGACTTTTTTTCTATGTATTTATTACAAAAATTGGAGCACTGCTATTACTTACTAAGCTTGAAAGAAAGGCATGCTCCAATGAATTCTATATAACACAGCTGTTCTTCCAGCCTTGGAAGTAATGGCAGTAGTCTGATTTTGTTTTAAATATATAAAAAGCCTCTGATTCAAAGAAAGAAGAATCTCAATACTTGACTGGTTTCCAAATAGGCATTTTGAACCTTAATGGGCTTAACATTAGGTTTGTGGTTGGACTTGATGATCTTAAAGGTCTTTTCCAACCTAAATCATTCTATGGGCATTGTTTATGAGGTCTGAATTTTGAGTTGCTGAGAACGGATGTACTGCCTGTGATGTCTGTTGTGCTGCCTGAGTTCATGATAGCATGGGACTTGACTCTAAATACCAAACACATGGACTCAGGATTTCCTATAGTTTAGATATCAACAAAGTTCTGTTTGTCTTCACTAAGGAAAATATCAGAGTAAGTTTGTAAAGGTCATTTAAAATAATTACTTTTTCCTTTTTAATGATGTTAGTAGAATGGCTCACAAGAACTAAAAGCAGCATGACACTGAATTTTTCTTAGTTGAAGAACTGTTGCTCAGGATGCCAATTTGAATTTGAAAGCTTCAAAGATATAAAGAATTTTTTTAGGAAGATTTTTTTTTATTTGGGGCAAAACTTCTAAATGTGGAAGTCTGTACAAATGCAAGATACAGTGCCTTGGACATATCAATGCCAATGATAATGTTAAAAGGTCTTTCAACATGAGGAATATGTGTTATATGTTAATTTGTTGAAAGATATTATAAAATTAATTAATTTGGAAACCACTCAATGGTTGCTTCTAACTGTTGGTTGTTTTTTTTGTTTTCCTTTTTGTTTTTTTATCTATAAAATTGTAATTTCTTGGTATACGTTGAAGGTTATCTAATATTTTCTCATAAGACATCATAACTGCTGATAAAATTAAGAAACAAGTAGAAAAAAAAAAGAACTGCACATTTAAGTGGATATCATTTGGCTTGTAGAATACTTTGGATATGCTCATATGGACCCTTATTTTAATTTTTTATTTGGCTTACCTGATATTTTCTTCATAGTTTTAGTTATAAATACCTGTACATATGTGAAAGATGACTAAAATATTTTTCAGAGGGCAAAAATCTAATCTAAGTGCAAAACAGTATCAATAAAAAGGAGAAAATGTACTGTGCTTTAAAACCACAAAGACTGTAATGAACTCTAATATAAATTCTCAGAAGTTTAGGGTAAAGGCAAACCACTCTCTGGCAAAACAAACAAAAAAAAGATAGCAAAAAACTTTTTCTTAAGTTAAAGGACAAGTTCTAGACTGAATATCTCTTCTGCAGTTTTTGATGACCTCATTAACACCTAAACCAAAAGATGTTTCTTAATTCCCTGCACTGCCTAAATCCCAGCAGTACCTTCATATGTTACAGAGAAAGCACAGAGCAAATACTACATTTCAATTGGAGTGGAAAAAGAAAATAGTTACCCTCTTATTCAGCTCATGAGAAAGACTAAAAATGTGATTGGCTTTATGTTTGTTATTATCATTGCTTTGATTTTCCCCATCTTCACAAATTCAGTTCTGTTTTCTACACTTCTTTGACCTGCTCCAGTAAATACGGACAGATTTTGTGATATTTGGGATTACAGTGTGGAGTAATTTACAAGAAAACTGTATGAACCGCTTGCTGCTGTTTTTTCTCCTTAGCTTTACAGAAGGGAGTTTTGAACCATACTGGACTTCTTTTCACCATTGAAAACTTAAAAGTATTCAGTGGAATAAAGATGCAAGATTAGCACCAAAAAATGTCATATTTATTTCCGTAAGGATGTAACAATGCTTTTGGCATACCTTGTGCCAACAGGAGCGTGTAGTGCATCTTCTGTGGAAATACCCCAAAGAAGAGCCACGGTGGAATGATTTTAAAACTTGGAGTAAGACTGCTTTTATGATGAGTTATTGGATGGAGCTTTGAGTCAGCAGCAACTTGATTTAATATTACTAGATCCTGTGAAATTTTCATAGATTTTAAGATGAGGGCAGCAGAGGGGGCAGCCTCATTATTTCTCCTTGCAACATTCAATGAAACATAGAAGCATTTTGAAGTTGTGGGTTAATTGTTTGGCTTAAAGTGTAATTTGTTTTTCAATGCTGAATTAGCAATACTTAGGCTTATTATTCATGCTTTAGTAGAGAAAGTAGAGTAGTTAAACTCCAGGAATTGGATTCTTAAAGGTTACATTTTGAAAACAAATGTGTATGAAAGAGAAGGCAAACTATAATAAGACATAGATTGTCATTACATGAATTAAGCATCTGTTTGTATGACTATTGAAGTTATTGACATTAGACTGTGATTGCAGGAATACTTTTCTACACTGTTTGATAGTCACTCTGATCAGACTGCATTTCTCCTTTCTCATTCTGAAACCACTCACAGTTTGTTTCTCAGTTCTTCACCTGTGTCCCAGAATGGCAACTTCACTAACAAAAAAATTAGGAAAATTTAGTTTCACAGCTTCTCTGCAGAAGTATTCAAGCAGAAACATGCTTGAATGAATAGACTAGTAAGAGATCAAGTTCTAATTATGCTTGCTTTTGCAAGTGTGAGGACTTGTGGGCTACAATTCCCTGGGTAAATTGCACTGTTGCTCTCTCTACACTTAAGCCAATGAATAATGTGAATTTATTAATATTTATTGGAAACATACAGGCCTAAAGACAGATGTATGAAGTGAATCACGTTTAGAATCTGGGGATATTTAACCCATCACAGCTACACAAATGAGTATTTATAAAATTTCCATATGACAGCACTGCAGCTCCTGTGCAGTCGTTCTCCTTTCTAAGTCATTTATCTCAGCAGTATTACACAGATAATAAAGCTGAAGAATATGTCTGATTTTTAGTTCAGTGTATGTAGTAACATGACAGTTCTCTTCCTCCTCAGTTTTGTCAAAAAGCTATGATAATTTTCATTAATACTGCAATATATGTCCATGGTCTAAGGGCAAAATAGTATAAGAGCAAGTCATGGTCTTGCTTTGCAATAGTTACCAAAATTTGGAACTCTCACAGACACTGCTACTTTTTCTTTATTTTAAGGTACTACGAGTTTTTTTACCTTGACAAGAGCAAGATTTTTTCACGCAATGGCTTGTGGCAAAAATATATGCCTAAAGGACATTTATGTAACAGGTCCATATACAGCAGAGATCTTGCAGTGGAGCATCCCTGTATGCAGCATCACTGTGCTGAAGAATGGGACAACTTGCTTGACTTTCACATTAAGCAGTAAGTTCCTGCGAGTTTCCAGGACAGCTAACACAATTTAACTCATGTCTTCTGGAAGTCATGGCTAGTCAACATTACTCTGGACTCTCTTTTGTCTTTCTATCACCTCCTTTCCTTGACATTGCTTTACCACAGAGTGCCCTTTCCCCATTTTACACAGGGCAGAATTCATGGGCAGAGTCTACTAATGCTTTTCGTCATGCTGTAATGAGGTTTGTATCAAATCGTAGATGCTGAAATTAACTTAGAAAGGAGTTTGAACATGACTTTTTTATTGTATACCAGGATGACCTGATATGTCAATGCCTTCTTTGAATTTAGTTGGCAGTATGATTTGCAGTAAATAATTGTTTACATTGAAATTATTGAAAAAAATCTGCAATATATTTATAATACCTTGAGAAATCATACATATACTTTCCTGCCTGTGATATAATAGCAATGAATATGTATTTTTACCACAGATAATGAACCAACAGCTGGAAACCCTAGATGTCCATGGCCTTTTGTCATATTTTTCTATCATATTTAACATGTAGAATGTGATCAAGGTAGCATACCAATATTTTTGTTACAAAGTGGTGCTCCTGACTTGCAGTCAATAAGTTCTTCTGAGGTTTCATATTCACGTTTATGTTTTCGTTGCTGTAGAGCTGCAGCATTTGCTGTATCTTGAGCACAGCTGTGAATTGCAATTGTGCCTGGAAGGGCAGGCATTGAACCAAGGAAGAGGGAAACTGCCTTCAGATTTATGTATTTTTTCATATTGGGACTCAGATAAGTTCCTTCTAGGAAAGTCCATTTAATTCCTTTCAAAGCAGATAGGGGAGCCAAGGAGGCATGTCTTAGACTGCTCTTTAGATTTTTCTTTAAGTTGATGAACATGCAATGTTTCCCATAGAAAGAGTTCATTTCACATATGGGGTAAAACCAAAGTTCTTGGCTATGCCTGTATGGGGAGTTCAGCTGTTGTTAATGTAGTGTTTCTTATAAGCTCACCCCGCTGTAGGATGATCTCTGTGCTAAACTATCATTTTCCTTCTGAAGCTTGACATACACTGCTCACCCTCGATCACTTTTATGAGAACAAGAGCAGAATCACCTAACACCAGCAACCTTTTTCTCTTTTTTCCTTTTTTTTTTTTTTTTTTTAACAACCAGGCCCTTAGCCCTCCTTTCACTTTGCTTCCATTAGTAGCAAATCCCCCTTGTCCTTTTTAATTTTTAATTACCATTGTCTGTTCACCTTTGTTTTACCCATGACATCTTCAATTTAAACAGTATCAGAGAGGTTGATGTGAACAGTTTTCTTTTCAGCTTAAGTGACTGCAGCTCGTTTAGTTGTTAATTATGCAGGGAGGTTTGCATGGCTGCGGCTGGTAATTTGAATATGCTCCCAATGTCAGGTCTGTGTCTGGACGGCTGAGCTTGTAAAAGGATTATGATGTATATATGGTTCATGGCTAAGAGGGCTAATGAAAGTACCTCATTTAATCAAACACAATTAATTAAATGAACTTATGATATTAACCCATCTTTCCGTGCATGTATAATTTATATTAATTGATCTGCTGCATTGAAGTTGACCAATCAGGTAGGCTGCTGACAGCCTAAGGAAGAAGGAAGTACCATTAGCATTAGTTTGATGCAAACCATAATTGATGGGTCAGTGTGTTTTAGGGATGTAACAAAAGCTTTGTTAATTGTCATAAGAAGTTCAAATTGATTGTGTCTGCATTAGTACATAAATTTAAATTGATTAATGTTTTCTTCTAAAATTAATGTCTATACTGCATGGGTGATACAATGCTTTATTTATTGGATTCATTAATGCAGTCTCAGGAAAAATAGTGTTGAAGTTAGGTAAGCGGGAATAGATCGTTAAGGATGAGTTCAGTGGAGCCATGTGGGAGACAGCATTCCCACACGGAGCCTGAGCCCTACTGCACTGAGATAGCCATGTGTGAAACACTGTCCTGAGACCACGGAGGCTGATATTCAATTAGAGCTTTTTTAAAGACATTAGTGACATGAGGAGAGAGGAAAAAAAAAATAAAACCCAACTACTCTTATACAGAGCATATGCTAAGAAAAAATACATAGAAAGACTAGAGCTGGCTGGTTGTCTTATATGTAGTTAAGTCTCTCCCTAGTCTAGATCAACGTTGTCCACAGAACGTTTCCTGTAAACCTGTTTCATACAAGTGCTGCAGCCGGCTTGTAATGTGTCTTCAGCCGAACAGGAAACTGAAATTACACCACAGCAGGTTTGTTACTCAATCATTTTGTCTGTCACTCTTCTGCATTTACCAGCATAGGGAAATACTGTAGGTATTTTGTGTTTGACAGTTGCTTTTTTTTAATAAGTGTTTGCATTGCACATATTTGATTTTTGTGCTGTAGCACAGGATGTTTTGGCATGTTTTGTGGCACTGGCATTTAAATAAATTTTGCCGTTCTTACCAACTTATTATAGCACCTTATATTTCATTTTGCTTTACTTTTGATACAAAATTTTAAAGGAACAAAAAAAAGAGCAAAAGATCCATGTAGAAGACACTTTAATTCATTTATAACCCTTCCTTCTTCTTACCAAAGGAAACTTAACATCTGTTTCTTATAAACTAATTTAAATAGAAAATGTGTAATGCATCCTTTTACCAAATGGTTCTTTCTTTTATTGGAGGAATAAAGCAGTTTGACTGTTCTGCTTTTACTTCAGTGCATTCATGTTCTTAGAAATGGGACATCTCCACTTTCACGAGGGCGCAGTCTGAGCTTGGCACAGTAGAGAGGAGATTATATATCTTTCTCTGTTCTCTTACTGAAGTATTGTATACAATGTATTATTTACAGACAATTTCCTGTTTTATATTCAAATATCACTCCATGTGGTGGCACTAGTGAGTAGCAAACATCGTAATTGGTTCCTGGAGCACAGCTCCTTTTCCTTTTAACTTTTTGAGATTCTGTTAATGGCTGCATTGCACTTGTTTTCTATTGCCAGATTTTAAGGACAGCTATTCAAAGCTAAGTCATGTTGTTCTGAGGCAATCATGATGAAGTGATGAGCTTTGTCATGTGCAGCAATATCAGCAATACTTTTGACAGTTTGGGCAAATTAAGTTCTTATTACTTGCTTAAATTATGTTTAGTGTTCTTCCTTTTTTTTTTTTTTTTTTAAGCTTTATAACTGCAGTGTATCCTATATAAGTGAAGATGTACATGCAGACAGTTCTCATATTTCAGGTGAAAAAAACGGCAGTACTGTAAATTTTCTCATTTTGTTTACACCTTTGTTTGAACTCCTCCACAGTATTACAGTTAATTACTACAAAAGGAACATTCTCTTCAGTGCTCTGGTTTCCCAGCAGCGTGGCTTTTTGCTTTGCAAAGATTTTACATGAACAACGCATGAATATTTGACCCAGATCCAACAGCAAGTGAAAAAACTCATGCTGCGTAGAGAGAGCCATGAACAGCTCTCCTTTGCACTCTAAGATTAAAGGAAATGGAAAATAAAACAGAGAAAATCTACCACTTAAATAACATGAAAAATTCAAAGCTAGTCTCAGTGTTACCACATGATGCACTGGAAAAGAAAAGCACTGACTGCAGGCATCTTGTGCCAGAGCAGAGCACCTTGGGAATCACTGTCTTGAATTAAGATACTTTTCTATCATTTTTTCCAAAATCAGAAAGGTAAAAAGAAAAAGATGTGTGTGTTGTTTGTTCGTGTGCGTGTTGGAGGGTGGAAGGAAGCACCCGTGTGGGTCTGTGGAGAGGAGTGGGAGCGTGTCTTGGTTCTACAGCAATAATGTTGCTTTTACTTAGCAGCCTTGTGAATGAGTCACAGATGTTCCAAGAGTGGAAATTAACGTTATTTTTTAAAAACCACTTAACTTTGAGCAGAATGCAGTGTCACTTATAGCAATTATTTTGTTAACTGTGTTGTGGTTTAGGTTGCAGCCAGAGCTGTACTCTTTGCTAACGACAGTATTATGTGGACTTAAGTGTGGGAGAGGTGGGAGAGCCGATAACTGGTGGCCTTTTGAAAGGCGTACAATGAACCCAGGGTGGTAGAAACAAGAGGACAGAGAGATGACAGGGAAATAAGGAGGACTGGCCATATCGTCATCAGGTCTTGCCATCAGGTCTGCTCCTTGCTTTGCCATTGTTGGGTGGTGAGCAGGTTAGTTCTTGATTAGCTGTGGAAAAGAAAGCTTTAGGAAAGATTTTGATGCCTCTGGCCAATGAGTTCCTTGTGGGTTATTCTCTACCTCTGAAGTATTGTGAAAGTCCACAAGTTGGGCTGGCCATCCTCAATTCCAATTCGACAGTTCTGCCATCAGTAGGTGTCACTGCAGCCAGACAGAAACACCAGCACCCACAGGAAGGAACACATTCACCTCACCATAAAAAAAGCAAATGAACATAGTGAAAATGTACCGCCTCTCCAGCACACGTAAAAAATTATGTAATAATTTGGGGGCTCAAGGAGAGAGGATAAGTCAATACAGCTCTACTAAAAAGGTTGTCAGTGAAAAAACGTTCTCTTCCCCATTTAGCTCCCAAACAGCTTGTACTGGGATCTGTAGATAGGGTAGCATAACATTTAACTTAGCTAAACCAAGAAACAGTTATTTAAAAAATGAATAAAACTATTTGTATGCAGTGTAAAGGGGGGGTCTGTGTTATTTCAAAATAAAATGACAATTTCATCACAGTAGAAAATATTTCTTATCTCTTCTCTAACTAAGGGCACAACTTGAGTTTGTAGACATAAAAATAATACCAGAAAATCCTAGGTATTAGTAGGAAAATATTAAGCATTAAAATATTTAGTCACAGAACAGCAACATATTCTCCAAACTTTCACAGTATACGAGCTGCCTTAGAATTTATCTAAGCCTGAAAATGTTACTTTGCAGTAAACCAAGAAGTAAGGGATACCTCACCATTAGCAAAATAAAAGAATTTTAAATGACTCCACACACAAAAAGGTGTCATGGGGGAAAGGATCTAATACATTTGGTAATAACATTAAATATTTTTTCAGGGTTTATTTTTTTAATTATTGAAAATTCTTAGTATCAAAAAGATAAAACACTTCTCTAAACCCACATTATTTCCTCAAATACCAGGCAGCCTCTTAAGTTATATTTTATTTTCATTCCACTAGAGTAAATGTAACAAGAAAACACTGATGAGAATTAAAAATGGAAAATGAAATTTAAGTGTCCTGAAATTTCAGTTACTGTGTTAGGCGTAGGTTCTCAAATAATGTAAGACTACCTTTTATTCAGTTATTTCAGTCTGTGCATTTAAAAAGTCAGCCAACTGCTAGCTTTTACAAAACACACTGTTATATTTAAAGTTTTACAGTGTTGGCTTATTTTTTTACAAAAAACAAAATAAGATCTTGTTCATTTCGAATTGCTTGTTCAGACAATACACAAAAGTAAATATTCTTTTTTTTTTTCATTTCTGAACCAGAAAATTGGGATGATAAAGAGAGAATTAAATCTGGTAATTTAATATGACATTAATTTGTACAGCCTTTTGCTGTTGTTTTGAGGTGTGCTCGTTCAGTTATGGAGAAAAAGCGTGGATTTTTTGGCAGAAGCATAGGTCCTCTGCACAGAGAAGGCTGTAAAACATTGATTAATTAGAATGATTTATTTCAGAGGTTGGAAATGAAGTAGTTAGTTTAGTATTTAATGCCCTCTAATATGAAAATTTTAGGTCAACTTCTGAGTCTTTTGTAATAAGAGTTTAATCAGGCAAATCATTGACAATAATCAAATAACTAAAATGAGTTCTTTCTCTCGGTATCTATTACTTCCTTTAGGACTCTGTCATTCTTCTGTCTGGACACTGCTCCAGCAGTTCTGATTTACTTGACTAGCAATATTTTATTATCAAATATTTTACTGAGTTATCAGCTTAATCTATGACAGTGCATTTTTAGTAAATGTGTGTGCATGCGAGCAGAGACTTCAAATATACATTTGGTGTGAATTATATGCACCAAAAATTTTTGACTGCAAGTGCCAATGAATAGCTAATAACAATGCATTCATCCATATTTGTGAAAAAATAAGGATTGATATTGCTAAGGATGGACCAGTTCTTAAAAAAAAACCAAAAAAATATTCTTAAAAAAATCACTAGTTGAAGAGGACATGCAAATGTTTTGCTCCTCTTGGTTTTGTAAACCCTCCAAAGCTAATCTCCGTGTGCATATTAATGGCTACAGTCTGTGTGGGGGTGAACACTACACCTTCCTCATTTCATTCATTATGGTGATTTAGGTGCTAGGACAGTAGTCTGGCTCACAGGCTGCTGCAGCTCTGGTGCTGCAACTGCCGGCTGAAGTTTGTCTGTATTAATGTTTCCAACTATCATACCTGAAGCAAAAGAGAAAGTGAGATGAAAGAGATTAGTTCTATGTCTAAAAATTGGTTATCTGTAGCGTTTCATGAAATTTGCCCTGAAGGGAAACTTCCTGGATAGTTTTCTTGTTACTTGACACAATTCAGGCAGAATCATATTTGTTCCTTTGTCATGTTACTTTAGCATGGTGTGTTGAGTAAAGTGAACAGGTGCCCTCTTGTATTGATCAGCTATCATGGCAAGGAGCTATTATTAGATTTTGAAGGGGAAAGAGAAGGGTTGAGAAATGAAGAGGAGAAAGTGGGACAGGTTATTGATGATGGTAATAACTGTGCTCACTGGTCTCCGAACACCGGAGCTGTAAAGTTGACCAGATGAGGAGATCAGTATAGATATGTTGAAGGGAAAAGACAACATGAAGAAGTATGGAGCATAGCTTCTTACCTGGCAGAGTTATTAAAGTTCATTGAAGGAAGATGAACTGTTTCAATATGTTAAACACTTGAGGCTGTTAAGAGAGAGTTGCTGTCACAGAAAGAGGCATTGTATAGGTTCGCTTTTTCCTTTTTCCTTGCCCCTTTCTTTCTTTCTGCAATTTTTTAATTTGAGTTTGTTGCTGTTCCTGTTTAGCTGTATGCTAGATAACCATGCAGAAATTAAAAAGTGAACAAAAGGAAAAGGGTAACTGATTCCTTTGAACAGGATCTATTGTTCATTTTATTTGAAAGCTGACTTCATGATGTGAGTTCCACAGAATCATAGGATTAATTACTGTTAATGTATGAGTAAGAATATAGTATGCATACATGTATTTTGCTGCTACTCTTGTCGGTCCAGCAGGATGTCTTTCTCAGCTACAGTTCTGTTGTAGGCAGACCGCTGCCATATTTTAGGAGCCAAGTATGCTGAGTGTTATATAGTTTGATGTATAATGAGATGCACTAGCCAGTAGAGACTCAAAATAGACCCAACATGATGCAGAATATGCTACTTTTACCCAAACAGTGCCTCTAACATAATTAATTTGGTGGTAATAAAAGGCAAAAATGTAATTCTGCTTTCTGCTTGATAGTAAGAAGTGCACTAAATTAACAGACAGTGAACTCTCAACAGTAAATTTTGCTTGAGGGTTAAACTCTCTGTTCTACTGAAAGGTCACCACATGATTCAATGTTTTTAATCCTTCCACAGTGTAATGATATTTTAGGGGATGTTTGCAAACATATATCATGGTTGTCTATACAAAATCACATTTGATTTCAATGCATCGAGAAGGGATGTTTCCTCCATTGTGTATGAATCGTGTGTTAATTTAAATTCTGTCACTGGAAATTGTTTTACATATATTCTGGAACAGACTATAAATTGCAACTGTTGAAATGTATATAGTTTCACTGCAGACAGAAAATAATTATTATGTTACTCCATTGACTATCAGCCCACATCCAAAAATATGTTTATCTTCCTGAGAGGTTCCCTTTAATTTCACTGGGAGTAATATGACATACAAATGTAGGAAGGGAAGGAACTTCTCATATGTAACTGCATAGGCGTTTTAGACAATCTAAACCTAAAAAAATGGAAACCTGGATGCCTGGATGGAACGAACCTTGTGCAGGGATCTCCAAGATACCACTGCTGGCCCTGGTATTCAGAAGACCATTTGCCATATTGGAGGGGGATACGTAGTACAATAGGTCTTAGTGCAGGTTTTTAAAATAACATTACCATATTAGCAGGGCACTGCACCTAATTTTGTAAATCCTGCATTCAGCAGGACTGATCATTTGGGCACAGCACCCCACTGTTTCCAATTTGAAAAGTATCACTGGCAGCATGCTGTCAAACAGTTGTTTCCTGTCTGATCCTCATCTTGAAAGGAGTCCTTCAGTCACCAATGGAAATGTGAGAAGCTATTGAAGATCAGTCCATACATATATATATATAGAGATATATATATAACTGAAATCTGCATTTAATTAAGGACACATTATGGTTAGCCCATTACAAAAACGTATTTTAAAACAAATTATTTGTGTACTCAGAGAGGTGGATTTGTCATTGCAAAACTGATTCGCAATTTGAGTCAAAGTCACCAAACAGTTAAAGCTGGAAATGGTTTTTCAAAAAGAGGGCATTTCTGGCTTCACCACACTGGCACAAGACTTGTCCATGTTCCCTTGTTTAATTCAGCTGTCTATGGATTAAGGTAACCATGATATTGGAGCATTTCTCTCTCCTCCTAAACTATCCCCTTAGAATACCCCCCTTTAACACTCAGGGAATTATTATATCCCGTATGCTAAAGAGTTATTCGTACTTGCAGTATTTCATACAGGTTGTTGTATTTCTGCTAGAAAGGACAGAGAGGGCCTTTCCTGATGGCCCTGCAGTCCCTCTCAGCCAGGGACCAGCACTCCTCACCCATCACGAGCACATTACTGGTGGAACACAGAAGGAAGCATGGTTTATGAAGAAACATGCTGAAGTGTACAAAGTGGCCAGCTTTCTCAAAGAGACTCATCTGCAAATGGCCATTGGCTTAGAGGTTAGGGCGCTCTTTTGGAGAGTGAGAAAAACAAACCCTTGCCCCCTTCTGATTCACAATAGATTTTTCAGAAATGCGTGGGGTAACAGTATGAGGACATCCTTCTGAAAATCAATGGAAAAACGTTTGTTACAGACTCTACTTAAATTTAAGCAAAACTGAGTAGCTACCACAGGGAGAATGATAGTGCCTTTTCTCACATTGCTCATTGTATCTTCATCATGTAATTGTCTTGAGAGAAAGTTCCCTTAAAAAGAAGAGATTTAACATGACTTTCTACATCCTAGGTTAGTGTTCTCACTAAGCATCCAATGAAATGAAATGAGGAAGCTCTTCTATTGACCCTGTCCCACAAGACATACTTTATCTCATCCCCTTAGGATCTAACCCTCCAATTTTTTGCCTTGCATACATATCTCAGAAAGAAAAAACATAATTCAAGGCAAAACAAAGTGGGGGCTTTTTGACAAAAAGAAAAAAAAAACAACTTTGCAACTTATTTCTTTTGGTTGCAAAAATCTGATTTTCAGTGAGTTCTGATTTTTCTCATGAAGAGAGGAGAAAGAGAGGAGAAGTAGCTAAATACTGCTGTAAAGTATTAGATAATTCCAGAATAAATACACTTTTATTCCAGAACAAGTTCTTGATCAGGCACATCAAGAACAAAGAAGAAAACCACCATTGTGGCCCTGAATTCTTGGTGTTGCATATGGTGAGGTGGACTTGTGGCTCAGTCATTAGGGAAGGAGGATATGCCATGTTTTTTTCCTTACACAGTTGTGCCCCATGCTGGGGGCAACTCCAGCAACATGGAGGACTAAGGTACCACCTCTAAGTGCACAAGACCAGAGCAATGCTTATGTGTGCACTCTGTCACCTGTGTCTGCATAAAGCCAGTAGAAAATGAAGTGCAGAATATCAGATTCACAAGACACACATTGTGATACGTGGTGCTCATGTAGCCATTTATGATTTTTCAGTTATCGCCAACTGTGAAGGAAAAGGCAGGGGTCATGCAGGTGCATGCCTCTGCATGTGGTGGAGGTCTTTCAGGGGGAATTAAAGGAGTTAAAGATCCAATTTTTAAAGTTTTTTCTTTTTTTTTTTTTAGAAGATTTGCCTGACTTCTAGGGAGTTCTAGGGAGTTCTAGTGACAAAGAGTTCTAGGGAGGTGCAATGATGCTCCGAACCAAGGCATTTCATCTCGTATGTCTCTTTGTCCTGTGACTCACCATGCAAAATGAAATTGATACTTGTGCTGTACCTGTTTATGGAAGTGACAAAGCACTAATGTCTAAATGGAGCATTCACTGGAGGAACAATGAGCCATGCATTCAGAGGGGAAGCAGATTCTCTCACATCTACAGATAACACCACACAAACTACTGTCTCCTGAAAGAAAACTTTCAAGTTTACTGTCCATACAGGTATGATTGTGCCAAATTTCTGTATTTCTGTCCATGGCAGCCCAAAGACTCACTGTGTTGGTTTTGTTTCATATCATGAAAAGGTAGCAGCTGAAAGTTTTATTCTCTTTTAATCTTACTTTCACAGAATTGGTATGTTTGACAGGAGTAAAGGAAGTCTTGCAAAATACATCATATACTCATTTTCTTAACATAACACCTCAGCAATAAGTGGGATAATGGTATATAACTGTTTTTCCCCCATTCATTTTTCACTCCTCACTAATGACTAAAGCCTTTTAGGCTCTTCCTGTTATATAAATTGGCAGCAATTTCATAGGTGCTTGGAGTCTTCTTGTTAAACAGCCTACAGTATTTTCAAGTTGTAGTTTCTTCATGATTTTTTTCTTCCTATATTTTCAAACTTTTGGTTTGGTTTGATTTGGTTTTTAATTTATCCTAGAAATATGACTCACCTCTATCACTCTGCAAGAAACTGTTGGCTGTGCTGTTCAATGATGCAAAAAGAAAAGATTTCCACATCAGGGGAAATGTAATTTCCACTGTAGTGAAACTGCATATCTAATCCACTGTTGGTGACAATTATGCCCTAAACTCTGACCAGCCTGCTAGTGGGCATTGTGCCATGTAAACAGTGGGCAAAATTGCAGGCAGACAAAAGCCTGGTTCAAATGTGTTTCTTGAGGGAACAATCCTAGCTAAGAATACTCCTGTTTGTCTGAACTCAATTTATTCATGCTCATGCTGAGGTACCATTGAAGGTATCATAGGAGATGACTCTCAAAAGATGAGAAGCCATACAGAGTGGAGAGAAGCGTTGTCTTCTTGCAGATGTGCAGAAGAAACCTGAGGTACACTTTTAAAAGGCAAATGCTTTGGAGGCATTTCCTACCTTGCTTCCCATGGAAGGCAAGGAAGGGGTCCTGTCAGTTCCTAAAGGGATAGCAGGGATGCATTCCCTGGTGCTGCCTGGAGACTCACCAAGCCACTTCTATCTGTATGAGCAGCAGACAAGAGCAGCTGATGCATAATCACAGCCCGTTTCCTTTGCTGCCTGTTGGACCTGCCAGGCTGGCCTGCAGCTTCCAAACACCTTTGAGTTCTGTCCTTCTCTGCCCACCTCTCCATGCTAGTCTTCTGGGTGGAAAAGAGTAGTTAAAAGTTCTCTTTTGAAACACCTGACAGAGGTCAGCACTTTACAGGGTAAAAGGAGGATAACAGTGATGGTGAGGTAATTCTCACATCCAAAAATTTCAGTGTAACAGATTCCACCCGAAAATGAAGTCCAGTACTTTGAATTATTTCCAGCATTACTGTTGCACATGCAAATATAATGTAAGCTTTCATTTTCTAGAATTGAACTTACTGAACTATTTTTTCCCTCTTCCATTAATTTCTTCTGATTGGCAGTTGATATGGAACTTTTCAGTGATGGGTACTTGTGGTATTATCTGTGGCACATACACACTTCTACTCAAGACAGCCAGGTATGTCTAGGAAGAGAGGAAGAAAAATCTTCTGTGAAATTTCAGAGGCTGTTGGAAATGCTGTGCTTACACGTACAGTGTTTCTATTGCTTCAGTTCAAAGGAAAGGGTGGGAAAATGGTGGGGAAAACTCATGAAACATTGCTATCTCTCGAAAGCACCCATTCTGCTAACTAAAAAAGGACATGAAAGCTGCTGCTGCAGTTATTATTTTAGAGCAGGAACAGCAGAGTGCAGCTCTTGCGTGGGCTGATAGATGTAGTGATAGGAGAAAACAAAAAAGGTTGGAATTTAAGCCACGGGTAAAGTTCCCTGTTTCATTTTACTTGGCCCTTTTGCTTTTGAGGGCCCAACCTCCTATCTTCCAATCAATAATTCCTCCCAGGAATGAAAAATTCTAAGAGAGTACTCCAGCACTTTTAATAGGTAGAGATCCCTCATTACTTCAAAGCAAGGACTTTCCTTCCCCTCATTTTGCATTACCCTGGAGAAATTTATGCCACTGTACAGACGCTACATGGTGTTCCCTTCTTTCCTCTCCTTACATGCCACGGCTCTGGTAAGTAATACCTCTGTTGCCCTGGATCTCAAACAGGTGATACTCTGCTGCCCTAGACCTGGTGATACTCAAACAAAGGTTGAGAGTGGTACTGGACTGTGTCACCTTGCAGAGACATAAGGTGGTCCAGAGTCCAAAACTGATACTGTCAAACTGAAAGTACCTAACCATGAAATAGCATTTACAACTCAAAAGGTTAATGTTACTGCTTTAACTTTACGTTATTCCAAATAAAATTGATTTATTCTAAGTCTCATTTGTTTAACCCCCCTCTTCTTCTCTTCCCTTTTCTTAAATTATTTTCTAAGCTGGCTGTTCCAAGTTCTCTTGATATTTGATTTTTTTCTGGTAATTAAATGTACTGACATTTTTGGCTCCTCTATGACCTAAAGCAAATATTTTTCTTATCCAGAGAAGTATTCTGAATCAAAGGAAGTGACTTCATACAACAACATTCCCTTTGGAAGACATGCTTGAGTCCTTCCCCAAAGAAGGCAACCTGTTTTACACACTCAGAGAAAGTTCTAGAGTAGATTGGCTGGGCAAATTTTCACTTATCACCAAGTAGCTGGTTCATACAAGCAACATCTTCAACTTTGTGACTTACACGCAAGCTCAGACCTTTATCTGTACAACTGGTCAAATGATTCTGGACGCCTCATGATTTTCATCAGTATTATTTGAGAAAACATTGCATAGCAGCTGCTTGTAACTGTGTTTGTGTGTTTCTCTGATATACTTTTATAGCACTTACTGTATGTGGTTGCTCTATTAATCTTTCTATACGAACAGTTCCTCTGTTTAATTAAATTGGGCCCAATGAGGCAGTGCATGGTCTTCTGATAAGCTCATTCATCTTTATTTGATTCTTTGCTGACATGTTAGTTGCCCTGTGACACAGGTTAAGTCATTGAGTGGCCATTACCTTCTCGTTTACTCTCTCATGTTACTTCTAACCACCTTCCTGAAGTCAAATCCAGATGATTTGTGCCAATTTCATGGGGGCACAAACTGGAACATCCGATAACTTTCTACATGGCTGACTTTATACAATCTTGCTCGCACATCTCAAGCTGCTATGTCTGTCAAAACACAATTTTTCCCCTCCTCCTTATGGGCTTTGATAGAGCTATGAGTACTAGAGGTCTCAATTATAAAATGTCATGACACTGCCGCACAATTTTTTACAGTAATTTCACAGTGTCACTTTGTGATTATTTCAGGATAGCTTTGAACCATGACTGAAATGAATTGTGGCCCCTTAGTGCATTGGGTGATACAAATTGTGAGCTGGTGTGACAGAGAGGCAGGCGTTGTTAGGAATAAACTCCATGTGAAGAAAGGGAAGCATGTATTTTTTTCAGAAATGATACAGGAAAATCAAGCAAGAAAAGAGAGGCAGGGAAAGGAGACAGAGGAAGCGAGAACTAAACACTAGCAACAAAGCAAGCATAGGCTGCACACCTTTAATTCAATTCTTAGCTCAAGTTAAGGCTTTTCCAGGCTCGTACAGCAGAAGCCCAACCTGGAATTCTGCAATAAACCTCCCCAGACTCTGTTCTGAGGTGGAGAAATGTGTTCTGTATGCTTTACAAAAAAATCCATCTCCTTTAAACCATCGGGTCTTTAAAAACACATAGTGAAGAGTCAGATAAACACCTTACAAGGCAAATGTTGGTCTTGGCACACACTCATGCCATTTTACAGTATTGCTTTTGAGTAGCTTTAAAGAACAGTTGTTCATACAGAATGAGTGAGTAGGAAGAGCTTTGCAGATGTCTCAACCACCTCCCTGGATGAAATAGTGAAGAGAGGGGAATGAGACGCTTCTCAAAGACCCAGACTTGAGAGGAGGTGAGAAAGGGAAAAGGCTTGTCCTTCTACACTATGAGTAATTGGAGTGCAGTTCAGCCGAATGGGTAAAAAAGTGTTGAACCTAGTCCTCGGCAGACTTAATGCTCTCAAAAGCTGGAAGAAAGCAACAAGTCAATATCCCCACCCTAAAAGAGGGATGATGTTCCATTTAAAGCAGTGTTTTCAGCATGGTTCTGAGGGAATCAAACACTTAGCAGAGCAAGAAATGGGAAGAGAAAGGGAGGAGAAAAGATCTTCCCTGCGATCATTCTAAACCTCTGAAATTTATTTAAGATAGATTGGATTTGTGGAACAAGCCAGGGTAAACCGTACATATTTGAGCATTTTCTTAAATGTGAGAAAAGGCAGCAAATGCTGTCAAAGCAAACTTTTATTTACTTTTGAAGTCACATTTCAGCTAAAACACAGACAAAACATAGTTATCTTATTCATTAGCATGTCTTCGAAAGCTTTAGTCATAGCTTAATATTTTACATGGACTTTTACTATTTATCTAATGTAAAGTTTATAATGGCCTGTGACATGCTGGAAATAGTAACACTCCTTACCTCAAAATTCAATAGCAATTCTACCATTTTCTAAAAAGAGTGACAAAATCTAGTAAGAAAAATCATACCAAAACCACTTGATATTCAGTTTGATTTATTTTGATGTACGAAATTATTTCCAGAGTTCATGTGTGTATTATAGCTCCTGTCTTCTAATGCCTGGAGTACAATCAGCTTAAGTAGCTCACTGTAATAGTAAGGAAGCTTCAGGGGTAATCCCGTATCTGGCCTGGGTTTGCAGCAGTTCAATTAACTGTGTGGATTTGCTAGTATTTTACTTTGCTAACTTGATTGTTAATGCAAAAAATAAAGTTTAGTTTGGGGGGGGGGACTGTTTAGGTTTTTTGTTGTTTGTTTGTTTGGGTTTTTTTCCTTTTGTTTTGTTTCGGCTTTTGTTTGGTTGGGTTTTTTTAAGTACAGGCCCTTTTCCTTTCTCCTTTTCTTTCTTTCATAGAAATGTAGAATGGCTTGAATTGGAAAGGACCTTTCTCACTCTTCCTTTCCCCTTTTTTGAAGTCTACCTAACACTGATGAATCTCTGTAACGTTTTTTTGTTTGGTTGGTTATGTCCGGGTTTTCCTGCTCCTTGTTTTTACGCAGTGAGAAGCGTTACACAAAGTAAAACAAAAACAAAGCAAAAATTGATTGTATAAAATGAGAGGCAACACAAGGAACAAGGTTGACAGCAAATGTTAAATGGCATTAAAAAAAAAGCTTTTATCTCCTGTCACCTCCCATAGTGCATGTTTGATGTAAAGTACAAGACACTTGTTGCCAGCAAAAATGGCCATCTCATTTAGACTGTATGGCTGTGTACTTTCACTCAGCACCTATAACATTACTTTATATTGTAGGTTCAAGCATTTTTATGTTACATAGAACAAGGATAACCTTCTTGCATCTAAAACTCCTGCGCAATCTTACAAGAAAACTCAATTAATCAATTAGAATACTTTACTCAAATTACAGAGGAATTATGTGCCTCAGTCGCTGAGAAGCGTTGGAACTTGCAGTGCATTACAGCAATTAAGAAGACTTAATTTCCAAATGGCACAAGTGAACAAAGTATGAGTCACGGTGAACGTTTACTCCTTAAAAGCCATCAGTGCTAATGGTTTTGTAACCTTTGTAAATGTAATATGGGCTTCATTTATACAGCAGTGAAACCCGCGTCAGGATGGTATAATATTACTCCTCATATGCACAGAGCTTTATGTAGCCACACACTTAATTGCATAAATAATAAAGGTAGGTTTTGAGGTAGGCATCTGCTTACACTTCTTTTTGTGAACAGATATAATCATGCTATGTTATCACACTCTAAGAAGTGCACTTAAGAAAATCAATAAGTAATGATTCATAACATCTTTTTTTTCCTCAGTTAAGTAAAGATTAGGTCAAGAAAGTAGAATATTTTTAGTGCTTTTTTATAAGAATATCTTGCCTGTGGCAGAGTATTTGCATAGCCTTTTTAGAGTTTGTAGTTAAACTTTTTCACCTTTACAAGTGGTCAGTTCATATTCTCTTATCACTAACTGGTCTCTCTGGTAGCAAATAATTGCATGAGTGAATAGTCTATTACTAATCTCTACAGTCTCTACCAAATATTTTGCTGTTATGTGGTGCTGATTCTCACAAATATCTTCATGCTGCTTTTAAAAAGTATCATTCATAACACAGCTAGGAGGATCTCTGTGTATATTGGCAGTTGTTTCCAGTTATAAATTTCTCTAGAAGATCTATGGTATACTTATGGGTCTGTCTTTGAGACAGTCTCGTGACTAGGTTTAATAGCAGTAGTAAAGACTATAGCTATGATATTCTTTTCCCTCCTTCCTCCTCCAAACAGTGGATTCTGTCTAAGGAACGAACCATCCTTTTCCACTTTTTTGGAGAAAAGATGGAGATCATAAACCCAAGAAGTGTGTAGATTTATTTTCTTTTGCAGCCTTCAGTGGCATCAATGAACAACCATAGGCAAACCCGAGGGACCACTAAAGAGATAACTAGCAGTGCAGTAGTGATGGGACCCAGAATCTTTTTCAATCTGAGTTTTTTTGGGAGTGAGCACAGATCCTGCATTCCCCTTCTGTCAGTGAGATTATCTGCACACAGACTCAGTAACACCAGATGATTCCTAGAAATACTTTGTCCCTACACCTTACTACTTGTGCTAGAAGAGACATATTTTATCCCAGCCCACACAGCCTGGGTATCTGTTGTATTTGTTTGATTTGGTTTAGTTTTCCCCCTTTTCTTTCTGCTGTATTTAGGACATTGAACTGACTAGTTGCTCTGAGCGTTAGTGACATTACATGAAAAAGCATGTGGTGATGGTCAGTGCTGCAGAGTTAACTGAAATCTAGGTATAAAAACATAGTGGCAAAATGTGCAAAGAAGGCAAGTTGCATGGAAGAGTCACAGGTCCTATCAGCATGACGACCCTACAAGATTTTAGTTTCTGAAATTATTTCCTAGCTTCTTTATTGTTTTTGTTAGCCATAGCCTTGTCCTTTCTCCCCACTCCCCTCCCTCTCCTAAGAGGAAGAGTTCTTGTTTATTTCTTTTTCACAGGAAAAAAAATGTCTTCCATGGAAATTCAAATCTAGGGAAGTATCATTAATTTTGGTGAAGCTAGACACGTTTTAAAACCAAGCTGAGTTTCAAAATCTAACAATGCTTAAAACCACAGTGAAAAGTTTTTGGCTTCTCCAAAGAGTCAAAGAGAAATATACCTCAAGGTAATTTTTCAGCTGGTACGCAAATAAAACAAAAGGAAAATTGTCAACAGCAATGCTCAGAAAATTAGAATATTTATTATGCATTTTTTTAAGTAAGCAACCAATCATCATTAAATGTGTTGGTGTTCATCACAATTAAATTAGTCTTAGTTAATTCATTAAATATTAATATGGAATTCAAATTCAATTCCATAGAAATTATAATCTCGCAATTAATTAACATTTTAAAATTGAGAAACATTACCTGTCCCTTGCAGGCAAAAATCTTTTTTAATGAAAAATCTTCCATGGAAGGAGTAAAGGTTTCAGGGTTTTTGCTTTTAAGATGGGGTTTTGTGTGTTTTCTTTGTTTGGTTGGGTTTTGTTTGGTTGGTTTGGTTTTGGGTTTGGGGTTTTTTTCAGTAATAGGAGCTCAGTAGGAAAAAAAAGAATTTTGCCAATTGTCTAGATGTTTCATTTCTTTCCGTGCTTGAAAGGTAGTTTCAGATATTTTTCCATGAAATGTCTCTAGACCAAGATGAGATTAGTTTTTAAAAATTAAAACTAACTGAAAAACATGTGGTAGTGATCTTGTGTTTTCAGAACAAAACCATTTATATTCAGAATCATTTACGTTCAACATTTCATTCTAAAAAATCCCATGAAAATGGTAAACTTTACAGAAGTCTTTTCACCATCTTCATTATTCTAAAAGGTAGAGATTGCTGTCACTAGGAGCTTAATATAAGTGTGTCATAATCATACCTTTCACTAACTCCTATTTCCCTTTTCAATTTGGTAATCACAGTATTTCCTAACTTTCTTAGAAAATTATATGGCTGTCTAATAATCTCCATGCACTGAAACATATCTGTGCATGAATTGACAGGCAAAACCAAAAAAAATTGCAAACAGTAGACTGCAGAAATCCAGCATGATGCTCTTTGAATGAAGCCTTGAGTATAGACCTGTGTGTCATGATATATGCAGCAGTATACACCGAGTATACTCCAGCTATCCAGCTGGTGCTTTTTCCCCTCTGTCACAGGTACATGGAAGGGCTTGCCTGACTATTGCTACTACCTATTGACAGTGGTTTTTCTGGGGGGAGGAACAGTTTTATGCCACTGACTTAAAAGCTTTAGAGCTAAAAACACACGGAAGTCCCTGGCAAGTTTGTGAAAGCTTTGGCCACAGACCCACAATTTTTGTTCTGGTTTCATCTGGGATGAAGTTAGTTTTCTTGCTAGTAGCTGGTACAGTGCTGTGTTTTGAATTCAATGTGAGACTAGTGCTGAAAACACAGTGATGGTTTAGTTGTTGCTCAGCAGTGCTTACCAAGGGCTTTTCAGTTTCCCATGTTCTGCCAGTGAGGAGCTGCGCAAGAAACTGTGAGGGAGCATGTCCAGGACAGCTGACCCGAACTTTCCAAAGGGATATTCTATTCTTAGAGCTCTATGCCCAGTATATAAACTGGCAGGAGCTACCTGGAAGGGGGGCCGATCATTGCTGGACAGTGGACTGGGCATCAGTCAGCAGGTGCTGAGTGGCTGTATTATGCATCACTTGTTTCTCTTGGGTTTTATTCTGTTATTTCTTTTTATTGTCTCCCTTTTAATTAATTTTTAAATTTTTAGTTTTATTTTTACTATTTTATTTTTATTATTTTATATTTATTATTTTAATTAATTAAACTGTTCTTATCTCAGTCTATGAGTTTTATCTTTTTTCTGAATCTGCTCCCCAACCCACTAGAGTGAGTGAGCAGCTGCATGGTACATTGTCGCTGGCTGAGGGTAAACCCTGACATTTTTAAAGGATAGCAATTTCTGGTTGCAAATCAAACTTAATTCTTTTTTTCATTTGGGAAAATCATGAGACAAAAAGGGGTAAGATACTTGTCTCGTCATTCCAACTCACTTGAAAACTCAGTGAGATTTTTGCCATTTTTATCAACAATGAGATAAACCCTGAGGCTGTTATCTGCAGATATAGTAATTGGCCTATTCTGTATGTTCTACTTCAACTGAACTTCACATTTTTTCTCACACTTTCATCTCCAAAACTTTGGTGTAATTTGAGTGCCCAGTTTAGATGGATGGCATTCATTGAAAGATGATCATAGTATCTAGTAAGTGCCTGATTACCCATTGGACATCAATGTTTTCCTTTAAAAAGTGTTGACGTACCATTAATTGTGATTGTAATCCTTGTGTCATGCCCCTACAACTAATATATTTGGATTCTAAGTGCCAAACAACTTCTTAAATTGTTTGTGTGGAAAATATTGAGCACTCTACAGAAAGTTAGAACTAGATTACACCTCTGTAAATCTAGTGTTACTGCCTTATATAAAATGGAGCTGTTTAAGTAATATCACCAGAACTGGGGTCTGATCTGTCCTTTTAGTGCAAACAGGGAAAAAAATAGAAAGTCAAATACCAAATTTTTTTGTATCTACATTTAACTTTTTCAGCATTTGCACTTCTAACACCACTAATCGGAGTTGATTGTCCTTAACATAAAGTCCATTGAGGCCTCAGCCTTGAATTCATAGCTCAGACTGATATTAAAGTACAAAGGAGGATTCACAAAGAGCCATATTTTCTCTCCTGCAGTTGTACTGGGTATTTTCATTTCCGTTGAACTTCTTACAATTGAGACAGAAAATCTATTTAGGCTATGAGCATTAGCCTGACTTCCACTAAGTAATCCATGTGGTTTCCGGATGGTGGCAAGCTTTCCATATGGCAGAAAGCAAATGGGTGCAGGGGCAGCACACATCCTGTGCTTCAAAGAGACACCTTTAAACAAGGTCCCTGCCAATTGCCACTGAGATGATCCACTTCAACTACCAACAGAAGATCATGCTTTAAAGTACCCTTGCACCCACAGGCTGAAGACTAAGAAACACAGAATGCTTCTTAGATAGCTTCTGACTGTTAAATAAAGCTGTCTTTAAAACAAAACCCCGAAATATTCTTAGTCTTAGGATTAGGTTTATAATAAAAGCAGAATGTGTTAAAGGCACAGACCTTACAGTACGGAAAATACACACGAATTTGAATGAGAGAGGTGGTTTTCTAGACTTGCTCAGAGAAGGTGTAAACGAATTAACATTTCATACAATTCTGCATGTAAAAAATAAAATAATTGTGCAAAAGAGTTGTACCTCAGAACTGTATGCACACGGTTTACGGTATTCCACCTCAGCTTCATTAAGAGAGATGCAACTGATAGATGATGGGTTGACGTTCACATCATATGCCACCAAATACTGATGATGTGGTGGAGCAAGAGCCAGAGAGCACTACCCAAGCACTTAGTCTTTTTCTACAATCAGCCCATTATATCCAGAATCCACTTTGGTACTGTCTAGATTCCACTGTATAGACAAGGAAAACTTTGAAATGACACAATAGAAAACTTATTTGCATTTAATTTGTTATCTCTATTTGTCATGAAATTCTAATAAATAACATTTCTTATTTTAAACTAATTATGCTGAAACACTGACACACTTTTAGAAAATCGAGTTCACCTTTTGCCAATAGTAATTGCAGAGAGATTGCCTCCAACTTGTGACTAAATCTTGAAACGTGTTTTGACAACGCAGAGTGTCTCTAATTGTCCTGTAAAGAGAACATGGGGACTGTGCCAACAATCCCTTGTTTTCCACTTCACTAGTATCTTGTGTCACACTCATTCATTATCTACACAGTAGCTGTAACAATAGCAGCCTTTCTAGGCAATTGCATCGTTGCAGGTCTACAGGGGAACTGAAAGTCGTCACTTTATTAAAAAAAATCTACATAGGTCTTGGCTCAAAAGAAGATTTGCTATTTTGGTGCACTTATTTTCCATTTCTCTGAAAAAGACATGACAACTAGAAGTACGGTCATCTAAGCATGCAAAAATCTGCACAGTATTTTGGGATTTTTTTTTTTTTTTAAACTGATAAATTGTTTCCCTGATATAAAAAAAAAAGCCACACTTACAAGTAAATGTCTAATCAGGTATTTATTTGGTGTCTATTTTGTTACTCCTTGTGTAATAGAGGAATATTCCACCACAGAATTTCAAGGAAGATGATACAACTGTCTTGGATAAACATTTGAGATTTTATCAAAATATTTGATTCTAATAGCATATGATTGTTATTCTAGAGAAGTGGCAGAATTTACAAATGTGAATGAACACATTGGCAGCCTGCCACTGTGGTACAATAACACAGTGTAGCTGCTGCAGCTCCTTCATCCCCTAGCAGGAAATCAGTGTTTCTATGTGGTGGATGGCATTTAAATGCGCTCAGGTGGTTCATAGGGTATCAGCTGAAATAAATATACTATCACAAATTGGAAAAAGCCTTTAAAACATTAGACTACCTAAAGGAAGAAAAATTAGGCCAGCATATAGTTATCAAGATAAGCATAGTGAGAAGAGTGCACTTTACCTCGTAGGCATCAATAAGTGAATTAAATGATTCTCTTGCAATTTTACTCCCTTTTCTTTCTGAAATCTTTACTTCAGTTGGTATTGTTCAGTTGGTACTTCAGTAAGGCCTTGTGTGTGTGAGATGCACTTGATCTGGCTCAATTTAGTATTTTGAAACAGCCTCATGCTGTACTGTGCTTATGGGTGAAAAGCAGCACCCTCGAAAGCAAAGTCACTCGTGTGACTGCGCAAGCACTCGAGCACTCGTACTGCACTATAGCAATCGCAGAGCAACATGTGGCTGTAAAGAAAGGCCCAGGATTAGTGTCAAGAGCAGGAATAACCTCTAATCATGATTTTTTTTAAGCACAAAGAAGATCATAGCGTTGTGGGGACTTTTAGCAGGCACAGGTAAAAGCCCTGCCAACAGAAGGGTGTCTTCATCTCTTTGCTCCCAAAACTTATTTCTACATTGGGCTGCTCCCCACAGTCCCTTTTTTTTTTTTTTGTGTGTGTGTGTGTGTGTGTAAAAACGATTTGGGCTACTGAAGAACATTAAAATAGGCTCTTTCTCTTTTTTGAGATCATGTTCCCTTGAACCAGATCTGGTTTAGTGTGTGAATGTTTCTATTAGCAAAAGGCAGGGCTCCTTGAGGTAGATATTAAATGGCTAGAAAGTTGCAATGAGAGGGACTCAGCATCTTGCTGGTGTTACCAATTTATGTTCAATACCAGTTTAGCAAATAAAGTGTGGCTCCTCTCCTGCTTGTCATACCCAGTTTGTTAAACTCTCACATAGCTCTCTCCCAGCTTTCCATTTAAATTCAGGACTGGCACCACAGCACTTTAAAATGTTTGCAAATAGCTCTCACACGTTACCAACCTTTGTTCTTTCTGCCTGAGCCTGAGGCTGGAGCAGGTAGGGGAGTCTGGATGCTTGCAACAGCTACATCTAGATTGTGGACTCCCACCTACTTTGTTGTTGCTAGCTTAAAATACTTTACCGTTATCATCTTCTCTTATTAGCCTGCCATCAAACTTGACAGCTACTCATTTAGAGATAGAAGGAAGATGCAAGAAGCACTAGCATAATAATTTCATGCCCAATAGGTTGTGTCCAGGTTATGGTTTCTCCCTGCCCCTTGAACTGTGAAGTGTACATGTGCAGAAAAAGGCACTTAAAACGTCACAACTCCTGACACATTTTGTCAGCTCTTATGAACTGGTAACAGCACTGTGTGCTGGGACAGAATGGAAAGTGTAACTGCAAGAGCTTGCCTAGAATTCTCCAAACGCATGAGATAACTTTTTCCAGACCAGTAGCTTTGCAGCTCTGGTTTGATTGCACAGATATGCAAATCTTTTCTTCATTCTTGCTTCTGAAAAGCTGTTCCTAGTAAAGTAAAGAAAATTAAGGACTGTCTTAATAAATGGGCATTTAGGTGACTGCCACAGTCGTGAGATATTAACGTACTTCGTGGAACCCTAGGCAATTCAAAAGTCATAGTGGAGTATGACTTACAAGAAAACAAAGCAGTCTTGCCCTAAATTACTAGATATCTCTATTTCAGTATTGATGGAACCCCTGCACTTTGGCTAGGGAATACTGCAGATGCTGAAATAACAGTTTGCCATTATTTCTTTGTTTCACATCAGAACAAAAAAGTATAGCAAAGAAAAAATTTACCTGCTTGTGTGTTTTTATAACTGGTATGTCCAGTGAAATATCAATTAAAGACTATTTTCATGTCTTCTCGTATTTCTTGCCAAGTGAGAACCAGCACATTATATTTTAATTTTAGCGAAGTTATAAAGCAGTTAAGAGTAGTGAACTATAACATTCTTCAGAGAGGGTAATTAATTTCATATGTGTCAGGTTTTTTCATCTACTCTGACTGATAACACAGTAATCAAGATGAAACTATCTAGGAAAAAGCATAGGCAACTTGATGGAAGCTCTAATAGAAACACATTGATCCTCTCTCCTGCATGATGGAGGCATAAAGTTGCTTGGAAAAGTATGTTTGGAGAAACACAAAGGGAAAATTGGAAGATTTTCAGAAATATGGCAGGATACCAGACAAACTTATTTACTTTCTAGCAGCAGACACACCAAAATCCCAAATAAAAATCCTACCCTTTGACTTTTCTAGGAATTTTAACTAAAGGGCCCTAGAACAGAAAGGAAGAAAATGATCTCATCTCTGTGTTTCCAGAACCAAGGAGAAACTAACTCCCTCTGCCTCACATGGAGGCGCACACTTCCATCATGACTCTTCTCATCAGCTGATTAATCTTCTTGTTGCTTTTCAGTGACAAATGCTCTGACTGTTGGAGCTCGTCTGCGCTTGCGTTTGCAATAAGACTCTCCTCTTTCCCTTCTCATTTTTACAAAGGTCTCAGCATTCACAGACTGTAAGCATCTATCACGTCTTTTATTTTCAATGTAATAGAGAGATCCACATAGGAAAATGCAAGCAGAGCAGAAGGTGCTTTGATATTAGTGATTGCTGTTGTCAAACAGATTTCCTTGGAACATAGTGTAGAATATTGCAGGAAGCATGTCTTTAGTTCCGGTGAAATACTATTCAATAACATATAATTGTTATAATTTAAAGATATTTCATACTGTAACTGTATAGTTGGTGATGTCCCTGTTCATTGCAGCAGGTTTGAACTAAATCACCTTTAAAGATCCCTTCCAAACCAAACTATTCCATGATTCCATATTTTTTATTTTGTATGTGTAATCAGCAGCTCATACTATTCAACATCCCCTCAAATAAAAAAGGACACTTGAGTCTTCCCTTTTGAAGAGTAAATCATCATGGCTAGGCTTCGTGAACGAAGATTAGGGAAGGATTCTACGCACACCTACTACAAGCACGTTGATGGCTAAGAAGGCCAATGCGACAAGGAAATAAATGAAGAGTAAATAAAATGTAAAAGTAAATGAAGAGTAAATAAAAGCTTATTAGAAGGAAGTAGGATTTATTACTAGAATCAGAGGCAGCAGAATATTTTGCTCAAAAAGAACAGAAAAAAATAAGCCATTTGTAATGACAACTTGCTATTAGGTTTATCAGTGCAATTTTATTTGGTTTCTGTGAAGAAAAAAAAATTATTTCCATTTTACTTGTCATGGTATTTTAGTCATTTTTGAATGAAAAGGAAAAATAAAAGATGCTCTGTTAACAAATGGGACTTTACAATGGGAAACTTAATTTTGTCAGTTCTCATATTGCAGTAGTGCAAGATCTTTGAAGTAATATTTCCTATTGTAGGAATTCAGTGTTTTATTGAACAAGTCTCAAGAGGCTTGTAAGTACCTGGCTTGTGGATGTCTACATAGTACAACTTAGCAACAGCTACAATTCTGCTTTAAAAGCATATAAAAAAAAAAAAAATCGGTTAATCAGAGGCATTTATAAACAGTTTGACTGATCCTGTTCTTAAATTCCAAAACAAATTATTCTTTCTCCAGTCACAACATTGCTGGCCAGTTTAAGCTTCTATTGGAAGATTCTGGGTTTAATATACCATACCTAAATAATTTTATCACGTTTAACTGGATAACATCAACAGAAATCACTTGTCTCCTTTTCTACAGGATATGATCTAAAAATTTGCAGACCACCCTGCTTTACAGATGACTAAAAAAAACACTGGAAAGATGAAATTCTGGTAAAAATTAAAACCTCACTGTAGTTTTACATATATTTTGAAAATTTAAATGTTGAAACATACCCACTCATTAGCTGCCTGTTAGGTAATTGGATTGCTTCTGAGTATGTTTTTTCATACACTCTGCCAAGTGGTTCTGAAGAGGTATAGGTATGAAGATATTATGAGAATCAACTATGCACTGAAGCATCATGTTCCCTAGACTTAAATGTCTTGTGTGCCAATGGGATGTATAAGCAAAGGGAAGGAATTCTTCTCATATTGGTTTCACTGAGAAATTGAGAAGTCAACTTTGTGGCAGGGAGAGAAGAAAAAGAGCAAGATATAAATGTAAGGTCCTTTTTACCCTATTTTTATTAGGTCCTTGCTCTTCTGGAGAGGTGCAAATCAATTAATGGTACTGGATCAAGATCTGAAAATTTCAAGATAAGTTCCTATCTATACTGACTGTCCTAAGCAAAGTAAGTTCTCTTATTTTTCTGTGAGTAAACTTACTGACATTTGAGTTTTAGTACGTGAAAGCTTTCAGTTAATACTGGGTTCCTTCTTTGGTAACAACCACTGAAAAGAGCTGAATGGAAAACACATTTCCTTCATGCAGATAAAAAAAAGCCGCGTACTCCTGACAGAACAGTTTTGGGAAAAATAAAATTGGCATTTGGCTGGCTAGTTTTCCAGCAGTTGGTAGACTGTCTGCCTCTCCACCTTCCCAGGATGTTCACCCTGCCAGACACGTCAGCCGGGCAGACAAAGAACCATATTGACTGTGTGAAGGAGTGGGGATCTTGTCACTCAAGAAGCCACAACGGATGAGTAGCTGCTGTGGTTTCTCAGCTCATGTCATGGGAAGACACAGAATCAGGAATCTTAGGCTTTGGGAAAAAGATACACTTCAGAAGCAGGGTTAAATGTTGCTTGTAACCAGACCCCCAAAAAATTTTGCTCCCGAAAAACTTACAGCTAAGCCTCCCTGAATGATGAAAAAAACAGGTGTAGATATTCTGTATAGTAGTAAATATCACAGGCTTATATATTAATAACTTTTTAGTTTTAGAATGGTTCTATGATAAGGGTGATGTTGTAACTATAAATACATAGTCAGGTAAGCTAGACATGCTCAATAATTTTATTACCTAAAGGTAAATGCAGACTCCTATTCTATTACAATGGGTTTTCTCAAGGGGACCGGTATTATTTAGAGCAGAAAAGAAAGTAATAGAATTCTTTAAGTGATAGGAGGAAAACTTTATTGAATGTACATAACAGAAAAAAAATCTTTCTCATAGGTCTATTAGAGTACATTCAGACTCTTAGAAAATCACAACTATTGACAGATTTAGAAGACAAAAGATCTGTATAGACAAAAAAAACCCATCGTGCTCTAATTATTGGTTAGCTTGTAATTAGAGAAAAGCAAAATCAAAGTATTCATTGATAGGTAGTGACTGGATATAGAAGGAGTAGTGCTGAAAATATTGTTCTACTAATTTCAGGAACTATAAAATATGATTTTCATTCATAGAATGCAGTTATACTTAGAAGAAATTCTTGAAGATTTTGTCATACAGAAAATCAGCTGACTATATTTTACAACATGAAAGAAGGAAAATGTATTGCCATGGTATTTGAAGTGATACACAGAAATAGTCTAATGAAAATAATTTGTCTACTGCTATCTATATGTCACATTATAGATACAACTATTGGCCATTAGATAGCTTCCTTATCAAGCAAACATTGCAGTTTTCAAGCACAGTAAACTCAGTTATGATATTATTTTAAAAGAAGTTCTGTTAAAATAATGCTACTCATACCCAAGTGTAAAACTCTACTTTTAGAGTTCGAAAGAATTAAACTAATTCTTTATTACGAATCACAAATGAAAAATACATAGCAAATTTTAAGAGTGTTCAAACCATGGGACATGTTTTTAGCTTATGGGGAACCATTTTCACTTGAGAAGAACTCACATCAGATGACACCAGGTGTGGATTTGGCCCTGTGTTCAAACCTTAATGACTTGCAGAGAAAAAGGCTTTGATATTATAATTTAATTTACACTTATAAGAATTCTAAGAGTTAATCTTGTGTTAAAAGTATGATGTTCCCTTAAAAAAGGGCTTCAGGATAAAGTGATAGTAAAGGCTTCAATAACAATAAGGACTAGACCTTTCTTTTTTTCCCTTGGACTATGATTAGATCTTTTTTGCAGTTATCAGCTGAGCAATAGAGGCACACAGTTCTTAGAGACTTATTTGTTTGCATTTTTCATCACGTTAACCATCACTATGGAAGATACTACAGCTCAGCAGACCCTTCTAGTGACCTCAGCCTCTGGTTGCACCTCTTATTCTTGGTCAAGACTGTTCATATGAACAGGGAAGACGGTATATGGTACTCTTCATTGCTGGCTTTTAAAGTTGTCTTTGCCTGCAGTGTGGAAATTGATGTTAATGAAACCTGAATAAATCAGTTTACTGTTAAGGATTGCTTTTTTTTTTTTTTAAGGCATTCCTGGAAGCCTAGTGTGCTGGCAGGTAGTCCCGGGGGCTTAAGGAGTCACTAGGATATTTGGCCTGAAAGATGTAACAAAATCCTTCGTGGTGCTTATCTGTATTTTGGACTTCCTTCTAACCTTTAAAAACAATGACATAAAGTTCATGCAGCTTTAGTGAATTCAAAGTGGTTTACAGTGACGTTACTTTTTGCAATGCAGTTTTGTCCTAAACTTGGATTGCTCCAGAGTGGGAGAAGAGGATTGTCGGAAAAGGGTTAGTTGATGGTTTTCTGCTTCCTGAAGGCAGCATACACGATGTGGAGTCCAGGAAAACCAACTTGCCTGCTGCCCAGGCATAAAGTCCTTCAGCAAGTGAGATTGAGCCATATATTCAGACAAACACAAGCCATCACTTTGTGTGTTTGTTAGATTTCTCCCCCTTTAGCCAGCATTACTGTAGTCTTTAAACAGTGTGACAGAAGTACACTTCCACTTCACTTAATGGATTTATCAAATACCTTATTTCATGCTTTCTGCTTTTGATTTATGAATTTTGATCCCAGAGACAAGGACCCTGTGAGTATTGATTGCGGAAAATGTCAGACTAACAGAAGTTAATTTCGCTTGTACATGTGGAAGTCTGTGATTCTCTGACAGCGCTGTCTGTGGAGAACGGGCTGTCACCCAGCCCAAGTGACACCAAGCCATCACAACAGCCAGCCCCTCCACGCTGTGCACCGGGACTAGAGCACGTGCAGATACAGGATCAGCAGAGGCTTTGGCGAAAGAGATGCATGGAGTCAGGGCATAGGAGGAGGGTGTGAGCTGCTGTGGAACCTGTCCCTTTGTGGCTCCCTGCACATGATTGCAAGGCGTCTGGCAGGACAGTGGAATATCACCCTGCCAGCACCACTACCGATCAACAACACATAATTTACGAATTATCTTTTTTTTGCAAATAATTTTTTTCTTTTAAGTAGCAGAATCAAAACGTCCCTTCTACAGTATGGCGCTCGAATGATAAGAAGTAGGTGATTTGGTTTTGGTCCTTGTACCTCTTGCATTTGAGATGTGGTTAAAAGCTTCAAACATCTTGCTATGCATTTATTCTTTGTGCCTGTATTATCTCAGATGGCAGAAAAGCAGAGAATAAACTCTGGATGTTGGATCAAAATTAATAAATGTTATCAGTATATAGTCATGTTTCTTCACCAGAAAAGAGAGTTTCTCAGTAGGCACTCATATTGACAATGGTGAGAAGATGCCCACTGGTCTAAGCTGAAATGGATTATCTCCCTTTTTCTTGACATTTTTCACTTGCCTTTTCACCTGGCACTTTTTCACTGAAATATCACAGACAGAGTAAACCATACTGTTGTTTGCCGATTTTTGTCTTAAAATCAGGTGTAGAGTAAGTATGATAATGTAGGGAAAATGTTAGTCTATGAAATGGTAGTAGTCCCAAAATTAAACAGCTTATCCAAGAAATGCAGAGTTAAAGTTATAATTAAAAAGCATTCAAAATCAAATATGTAGACAAATACAGATGGCTAAACACAGACACCATAACAGTCTTACATCTTGCACTACAAGGAGTGGAGAATAATCTGTTCTTCCCATTGAGAAATATCTTTAATTTATTTTTTCCCACTTGAAAGATTACTGTCACTGGAGATAACTTCAAGAGTTTTTGATAGAAAACACTGTGTGGGGAGATAGGGAGAAAATTAGCAAAAATCATATTCTATTGCTTAGGTTTCACTTTAAATGACAAAGCACTCAAGGTATGCTAGCTACTGTGAAGCTGATATAAACAGATAAAAATGCAAAAGTCACAGTGCTGGTTATCCACAAAGGGAGTTTTGTGCTAATGACCATGGGAGGAGGGAAGGACGAGGCCCTGTGGGTTTCTCTCCTTCATCACCAAACCTGAAAACAGAAAAGTGTTAGATTGCATACTGACTGTAATAAATTTTAAAGCAAGATCTGTTAAGGAAAGAGCATGGATTTTATTTTTATTTCTTAAATTTGAAGATGGGCGCATTAAGGGCACGTTTTATCTTATTTAGGTATTTTAAGAGAAATAAGACCAGTTGCTCTTTGGCTCTCACACAGCTGAAAGAGAATAAGATGTTATTAGAATGCTGATCAGCTCCCAGCCAAAAGTTCTTAACCACTGGATATGCCTGTGCTGCTCGTCTTCTCTTTTGGAAGAGATGGTTTTATCCACACACAGAAGTGGAAAAACCGACCATCAGAAAGGGATGGTTTATAGAAAGGATGGTCAGAATGGAGGATGCAGGCCAAACAGGTATCAGTGAAACATGTACCTCTTAAAAGATCTTTAAAGATCTTCACTCATATTCCCCATGAACAGCAACTGCAATGGTCCAGACAAAGCTGTGTCAAGACAGATAAAGTTGTACATATTATACACAGACACAAATAAGTAGGAACATGCATCATACACACACACGCACACATATAAACACCTCAGTTTGTCTGGATGTTAAATTTAGGTTCGGAAACTTTTTCACTCTTGGATTGATTTGTTTGCTCCTTCCTTCCTGCCTGCCTGCCTTCCTGCCTGCCTGCCTTCCTTCCTGCCTTCCTGCCTGCCTTCCTGCCTGCCTTCCCTGCCTGCCTTCCTTGCCTCCCTTCCTGCCTGCCTTCCTGCCTGCCTGCCTTCCTTGCCTGCCTGCCTTCCTGCCTTCCTTGCCTTCCTGCCTGCCTGCCTGCCTTCTTTCTCTGTTGGTAATCACTGAGGTTAGTGATTCGTTTAGTTAAATGTCTTTCTGCGTGAGGGAGGTGGCTGTATCATCGTGTGTTCCGCTGTTTCAGCTGTACTTACACCACATTCTGTCACGTCCACGTGGTTTTGCTTGAGAATTTGATTAAACAATTTCATCAAACATAAAACACTTCTATATCTAACAGGAAAAGCAAACCCATTTTTTTAGTTTTGTGAAAATGTGAATGACATTATGGTAAAAACTAAAGAAGAAGAGGCTGCACAAGTTTTATAAACTTTCTTTGCCATAAAGTGTATGCAATTAATGAGGCACATTAATGCTGTGGTTTTTACTAGAAGGCTATAATTGTATATGGGCACTTGCATGTGCAATTTTAAGTGTTATTTACATGTTTAACGGCAGTTTGACAAAGTCATAGAGCCTTTGTTTCAAGGAAAGGTAAATGCAAACAAATACTCCATCTACTACATAAATTCACAAAATCAACTCCTTGGGAGCAGGTCAAAGATATATATGAATGTAGTGCATGTGGTTATATGGCAAACATGCATTTAAGTCTGAATCTCTAAACACATGTGTGCAGCTGCGTGTGTCCAAATTTATATAGTATATCTAAACCAGGCAACAAAAAATTGAAGAGAACAGAAAATGTGCAAAATATATTTCTTACCACATCAAGCCATGATACGTACTGAATTTAAAACTCCTATTTAAAGGAAGTGTAAGACTGGGATATTTCCGATATTCCATTTTCTGTAAATGCCTTAGCTAGATGGCTCCAAAGAACAATAAATGTTTTCAGCTGATATAAATCAATTCTAAAAATTATTTTATTGGTACAGTTCTGAAAATAGTTTTCTTGTCATAATACAATATTATTTTATTTATTAATGATGTTATTAATAAACACAGGAACTGCAAAGTTACTGTTCCATAATGCCTCTCACCTTACAAAATGTCTGTATTTTCTGTGAAAAACCCACAAAGATAAAACCTAAACCACTTTTAGATGTGAAAGTTGATGTTATATTCTGTTGTTTCAACCATTGCATTCTTTTCTCAGAAAAAAAAAGACTGGTTTCTTGGTAATAAATTGGTCTTTCATAAGTGGTGTTCAAGGGAATCCTCTGAGTGTATGCATTGAATGCAAAGTGTGAGGAAAGCAAGATTGTCAGAGATACCTGAACAATTATGAATATTGTTATAGATCTTATGTTTTGAAAATCTGTCATTATTTGACCTGTATGTAACAGAGACATATTTTAATGTTGACATAAGTGAAAAGCACTGCCACAAAACCCAGGGTTTTCTCCCTTCCCCTAGAACTTCTTCACAACAATGTGAACAATGACCTACTGAGACAATGTTTTCTCTTTTTTCCTTCAACTATGAATCATTCCCTTGTGGCAGCAGTTTGAAAGTGTGGCTCTAGTTGGGCACTGTTTCATCTTCGTTCCAGTTTAAGGACAGGTTTAGCTTTACATCACTTGCAGGTAGCAGAGAAAGTGAATTTGTACTACCAAAAGGAAGAGAGCAGCTACTTTCTGTTAAGAAATGGTACACATGCTGTTTGTATCTGGGAGGATGCAGCATATTTTATTGAGTCTGTTGTAGATGATTTACATAGATAAGTATTTCATGGGTTTAGACATGTTTTAAATATGTTGTGATTTTCTGTTTCAAGAAGACTTGCATAAATTACTGTCATGGAAGACTGACATAAGCAAAACTACCAATACTTTATAAAGATTTCTCTAAATAGTAAACAGATATGGAATGTGTGATAGTGGGCTGTTATGTAAAACTTTGATGGCACTAGTGGGTAGTGACCAGTGAAATCCCCTCTACTTGTGCTTTGTGGGATTATCTTAAACCCACCCTAAGGAAAACTATACAACACTGGTCTTGTTCATCATTTTGTTCTGTGGAAATAAACTTCTATAAATTTTATTTTTTTTCCTGTAAAATGACAAACATAAATGACATTAAGAATATTGTTTACAAGGTGGTTTTTTTCCTGCTGTCTTCTCTCTAAAGAAGAGATTCCCCATACCTCTAATGTATAAACATTTAAGAGGCTTAAAATATGTATTTAATACAATCCGATAAGTCTAAAATGAATATCCAGTGTCATGAGTTTAAATCTAATAATTTTGGATTTACTGCAATAGCCTGCTTTACTTACTGCATTACAAATAGTACAGTCCTACCATGTTGCTGCTGTAATCGTAATTATGTGGAGATGTTTGAATTATTTTGTGGTGCTGTCTTCAAATTAGTTTTCCTTTTTTGCTTTCTCTAATAATCAAAAATGCTGACAGATTCAGAAATATGCTTGCATGAAAATCTATTAGCCTGAGGAATATTTTCCTTCAACTCTCAAATGCAATTTTTTTAGCGAAGTTCCTAGAAAAACTTGAATTTCAGATGCATCTTACTTACATTTCTGCTAAAAAAATGAGTTAAAGAAATGGCCTTGCATCAGAAGGCAGTTTCCTCCAAATGAAGGTGAGAGAAGGCAGAAATTTTATCTTTTTTTGAAACGTAGTATAAGAATCCGTATTTGAAAGCAACTATCTTTAAAATAATAATTTAATTTTAAAAAATTTCCTTACAATTTTTTGAAGTGTTTTAGGAGTTCGATTTTGTTTCTTCTGAGTCCAAGTGAACTGGATGAATAGAAGGTCTAAAACACTGACCCTGTGCCCCGTCAGTCAGGTGGGATACTGTCTTAATGTAAGCCTTATTTTATATTTCTTTGCTTACTTAATTTTGAACCTAAAAATTTGACTTGAAAGGTAGAAAACATCAGAAAAGCCCATTGTTAGAAAAACTTAAAAGTAGTATATGTGATTGTGTTTAATATTTATTTCTTAAGACAAGTATGATAAAATTATTCACTGGAATAGTTCTCAGGTTTCATATGATTTTTTATGATGATCTGTTTTAATGCTTGTAAATAGTATGATCATCTCAGACTCATGCTGCTAAAACTAGAACTGTGTGGAAAATACTTTCTAAACTTGCTTAAAGATTCATCTCATTTCTTTATGAAAGCCCCTTGGATTTTTTGTGTTCGTGATTTATGTTTTAACATAAATTTCTTAACATTTTATGTTTTAAATATGCCAGTGGATACATCACAAGCTGAAGACACAGCGATCTTTGGTCTGTTCTCCCCAGTGCTGGGGTTGTTTTTCCGAGTTTGATCAGTGGACCCTGGCAACAGGGAGCAGATAATGCTCCAGTCCCAATCACAATGCCGCGTTGTTTGCCCGGCTCCTGTCTCCTTCTCCCTTTTTCCTGGATGCTGGTGCGGTGGGTATGGTTAACAGGCCCCACCAGCTGGTGTATCGGTGCAGACATAATTGCACATGAATGGTGCGGGGAGAGTGGAGCGAGGGAAGAAATAAAACAGATAACAAGCAAAGGGAAGAAGTAGCACTGTAAACAAGCAGCGTATTTTTTTCCCCTCCACAGAGCAAGCTTTTGTGACTGGAGGCAGTATCTATGTGCAGCCTGACTTCTAATCCATATCGCAAACAGCTTCCAGATGCCTGAGTCCCCACCACTATTCTGGCATCCCTACCCTTCACAGATGCCTCTCTATGAGGGGGGTCTATAAGTAAAATTGGGTGTATTTTACTAATCATTCATTTCCAATCTTCCTGAAGGGGAACTTTTATTAATAAACTCTTTTCATCTGTCTCTTTGATTAGGAAGAAGATAATCGCTTAGTCATGTGAAAAGGGGGAAAAAAAAAAAGATTGCTGGGGGGTCGCCTTTTCTAACATGTGCTCGAGTGGAAGGAAACAAATAAAAACCACAGAACAATGCGGGTACTAAATGGTTCCAGTTGAGCTTGAGTGGTGGAGGGGAGTCTGAATAGAAACCGTGGCGGCTGGGCCGGCCTCCCAAGGCAAGCAGAACTAATTCCCCCGCTGGCGGCTACCCTGCGGGCAGCAGGCACGTCAGCTGGACCTGGCCAGCGCAGCCGGCAGGTGCGCCGGCAGCAGCGGGGAGGGTGGGCAGGGACGGCCCCCGGCCCCCAGCCCTCAGGGTGAGGGGCGGCGCAGGGCTGGGTGCGCGGCTTTCGCTGCGGGTTGTGAAGCCAGCGAGAAGCAGTCAGGATTTTGTCCTCCGCTATGCTTCATTCTCAATATATCTTTCCTCGTTATTCATCCCGGGTTACCGCTCTCGGGGCTTACTGCTGTGCTAAATCTTGGGCATTTCTGTCTAAAGGAAATATATGCTGTCTGGTGACCACCAGCACTTAGTTACAATGGGTAGACTGAAAAGATATTTTCACATTAAGGCAAGTTTTTCTTCCAAACTCTGTTATGCTTCCATTTAAGCCATGTCCTGGGCTTGGCCCACATTCAATAGCTAATTTTTAAGAATGCAATAGTCCAGTTTTAATAGATCAGTGAATTCACATCACCAGTTGGCATCAACAGGCATCATTCCACTGACTTACCTGTAGCCAGAGACTAATGCTAATGGAGGATATTATTCACACGGGTTATAGACATGAAAATGCATCTAATTCAGTCACAGGTATTCTGACTCACTGTCATGTTTGAATAACATTTCTTTCTGCTTTCCACTCTTATTTTTCACTAACCAGGCTGGAACTTGATTTGCATGATTGAGAAGAAGAAGATTTTTTATTCATTTATTTTAATTTCCGTTAAATTTTTAGATTTAAAGAAGTGTAGATATTTGCAATACTAAGACTTCCAGCACAACCAGATATTTAAACCCCACAATTTTATGGAATTCTTCAGGCTCTGAGACCTAAGCAATATAAAGTAGGTTTTCGCAATTTTTTCTATACTCCAAAATGTAAAGGTTAATGCATAATTGTGACTTTATTACATATGTTCTGTAACACCGCATTTAGCTTTTCTATTCTCCATCATCATAGTAGTTATTAATTCTACCTTTACTTCTAAGAAAAACCCAGAAAAAATGGAAACTTCACTAGTGAAATTCATGCTGTTTTGAGGAAGATATCTATTGATCTATCACTGTTCTGGAAGTTTTATGTGTTACTTTTACAAGGAAATTATAAATGCTTAAGAAATACCTAGTTTTTTCTGCATTTCAAAAGTGTCTGGGGTCAAGTGTTTGTAGAGGAGAGAGAGAAATCTCATTCATTGGAGATGGGGCTTCAGACACTTGCATAAACTGTAGATTCAGGTTTCTTGTCTGTCTTCTGCAAAGCCTGACTTGAAGCCAAGTTTTCCAGGTGAAGCTCAAGGGCGCTGTCTGCTGGTCTGTTGATTGCTCTGTGTTGATGAAGGTGTATTTTCACCAGAATTTCCATTCTAAAGTTGTGAATGTTTTGAATCAAGGTGTCAAAATGGATGTTACTGAAAAGACGTAAATAAGATGGATTAATTTAATCAGAAAATCCCTAGCGAAATCTAATAATGCGTGTATGAAATATATATAAAAAAATTATTTTCCCATCAATTAAAAGGTAGTTTCATGTAAAACTTATGTTGGAATTAAAACAAATTATTAGTGATTTTTTTTTTAAAAGCAAGAATTTAATAATGCTTTGCTGTATTTTAGAGTCTATAAGTAGGAAATAACTTGAACTTACAAATTTTATGAAGAGTGACTGTCTCTCACTCATAGCCACAGAGGAAAACTGGAGATAATAGGAAGTAAACCTAGTTAAAAGGGAGCTGCACAGTTAAAAGGGAACCTGAAATCTTCTGTTATTTTACTTTATATTTTTATATCTTTCTTCTGCAGATCTTCTGTTTTCCTCTTGGTTTTGCCCCAGAATGCAGTAGGGGGTTGAAAAACAGTTTTTAAATATTTTGTATTATCAAAGTATTGAGATAATGAGGAAGCTATTTGTAAGTGCAGAAGACAGCAAAAAACAATCTCCAGCTTGTGTGGTTGCCTGAATTGCCATGCTCTGAGGAGACTCAACAAATGGGGGCGTAGCCTGAGCTGAACATGGCTCCTCTCTCCCCAGCCCATCAGCTGTAGACCTTGTGTGATGATTCTGGCTGCTGGGAGGTATATTAAGAGACAGGGAAAACTCTTCCTGAAGGTGCACAGTAGCAGCGAGCCACATAACATCCAACAGCTAGTGCTGCTTTTGGATCATCCACTGTAGAATGCTCTTTTGTGACAGCTATGAGTTTTCAGGGACTACTTGGAAGAAATCAGCTGATGCCCAAGGTATGAGCTGGAAAGGGGCCATCCTGGGGTCAAGGATGAGGTGTGAAGAGTGTTTCTCAACACATTACTAGGTAAAAACCGGCATTTGAGCCCCTGATGATCATAACTTGAATAAGGGGATTTGTCCTTATATCTTCCCTGTAATTCAGTTCAAGTTACTGTTTTAGTCCATTGTGTTGTATAAATCTCTTTGTCAGTGCTAATTCTTGGGGTGTTCCAGCATTCCTGTATCTTTCAGCTTCAATCCTTAGCTACCTGCAGAAAGAGTAGAGAAGTAGAGCATAAGAGAAAAAAAGGGGGGTTTAATGCAATAGTTATATCACTGGAAAAATCACAGTCTGTCTGCTGTTCAGTCTTGTCTCTTCAGCATTGGTACGTGTCCCCAACAAAAGGTCCTGCTCCAGCTTACACAGGGGTCAAAGGACCTGTTCGAAGGAGACTGGGGTGTTGTTTTGGTAACTTGTTGTTCTGGTTTAAAGGTAAACCATCAGGAGAAATGAGCCCAACTCAAAAGAGATTTTAAGTCAGAATTACAATTTAATAAAAATGATACAATAAATACAATTGTTCGGATGAACACTTGGTTCTAACCCACAAAAGCCCAGATGTATAACCCGGTACCCTGGGGCATGAACAGAGTGGTGTTCGCTGGCTCCCGTGCTGAGCCCCACGTGGTCCCTGCCACTGCCCTGAGTCCAAGAGTAAAGGAGGAGAAAAAACCTGTTGGTGAGAGTGGTGGTCACAGTCTGGTTGAGAGTGGTGGTTGCAGTCTGGTTGAGGTTCTGGTCCTCCTGTGGATCCCACAAGAGGTACCAGAAGTCCCAAAACCCCAAGATTATATTCCCTCAGGTTCAGGTAGGAATGCCCAGGACCTCCCCCAGGGTGGGGAGTTCCACAGGGGTGATTGTGAGTCATGGGATATTTTTGGAATCCTTGATGGCCCGTTAGCAGATGTGACCCCTCAGGCTGGGTGTGGAGGTGCTACTGACACCCCGGAGGGGAGTTATCACACCCGAGTCATTGGTGTGAGGACAGGAACATCCTCCTATCTCACAGGTCTCTTAACACCCAGCTGAGCCTGAGGGGTCAGGTGTGCTCTGGGCAGCTGCTGCAATGGTCTGTTGTTAACAGTTCCTGGGAAATGACACAGAGGGTGTGGAATACACAGTTTGGGTCACACACAGTGATGAACTGGGCCTGGCTGTTGTAACAAAGACACTTGTAACTTTTAGTAATCAGAAATTTGGCAAATTCTAGTGAATTGAGCCTTGGATAGGTGTAATATGGGCACACATGGTACAGTTAGTAATGGTATTGACTCAAGCTACGGCATGCAGGATAATACAGGACCAAGCTGCAGCGTGTAAAAGCCTACTAATTGCCTAACTTTACACTGTGCTTTATGTGATATTTAATTTTTAGAGTAGGCAGGGCATGCTGTATGGAGAAGATTCTATTTCTGCGGCACTTGTGCATTCTCTGTGGATATCAGTGAATGGTGTAGCTCATAAAACACTTACGCATAAAAGGTTTGCTCTGTAAATTTACCAGATTGTGACAAATTCTCTTTGGCTGCAGAAAATTTCCCAGGAAAGAGCATGTCTGCAGACATAAACATAAAGCATGTACAAACCATGATGCATATCGTGCCAAAAAAAGAAGAAAAATCTAAGAATTTCATGGCTGATAAAGCTTTAGTCTAATGATGAGAAAAACATTATCCCCAAAATACAAGTGCCACTTCCCCGTCAATACGCAAGCAGTCATTTTCATCGTCTTGAATTTAACAGCATGTGTATTCCCATGTGTGGGAAAAGGTTCCTGGTTAATTTTTGTATGCAATAAAAAGACCTTTGGGCATATTTTACCTTAATGTTTTTTCCTTTGTTTGGGAAAAAGAGCTCTCAATCAGAAAACCAAGAGATTAACTACGACTGCAGCATGGATGTTGGCCTGTTTAGCTAAGTACAGTGCTGATAATAGGTATACCAGATCATGAATAAGAACAGGTTCTTCCTTTGCTTCTAAAGTTTTCTTCTTTTGGGTCTTTCAGAGGAAAAATGGACACTTTGAAGGACAAGTTCGAGATTTCATGATAATATAAGCTTCTCAAATTATACTGACTATCAGAAAAAACACCTCTGGCCTGTTACACTGTATAATGACTCCCTAGCATCTGATTTCTGCTAATGCAAAAGCTGCTGCCTTTGGTTAGATAGTTGGGTTTGGAGCTGTACTAAATAATATATATGCCAGTTTTATGTATATATTAAATATGTCCATAAGAGAAAAAAAGGAGCAGTGTTGATATGTATAAAGAAAAGGATAGAATACACTTGCTGATCACAGAATCACAAAATCACAGAATCACAGAATGGGTAAAGGTCAAATGGACCACTGTGGGTCGTCTGGTCCAACCTCCCTGCTCAAGCAGGGTCATCCTAGAGCACATGGTACAGAATTGTGTCCAAATGGGTCTTGAATATCTCCAGTGAGGGAGACTCCACAGCCTCTCTGGGCAATGTGTTCCAGTGTACAGTCATCTGAACACTAAAGAAGTCCTTCCCCATGCTCAGGTGGAACTTCCTGTGCATCAGTTTCTACACGTTGCCTCTTGTACTGTTGGATGGCACCACCAAGAAAAGCCTGTCTCCATTCTCTTGACATCCTCCCTACAGATACTGATAGACATTGATGAGGACCCCTTTCAGCTGCCACTTCTCAAGGCTGTAAAGGTCCAACTTTCTCAAACTGTCCCCGTAAGAGAGATGCTCCAGTCCCTAAATCATCTTTGTCAACCTCTTCTTGACACACTGCAGGAGGTCCATGTGTCTCTTGTACTGAGGAGCCCAGAACTGGACACAGGACTCCAGATACAGCCTCACCAGAGCTGAGCAGAGGGAGAGAATCCCTTGCATCTGTTGGCAGTGCTCTTCCTAATGCAGCCCAGGATACCATTGGCCTTCTTGGCCACAAGGACACATGGCCACGTCTTCTCCGCAGAGCTGCTTTCCAGCAAGTCAGCCCCCACCCTATACTGGTGCATAGGGTTATTATTCCCCAGGTACAGGACTCTGCATTTGCTTTTGTTGAGTTTCAGTCATCCTCTATGCCCATCTCTCCAACTTGTTGAGGTCCTTCTGGAGGGCTGCACAGTCCTCCGGGATATTGGCCACTCGTCCCAACTTTGTGTCATCAGCAGACCTGCTGAGAAGGTATCTACCCCTTTATCCAAATAATTGATGAATAAGTTAAACAATNCCTATACTGGTGCATAGGGTTATTATTCCCCAGGTACAGGACTCTGCATTTGCTTTTGTTGAGTTTCAGTCATCCTCTATGCCCATCTCTCCAACTTGTTGAGGTCCTTCTGGAGGGCTGCACAGTCCTCCGGGATATTGGCCACTCGTCCCAACTTTGTGTCATCAGCAGACCTGCTGAGAAGGTATCTACCCCTTTATCCAAATAATTGATGAATAAGTTAAACAATACTGGGCCCAATATTGAACCTTGGGGAATACCAGTAATGACAGGCCTCCAAGTAGACCCCGTGCTGCTGACTATGACCCTCTAGGATCTGCTGTTCAGCCGGTTCTCAATCCACCTCACTGTCCATTCACCACTCATCCAGTTTGCACTTCCCGAGTTTGTCTGTGAGGGTATTGTGAGAGACAGTGGTGAAAGCCTTGCTGAAATTGAACCATGTTTCCCTTCATACTTTCACTTTAGCAGATAAATGAGTGAGAACCATCACAGTTTTCATTCACTTGTTCAATTACTGTTGCCATATTTTGTCAAATAATGGTGCTGAGTCTGGTTGTGAAGTGTTTGCAGAATTATGCTCTTCCTTCCAGACCCCCTGACATTCAATTAAAAGGAATATTTTTGAATTTGTTGTGAGCCTGTGTTAGGTCTGCTGGATTTGGTTAACATTTTTATTGGAGTTCAAACACTGTGGAGGACTTCTTCAACCCTGTGCCTCTCTTCCACTAAGCACAGTTGTGATAGAGTGATTCTCGATCTCTCTTTACTTAAACCTACTTCTGTTATTTCATGGAGTTTGATTACTATATTTACAACTCACCTCCTCAGCAACATTCAAATATGTGGCAAACTACGACATGACTGTGTAACACAGGTTTTTGTATTGCTTGGTGTTTTTCTTTTTTTAAGATAAGCCTGCAGCTACAGCCTTTCTTGTCCTTTATTTAACCACAACCTTGCTGTTATCACAGCATGCTGCTCCTGCAAGTCGCTGCTAAATTTTTATTCTGCTTTAAGGTCTGCACTACACAGACATTAACCAACTCTCACAACATACTTGTGAAGTCAATGGTTAACTGAAATTATCCTTTATAAGCACATGGAAATTATCCTTTATAAGCACATGAGGTTCTTAAACATGAAGATTAAGTAATCTTTGCCAGGCCAGCTGTGATCCTGCAGTACAGTTGGGCCATAGCTCAGGACCTGTTGACATTCAAGTCTCTATTTATGCCACCAGACTACGCAGCCTTCTGACTGAAGAAGATGTTTCCCAATTAGATGTAAATTATACGGTTTTATATATTATGTTTAATTAAAGAATGAGCAAATAGTTGTGACAACTGGCAAGATGGTTATTTTGTACCATCTCAGGCTCAGCTACAGCTACAAAAGGGGCATGCAATCAGCAGTTGTCTTTAAAAAGAGCAGTTAGAATAAAATGATTAGTTTAATCAATTTAGACCTATTTTCTTAAACAAATGGAACTCCTAGAATTGCTTGCTCTGTTCAGACTGGAAGAAGACTTTGTATGACTAAAAAGGAGAGGTTTCAAGTACCATCCCTTTGTCTTGCAAGGAGGAAATTATTTAATGTAATTAACATTTTTTTTTTTACATTCACCAAGGAAGTGTGGCTACCTGTGCTCAGAGACCCTAATTTACTGATACAAGTGACATCTCACAAAAAAAAAAGATAATTATTTTTGAGCTTTAAAAGAGGTCTAGATAGAAAGTATGTAAGACTTACTTTCCTGATTTACTTGTAGTTATTAGGAACTTAAGGAACTATTTAGAACTTCCACTGGGATGGAGAATTGGGAAGTCAGTTTAGCAGAAGACACAGAGAACCACTTACCATCTTGATAAGAATAGGGTTTCCCTGCATGCTTGTCATACAGCAATTTTTCACAGTGCATAAACAGTTGAACAGCATGTGAGTGACTCAGTGTCTCGAAACGTGTTTCTGGAATTTGTAGAATCACACACTATAATCACTTAATCTGCTCCAGGTCAGTTAGGATTTTCTAGCGCATAAATACACAGGCAGCAAACTCATTCCAAGACAAGCTTAAAGCAAAGTGTAAGTGTGACAGGTCTTATTAATTTCCTGTGAAAGCTATCCTTTATTTTTAAAATGCTATTTGTGTGTGGATTTTTTTTTTAAAGAAAGATGTAATACCAGACTGCAAAGGTTTTCCATAAAGCCCAGTGAAGTTGGTAAGAATCTTTCCACTGAAGCACATAACATTTAAATTGGGCTGTGTTAGCAGTAAACTTCTATATACTTTCTCAAGTGAAGTTAGTTTCTCTTATTACATGTGAGGTATTTATTGTCTATTAAAACTTGTAGGTGTTAGCACATTTTGATTCAGATTCTTATGCATGCAAAATACCTCATTGTTACGCTTTAGTCAAATTAATTTCTTGCTACATTAGGGATCTATTAATTTCAAGTTCTTTGAAATTTAGTATAGACCACTATAGCGGTACTCTTAATCAGCAATATGCATACTCTTGTCGGTGTGCTTTACATTACAGTGATAGATATTGATTAGGATGTTCTTAATGGATTATCGGATATTATCTGCTGTGCAATTTGCAAGGAATTAAGTTCATAATTTTCTGTTGTGGGATCACAGAAAATTTGATTTTCTCTAATAAGGTATGATTTATAACCAGAGTAGACAAACAATTAGTTTTCTGTGGTGTCCGAGGGTTGCATTTCTGAAGGTAATTTGGATATATAGATCTAGAAGAATGCAGATAAGAAAGAAATCAGATGTGCATAGAAATTGTGGCATTCAGAATCAATAGAAACTCAATAATTCTAAGTACCTCTTATGCTAAAACATAAATGCTTTAGAGATAGCATTACCCAGCGCAGTGGTAATGTCTTGCCAAAGACAGTGGAATGCAACTGTGGCAGCCTATGGCTTAAATATTACAAAGCTCTGGTTGAATGTTCAAGTAGGTTATTTGATGCATTAAAGTGTAACAGTCATATGTGATCATTTGATATTAAAAAAAAATCAAATTTCAATCAACAGCTTCCTGTTATTTAAAGGATGCATTCTTTCTTTTCAGATCTGACTGTGGAGTTAGCCCTGAACTGTCATCTAAATTTACAGTGTGCTCTATGTTTTAGTGATGAGTAATCATTTTGTACATATTGGCCATGTCTGGGAAGCAACAAGTTGAAGAAGAGCCTAGGCCTTGAGATAAAGTGTATTGAATATGGACTTTGAATATTGAATATTGATAGGTCAGAGCTACACTTTTTCTGCTTCTTTTGGCACTTTTATGTATATTCTGCTATGGAATGAGAGGTTCCTTATACCTGAGGCATGTGTCTATATTTTAGGCCATAAATTAGGACTTATAAATATAATCTTGTTTTATTCAATAAACACCATGCATTTCATACTGAGCCCTATACGGTACATTATGAAGTATATTCTGATTTGTAATTCTTTAATGTCATAAGGTGTCTTTGATTAAAATGCCAGAATAAGTCAAAACATGGATTGATTTTGACCAATTGTCTCCCATTTGCACTCATGCTTCAAGGTAACTGCTGAAAGAAAGCAGCAATATTGCTTTTAAAGAATGAGCTGGACATGCTGGAAGTTGATTTGGGGTGTCTGTTTTGAACCAATATTTTGAGTGTGGTGGTGTAAAATACTTCACTGTTTATATCTTTCAGAAATGATAAATTAATGGATCTGTTCAACTGATTCTTTAATAGTCCATGTATTTTACAATTTTCCTATCATGATGGAAAAAAAAAATTCATCCTTATTTTGTTCTCTCATGTTTGCGTTACAGCTTAACACTGAAAGTAAAATTGTCTTTGGAAATTGTGATTACTCTAAAGAATTGATTAAGTTCTAAACACATCTGAAGCAGGATACGAATCGGCAGCTGCATTTGGGTGAATGCATCAAATATACAGAAATATATAAAACTTAATCATGTCATTTATAGTGAGGCTGTTAATCTGCAAATTGCACTGGGGAACATGTTAAAAATAAGGGAGTCACCTTAACAGTCTGCCCATACTGTTCCTTTACGGTAGTCTTCAACTAGTTCTGCATCAGTGTGAAATGAATAAGAATTGGTTCATAAGCAAGTTTTGAATATTATTTAGTTCTTACCAGGGCTACACAGAGTTGTGAAAGTGTCAGGCATAAATCAGGTATGCTAATGGACTTTCTAGGAAGAGAGTTGCTCTTTTTATATGGCCAAGAGAAAGAACTGAGGTTTAATCAGCTTGGTAAGTGAAACACGTATTGTGTCTCTAGCAAATACTACTGAAAGTTAGCAAGAAAAAAAATTACAGATTTATATGAACCCCCTTCAAATTATAGCTTTTTCTTTAGGACCCAAAAGGGGTCTTTAACACTAATGCAGAGGCCCTCGAGGCTCCCAAGTCCTGCACCAAAGATTTCATTCATTTACCTATGAGGCAGAAAGCTTCCCTTTTTTAGATATTCCTATCTGAGACTGTACAGTCTCATTACTAGTGAAATGCTATAAAAGGAAATGTTTTGTGACCCCCAGAACAGTAATAGGGATGATAAAACCCTGAGAATTTCTCTCCCTAATTATTTTTTGTCTATTTTGGATCTGAAGTTAAAGCATCTGGAAGAACAAGCACTTTTGAGACTGATACTAAGTGTTAGGTTTTCCCATGCTCTCTCATTCTTGGTTGATTAGCAGATTAGTGTGCATGAGCAGGGAAAATATCCAGGCCTTGGAGATTTTTCTTATGGATAAATTATTTCAATGAGAATACTTTCTCTCCAGGGAACAGACTACAGAACAAAATAAAACAAACAAACAAAACCCCCTAACCCCGGAGATTTACCTCAGTTTTTGGGAGATAATCCTTTACCAAGCATGTTTGTAAAATAAGGTGAAACATTTTCAAAGAATTTGACTGAATGTGTTTCAAGATTCCACTCCTTATCTTGAACAAGGCCATGACACAGCTATTTAAAAAACAGTCTCTGCTCATTAAGTTATCATCTAGGAGCATCCAGCTTAGATCAAAAAAGACAAAAAAAAAGTCAAGGGTGAAGTATAAATACCATGTCTATTTTCAGGAAAGCAACCAATACACAAAGAGATTAAATTCCTCAGCCAAGACCTCACAAGCTGCTATTGGCAGATCTCAGCTCCCAAATCCTGCAAGTCTTATTTGGGTACTGGAGGAGATGAATTTTAATCTTGCTGAGTCCCAGCTGTTTCTGTAGGACTAAATGCCAGAAGAAGACCTCAACAGTTCACATGCTGAAAGTCTACGTAAGACCTCAAGAGTCTAGATGCTTGAAGAGCACCCCAACCGTTTAAACCCAGTTTCAGATCTTCGTGTGTATTGTGACATCCTCACAATTGGCGGAATAGCTGAAAAGTGCAGATTTGAACAGCATGGTTTTAACTACATTGTTTTGTAGCTTTGATTCAGGAATCACAAATTTCACAAATAAATTTAGATAGTGGGTGTGGGTAAGGATTTTTTCAATGGAGGGACCATCACTGATTATTTATGAACAGAACACAAAGCAAGTTAAAGATTAGATGTCTTTAATATGTGACTAAAACACAGCTAAAAAAAAATAACCCTGAAAATTGACCCAAAGTAGATTTTCTCTAACAAATTACATATATAGATAGTTCAAGTGGCTGCTGACTACAGCTGGTAGGCAATATTGCCTCTGCAGCCAATGGCCTCCCCATCTAGACCCTAAGCATGACATAGACATAATGGGTGAAGTGCAAGCACTATTAATGTCACTGCAATTTTGTCATTAACTTTGCAGACCTAATACCTACATCAAAATCTGGCTTGTGGATCACTGACTGAAGGCAGAACAGTGAGGATCAGTGAGCAGTTTTTTGTGACTCCCCTGCCTATGGCTGACCTAGTCCATTTGGCTGCATTTTGGAATACCATCAGACTTCATCATGGGAGCATTATCAGAAGACAGTCTGACTATTGGGTCCACAGAAAACCACACTTCACTGAACATTAAAGATGCACTATGGATTATAGTCACTTTGTGTGGTTATTTTGGTATCAGTCATAGAGCTTTGACCATTTTCAGTGGTGTCAGTGAAATTGTGAAATAGCACAACTGTGTCTGGCAGCAGACAGTGGGGAACAAAACAAGACCAAAAAAAAAAAAAATCCAACAAAAGCTTCAAATAAAACCGGTGCACATTATGCAGAAATTGCCTTGGCATGCAGGTCATTGGTGATTTCATTTGTAAGTAATGTTTTGATTGTCACAGATTATATGTTGCTCTCATCCCCCTGACATTTGTTGTGCAGCGGGATTGATTTTTGTGCTCCAGTATGAAAAGGTCACTTTGATCAATGCAGTGTAATTGGCACTAAATTAGGATCATATCAGGTTATTTTGCTATTTAATGATGAAATATTAAAGAATAGCATGGGAAGATTGCAGGCACTAAAGTGCACTTTAAACCTGATGTAATGATGTTTTATTTTGTGGGAAAAATGGAGAGAAAAACAACTAAAGTGCAGAAAGTGACTGTGATGTATTGGAAGACTGGCCTGGAATTACATATTTTCACTTGAAATAGACTGAAAGCCCCAGACACAAAACTCCAAACCCAGCAGTCAGTCCTGAATACCTTATACACAGAGAGTCCTTCTTTAAAAGTTTTAATGATGCATATTATGTACCAGTTACATGTGTTAAGTCTTTACAATCTGTATATAATGACTGGGCAAAAGTAGATTGCCAAAGTTATGCACTTAGGCCATGATTCAGGGCAACACTTGAGACATGTTTGGCCACCACTAAACTCAAAAGCAAATAATTAGGCACATACTCTACGTACACCTGTATGGGGTACTTATAAGCACCTTATGTGTTTCCCAAACCATGGTACAAATGTGTCAGGATTATTCAGAAGGACTGCACTTAAGCCTTCCTTGTTTTTCAGAAGAGATACTTTTTCAGGTGTTTTACTTGTGCTACTGTTTCTAGATCCACAAGTTGATTGCTGCATTCCCTCCTCTCTTTAAGAAAACTCAGTATTACACTATTGATATTTGTAGAACAGTCTCTGTAGTTTAAAGCCAAGGTTAACATCTTAACCTTTTAAATTTGCACTTCAGTTAGATAATGTACTTAAGGAGAGCAGAGCTCCAATGAGATTTCCTGCAACATTGGCTGCCTTTAAAGAGTAATCTTTTGATTAAGATTTTCTAAAGCCTGGGTGCAGAACGTACCAGTGTTCTCTGGCTTAACAGTGAAACTCTCCTAAGGTGGGTGATGAGAATTAGCTATCAACTGTCATGTTCAGACACCAGGCTTGATAGAATTAAAATGGGAATCTGAATGCTCAGATGCTAGTTAAAAAAAAACAAGCCAAAACAAAAAAACCAAACCGAAACATAACAACAACAAAAAACCAACCAAGTAACCACCAAACAAAACCAAAACTAAACAGAAAAACCTCATCCAGTTTCAGGTAAAGCTGTTCAGTCAATAAGCACTGAATTCATGATGATTTTTTTCAAGTAAATTCAGTAGACTGTGGATTAGATAGAGCATCCTTTGAAAAAAAAAATCGTGTATAATCTTTAGGAACATTGATTAAATCTGAATCTAATTGTGCACTTTTTTTTTTTTTTTAATCTAACCATGTGTTGATGGATTCCACAAGCTCAGATGCTTCCCATTTAATAAGGATATATTTAGAACAGGAGTTTTGTCAATATTTTTTCAGACTTTGCGTCTAAATAATGATAAGCATCATAAGCAGTGTTAATAGTGTATGTTATTTTCTCCACTGTAAATACATGCACTCTCCAATTATTGTGAAATGCTGTTAAACAAGAGCAAGCAGCATAAGATTATACTTTTAAATGCAGCTAATGTTGCAAGAAATTTGTTTGAAGCTTTGCTGCCATTAAGTATGTTATCTAGCTATGGCATGAACTTCAAATTGCTAAAATATTAACCTTGTAAGTACCATAGAAATATTATTCTAAAGCTATTAATAATATAAAACAATAAAATTGAAATTATATAAAACACGTGAGGTAACTGTGAAGGGCTTATTTAAATTTATGTAGCAGACAATGTTTGGCCTAATCAATCCTTAAGACTTCACTCACTTTCACTTTACACTGTTCTTATTAAGTCTTTGAGCTACTGGCCACATTTTGGATTTAGCTTAAAATATGTCTTTTAAAGTCTGTTGAGAGAAGACCCATGATGAAAAAAACCCGAGAATTTATTGGACTTCAGACACTGTGTATGTATGAGTGACCCGCTCAGAAGGAGTACTGTTTAACTGTGGAAAGACAGATTATGTCGCGATCAAGAGAAAGTCATCAAGAGACGTATTGAGGAGATGCAGGAACTGCATATGGGAGAGATGTGCAGGTGTAGGCAGAAGAAACATGTTCCAAATGTGGCTTATCCCACAATCAAGGCCATGATATGCACTGATACTATGTGACAGTGTGTTTGATCTTCTACTGCCCATGAAGAGTTTGCCAGTAAATAAGGAATGCCACAAAATAATTTCAGTAGTGGAATGAGAAGACCAGTGACTTATGATAAGCATTTCTGATACTTCACTTTAAATACATATTTAAATTTGATAGAAAATAATACCTCAGATATTTTTAAAATAATGGATGCATATTTTTATAATGGAATTGAATTAATATTGCAAAACATGCAAATAAAGGAAAGTCCAGTTCTATTTTAGTCAAACTGAAGTGAGTCAATATGCATATCACGTTAGAATTCTTAAATTCTTTAAATGAAACCACTATTTATTTATAACTAGCTAACTAACTAAATCTATTTTAATACTACCACATCATAATTGAAAATGTTAAGGTAGAAAGATGAAACTCCATCAGAAGAGGGCAGCAGGAATAAAAAAGGGCATGGAGAAAAATATACATTGAATAAATAATTTTGTGGGTATATGAACTTTTACCCATGTTGAAACCTCCATCTTGCCTGCCATTAATATTAAAAATAAATTGTTTTACAAACCTATGTCTACATGCTTCTCAACACTTGTGTATGAAACATCTTTGGATGACTTTATACAATGCCATTCAAAGTTGATGGTGTTAGTGGTGACACGATTTATTTTAGCTAGTAGTATGGAGTATTTGCATCTCTCTGCACCTTGTAAATCAATATGTACACTTATATCTGTTTCACATTTGTAGAGAGCTTATGACTACTTTTCAGGGATCATTTGCCTTTTAACCGGCAATCAGATGCCTGGAAATATGAAAGTCCTTGTACAAAATAGGAAAAAAGGGACTAATTTTCCTTTTTTTTTTTTCTTTTTCCTGTATTACTCATTTGGATGCTGAGAATTTGGATGCTCTGGTTTACTGCAGCTCCTGTTCTGTTCTGTCCCCACGCAGTTGCTTACGGCAGGTGCCCCACAGCTGGCCACCGACACGCTCTCACCTGAGCAGACCAAATCTCCCACGTGAGCGAGCAATCTGCCGTAATTTACGTACAGGTCTCTGGTCCCATTTGCTTCCCAAAGTCAGTGTGCCTGGGACTGAGCGATGAGGTATGATGTCATTTCTCCGGCGTTGGTTAGCACTTACAGCAGCCCGCTGTTAAACGGGTCAGTGGGTGAGGAGTACGGAGAGGCAGCTGCAGAGACATCGATCAGGGCAGCACGCTCATCTTCCATCTGCAGGGAATTCTGGGGTGCTCTCCCTCCCCCAGCCCTGTAACAGCACGTGTTGGCAGAGAAACAGTTGTTAGGCCACGTCCAGAATGGGAATATTAGACACAAAACCAAATACAGGCCACAGATCTCACTGCAGCTCTGTGCTCGACCCGGAAAGGGTTTCAGGCAGCAGCAGGGACCCTTCATAAAAAACTGGTGAGGTGCAGATGGTGTCTTTAGAGGGTGGTCTCATCACAGCTGGGTCCCATGCTGAACCGGGCAGGGATGGGGGCACTGTGAGGAGCATGGGTAGGAGGTGGGGATTGTGGCACAGGGATCAGGGATAAGCACATCTGATGACTGAGGAATGAGCACAGGACCCACTAACAGCACAGCTGTGAAGAAGTTTAAGCTCCTATGCTAGCAGGGTGTTCAGTCAATGCATCAAACCTCCACGTGCCCCTTTTTCCTTGTGACATCACTGTACAAACTCTCCCCACATTTTCTGCTTTGTTTTCTGATTCCTGACAAGACACAGTACTATTCCTACTCCATCCAGTCCATCTGGAGGCTACGGTAGCTCGGGGCAGAAGAGGGTTGGACTGTAGGCAGGGATGTGTTTTTAGCCAAGAGCCACAATCAGACAACTGTGTAACCTTTGCATTACCTGCACCAGACCTCTGAAGGTGTTTGGCATAGATAGACATTGAATAAAGGACAAAAAGTGTCAACGACTGAATCAACAAACTCTTTCCTTGCTGTAGTGGACAACTGCATCATATCATCCTATCCACAGTTTTTAGCATGTCTCACTGAACTTAATAATGCCATAAACATCTTATATAAAAAGGTAGGGACAGACTCTGTTTTCATTTGTAACGATGTGAACATTTATAAGTTTGGGGGTTAAGTTTTTTTTCTGTCTACTTCCTCAGTAGTAAGAGCTGTTACCTCTTTGTTTTGGCACTTTGGGATTACCATCTATAATAACTTTTGAGTTCAAGTGGGTGGGTGAGTTTGTAAGACAAAGATTGAATTCCCGGAAAATGAATACTTCAAAAATATCACTTTCACTCTTGATAAGGGATCTTATTACGAGTCTCATAGATAAAATGAAAGGCTCTAACTCCATCTAATGTTCAAAATGCTGAGCACTCAGCATCTGTGTAATCTGCTTGCAAAATATGACAGCTTTGCTATGATACAAATATTATTTTCTGGCTGTCATGGTTACACAACATAAAAACCATGTGAACAGCACTCACAATATCATACAACATAATGGAATACAGCACAGATTCTTAATTGTAATTGTAATAGCCATTTCTTTTTCAGGTTTTTTTATTCTTAATATTGTTTTAATGGACAAGTAATATTTTTTTTTTTTTTTCATGAATCAACTCATTTCAGTAAGTATAAGGATAAAAGATAGAAGTTTTTGGAAGACCACAGTGAAATCAGAGTGATGAAAAATAAGACTAACATGTCTGATACAACTAGCATTTCCAGCTCGTTCTTAAGCATTTCATCTGCTTTTGAAACAAATTAGTACCCCCAAAAAGCTTTACCAACGCTATATTTGTAACATACAGCAATTAATCTGAATATCTGCGCTATCATGCTCTTCACATTACTTTAGATCTTAACCAAATACCGAAAAAAGAGAAGCTTTACGTGTGTTTACAGACAGAGCTCAGACCTATAAACGGGCATGCATGGGTACACACACATCCTTTCCCTTCAAGCCTATCTTCTTGTATTCAAACACAAATTTGAAAATCTATGAGCCACAATAATATTAATTCCCAGTTTCTCTGACCCCTCATAAAACAAAAGAAGAATGAGTGTTTGGCTAAAAGGATTCTAATGATGCCTTTGGACTCTTATGTTCACGTAATGACTAGTAGAAAGATTTATATGCCCTGTATACGTATAATTAGACACCCACAAACCCATTGACCCTGACGAGGTGAAGAGCTCTCCTGCTTTTTGTTTCAGCAGTTGAATCAATACTTGCACGTTTTACCACTGTGGAGTGAAATTGAGGAAATGAAAATCTGATAATTTTGCTCCCAGTGCAGTCTAGACAGAGGAGAGCAGTTTTAGTCCTTGACAGGAAGATCTATTTCCAGTTACTCAAAAGGCTAGTGTCAATTTTGAAACTTCTCTTATTATTGATTTTCAGTTTTTCTAAAAAGGATGTTTTATTAGAAATATTAGTCCCAGTTACAATGTAAGCTTATGTCTGTTTCACAGGTTGATGAAATCATGGTTTAATTTTGGTCTGAATCACGGGATACTTCTGCTTAAAGACTTTTGTAGCAAAATATGCTAGTGAAGAAGTTAACTGGAGAAGTTAATTTCATTGTGTCTTCTAAATCTACACAAGTCAGAACAGATCTTGACATGCAACAATGCAGGTTCATCTAGGAAATGCAGTGCATATGAAGAAACTACGTGGCCAAAATATCTAAAATAAACATATTTTGGCAGAATCAGAATATGAATGAGGCATTACCTTTATTTGAAATATATTGCTTTTTGTGGGTTTTTTTTATGTGTTTTGTTTGTAATAAAAGACATAATTATTCATAAGTGTAAAAAAAAAAGGAAGAATATTAAATAGAAATTCTCATTCGCAACAGTTGGACTTGAAGCATAGGGCAATAAATTTAAATTACAAAGCAAAATAATAACAGATTGCTGTAATTTTGGAAGAAGTATCAGAAAATTGGTAATGTTAACTTTTTATTTGCTATGGTAAACAGTTTCAATGCTGTATAATGCATTATGTTTGGCTATTGTCATTGATTTTGCTTGATCATATTAATACATTCCACTGATTTTAATGTTCTGTCACCTGGCTTTTACCTGTAGTATCACATTGTCTCATGTGTTGTTTTTATTGTAGAAGTTCATGATGTGTTGAAAACAGATATAATTATGAGGGATCTGAATAAAATTTCAGCAGAATCAAAAATCCTCAAGACCCCTTAAAGACAAAATAGAAGTCATTTTATATGTACAGACTAAGAAGCTTAGGATTAGAATAGCACAGATGGTTCGAGTATTAACCAGAAATTACTTTTTGCACACACACAAAAATGTGTCAATAAGTAAGCTACTATAGAAATAAATAAACCACTTTTCTAATTCATTAAGAGAACAGGAGTCGGTTCTAGGGGTGCACCACATGCCTTGTTTTAATGCTCTGCCTTGTGCAAGGAGAAATCAAGGTATAATACTTTCATATATAATCAGTTCTGAAGGCTTTGAATTACAGTGGTATCTCTTTCGGCTTGCTGTCTGACGGTGCTTATTGCCTTCCCCAAAACAGTTCACACTGGAAGTAATCCCTGATATATTTTTTTGTCTGTGCCTATAACACGCTCCTGAGAGAGACACAGCTTTTGGGGATAAAAAAGTTGATATTAAATATGCGTATCAGGACATGCATTTGCTTTTTACAGCTGCATTTCCTGCCAATGGAATTTTATTAAGCACAAATTAATGAAGCTTTAAGACTCTCAGTCCTTACTCCCACAGGGCTAGTAAAGGTAAAATTCTGATTTAATAAATCCTTCAAATAAAAAATAACCACATCTCCCTCCCACCCCTGATCCCAACCCTACAACTCTTACGCATTTAAAGTTGACCTTCCTGCTTATATTGAATGGTTCTTCATTTGGTTGTACTTGAAATCGTCAGTACCGGTGTGACATTTTTCAAAGCACGTATTGAGTCACAAAGTCCTGGGAATTTTGTTAACTGAAAAGGCTGAATTCGTCTCCTTTGATCACATTTAATTAATTACCTGATATGGAATATTGTCTCATGGAACCCTGAGGTCACACAAAATCTAAGATATTTATTATCCGGGTATTGGTGGGAGTTACCTTAGATTATCAAAGTTTTTGCCTTTACAATAAAGCATGTGATTATTTGAAAGCATTTGCAAATGATGATAAAACTATTTTAAGCACAGTAGTACTTAACCTATTAAGAGTGTCTATGAGATACATCTTAAAAAGGGCTAGTTTAGACCAGAGAATGATTACTTCAGCTAGATGCTAAGCATGCTGGGTTTTTGTAAATTACTCATCAGTTATTTGTCATGAATTTTTTACTCCTTCTTCAAGGTAATTCAATGAAACTTATATGTTTTGTTTGTTTATTTGTTCTGGGGTTTGTAGTTATTTGTTTGAGGGGTTTGTTTCATTCTTTCTTTTTATGAAGTAAAATAAAAATGCTGTAAATTGCCCCTACCAGTAAGGAAATGTACTTTTCTCTCTTCTGCTTTCAGTCATTCAAGATAGAAGCTTTTCAGTAGGTAATTAAAAACCAAAATTCTATCATTTTTTCTATACGTTTTGCATTCTGTATTGAAAGCAACAACTTATAAATAGCAAACACTAAAAAGTGATTTTATATTTTGCCAAAGTAAACCTGACTGGTGCTCAGTATTTAAAATTCAAGGCAGGTGGCCTTTTTTTTTTCCTTCTGGAAGAATTATTTGGTGTAGTTTTACTACATAATGTCATTACAATACATAAAATCATCTTTTTCCCACGTGTGTTAATGACATGAAAAAAATTCTAGAAATATAAGGGCAAAGTTGCATGCAGCTTAAAGGAATAGCTGAAAGCCTATTTATTGCTAAATAGATGATCTGCTAATGTGAAATTGTTCTTATTGTGGGTGCCATCTTATTTTCCCATGTTTAAGAAGCAAAATGTAATGTTGTGTAGCTAGTGACTTTTAAATCAAGGCTGAGAAAAGTAAGATGAAAATCAGGGGCAAAATACCTGTGAAGTGAAACAGGACGGTGTGATGTGAGTCCCTGCCCGCTCACAGCTTAGATGCACTGTGACAGTGACACGGTTCCTCTGTCTTGCATACGAGTTCCTCAAACTAAAACAGGAGCTGCAAGCAGCAAGCAGTCCCTCTTCTGTATATCTCATCCTGCAAGCTAATTTAAGAACTACAGATTGTCACTTGCCTGTGCAGTCTAAGGAAGAACAATGCAGGATAATGAAATAAGAATAAAACCTGAAGTCCTCTTAGTTGATGCTGCTGTCCCCTATTGAGACCATTAGCTACTACCAATTTCTGTGCCTCAGGTACAAAACTTATCCCCTCCCCACCCTTGTCCATGAAGGAAGAGTTTAGGCATTGTCAGTGTGTAGAATTACTGCCTTCCTCATCCCCTCGCACCTTTCTTTTGGTAAGTACAGGAGTAGAAAACAAAATCAGATTGTATGTTTACACCCACTCTATTAATTCATTTGTAAGACTAAGTGAAATTTTGTTAAGAACTATTATTTAGAAGAGAATCATTAAAGAACACCTTTATTTTTTAGAAGTAAATCCCCCATTTTCAGATAGGCTGTCCCTGTTTCTGTGCTCATTGTTGAAGTGGGTGTATAACCGAAGAGATCACCAAATCTTGGCTGAAATTCCTTCGCGTAAAGTGATATAATGTGGATGCTGAATTAGAGAGAGAACAAAAAATGTACAGAGAATATGAAGAATAGGAGAATCAGGCCTAAACTTACCCTCGTGATTTTCACAAGCACACATACACACAAGTTTAGAGAAAAGTTCCTATTTCTCGATTATTTCCTAAATGTAGTCCCTGTGCAGCCACCAACCAGAGTCTATGTGCCATGACCATGTGTCCTTAGCATCCTTGCTCTCAGACAGCTCAGCAGTTTCTATACAGACTGGGTAACATCTAGTAGATTAAATTGGCCAAAACTGATCCAAACATGACGAAGTGCAAAGGCCCAACTGTTTTGCAAATAACACGTTATAAACATATGTTAATTATGCAATTGAACATCGTTCGTTACAGCTCTTGATGGATGATGGAAGGAGCAATTCATATCTTTGAAAGTCCATAATTACACAATTATACAATGGTCTGTAATTGCGAACAATTGTGTAAATACATAATTGAAAATTTAAAAAAAATCTGGGTTGCATCAGAAATAGCGTAATAGGGACATTATTGTTGAAGTGAACCAACCATCTCAGATGAAAGGTTGTGCATTTACGTACTCAGCCTCAGCTCTCCATTAGAAAAGGTATCTGTTTGTGGGTCTTGAAAATTATAAAGTAAAACCATAACTTTGAATTGGAGTTAAACCAAATAAATTGTATTTTTGTTTATTTTTCAGTGTAAGCAAAAGTTATTGCCTTCAAATAAAGAACAGTTTTCAAACAGACAAACAGGTTAGGTTGAAAACAAGCTTTATGCCCCATAACTGATTAAGAAATTAATGAACATTTTTTATTTGAAATTAGTTCTTTCCTACAGTAAAGTGGATAAACTCTTCACGTAAATAAGATTTTGTCTCATAACTAGGGGAAAGGTAGCAGGAGGATAGGAGGAGGTTAGTTCAGTATAAAATAGTTAATAAATCATTCCATTATACCCATAAATTGTAATGAGCCTTGTGAACTGAGGTCAAAAAATGTAAGAAATATAATAACAATTTAAACTGAGTTTGTCTGCTGTTGAGAAATCTCAGTAGAACTTGGGGTTTAAGGCTGAAATTTTCATTGGCATGAGATTTAGGATACATTTTGGTGATACGTCATGTAAAATTCACTCTGAGAAAATGTCCTTACGCATAAAATTAGGTGTATTGAAAGACAAATTTAATTCCAGTAGACTTTTAAAAAAGTTACATTGAGTTAAAATTAACACATCCTGATGGAAATATCTCTTACTCTTTACATGAAAGGTACGTAGTAGTTTCTCTGCCATGGAGGATTCTAAAGGTATTGGTCTCTGCCTACCTTACATAGGCTAAACAGCACATATATATGCTTTTCCAAACAGTAACTGGAGAGAATTCCCTTATTCTTTCAGCCAGTAATAAACCCTCATATACACATATGTGAGTGAACACGCACACCCTCTCATATGGGGCACACTTTTGTAAAGTGCTCTTGAGCTCTTTTTTTTTTTTTTTTCTGTGTTGTTCTTGTTGAGTGATCCAGTTGTGGCACAGCTACATTTGCTGTCACCACTATTGCAAAATGCTTTAATGATATTGTTCATTTTAGAAATGTGAGGGACAATCCCCACATTGAAGTCTACAGCCTTTTCCAGAATGTGTAATGGATTCACAGTAGCATAGCATTCGTCCAGATGACAATAAAGGAAATAGGAGTTCTTTAACAGAAAGTTTTATCCATTGAATCTGTTATCTACATTGTTACAAATTTTGTTTCTTTGCTTAGGAGACAAACCTAAAAAACCCAAACAAACACGCTTTAGTTACAGCTAGATTTATCATATTAAAATAAAAGAATGCAATTTCTTAGTTCAGTCTGGACAAACAACAAACAAACCATAGTCCCTGCCACCTTTTTAATTATGAAACCAGCTCAGCTATGTTATCAATCCATCTTCCTGTCCTATTTCCTGCTTACATTTCTATCTTTGTACTTTTTTCCCTCCTAACGTTGTGGTACTCTTAAAGGTTAAGAAGAAATACCTGTCAGTCCTTCTATGGAGTATATACATGGGGTAAAATTTTAATTAGAAAATGCTGAGTCCAACAGATGAATTCTGCACTGAGTACTGAGAGTCACAGGATTAAAATGCTTATTTTTTACAGTAAGAAATGTGTAGTCTATCCCACAAAAAAACCCCACCAAAAAACAAAACAAAAAAACAAAACAAAACCCCCAAACAAACCAAACAAACAAAAACCCAAAAAATCCAAACAAACAAAAAAAACCCAAAGCCACAAAAAAACCCCTGACCAAGACTTTTTTTTCTTTTCAAATCTCTGCCTTGTAGTTCCATATTCTTTCATTATTCAAACAAATGTTTATGCTGTCAAAGGTGCTTGCCAAAAGAAAGAATGTGGTTGTTCCTGCCAATCAATTTAACGTAGAACAAAGACAGAGGTCTTGAAATGGGTTATAAAAGTAAAACTGAAGAGCAGTGGAAGAGGTTCATAACTATGCCTCAATTGGTAGCCAATCTAAATTTGTTCATTGCACCAGCTGAAGCCTTTTTTTGGGCATAAGATTTAATTCCCAGATATAAAAGCTTACAGCAAATATTTCTACTTGAGTAACAGGTGTTTTTATTAAATGTTTTGAATGAAGCATTTCCTTCTTGGAGCTTGTTTATCCTTACTTTCACAGCTGGAGGTTTGCTTGGTTCCTTTTTGTTAGATAGCAGGGTCAATGGAAGATGTCTGTACCGTGTGAACTTGAAGGTGTGTTTAGATTTGACTCTGGTCTTCCTTTTACTCGATATTTATGGCCTTCACTGTTTCCCTGTAGGGAATGCAGATATTGGAAGATCAGAGAGAGTTATGTAGGTGCTTACCACAACAATTTTAATACAGCAGGTTAGGATTTGTTTCCAGCCATTGGTTCTAGTGGAAGGAAAAAAATATGTCCTTGAAGCTAAAATTAGCAAGGTAATATGCTCCAGTGGAATTGAAAAGAACATGCTTCTGGTGGTGATGTATGTACAGCAAGTATGTGTCATCTTCATACGTATGTCTAGTCTAACAGACTCAACAGTGACAAAAAAGTAAGTTAAACCACAATTAATGAAGAATAATTGTTTAGAACACTGCAAACTGCGTCCATTCCCAGGTTCTGAAAAAAAATAATTTTGTTATAAAATGGTATAAAACCTTTAAAAATATCTTACAAGGGTAGATAAAATGGGAATTAGTTATGGATGGACAGACAGCAAAATATTCTTTATCATACTCAGCAATAAAATATTGACATAAATACCAAAGGAAGCATCCCAGTTCGTGAGGGAAAATATCACTAGTGGATTACTGTTGAGATTAGCTCCATTGGTTGGAGTATGGTGCTAGTAATCCTGGGGCTGTGGGTTCGATCACTTTTTGGGCCATTCACTTAAGAGTTGAACTTAATGATCATTGTTGGTCCCTTCCAACTCAGAATATTCTGTGATTATGTTCTGTGAATTCTTCACTGTTTAATACTACTGATACACAGTGGTTGCTGATAACAAATCAACATTATTACACAGCTGATACATTAATTTTATACCTGAAGTATAGATCTGAGTCAACCAGCGGTGGTTTTAGCAGCGTAATAAAATAACTATTGCTAGTCCTTGACAAATACTTACTTAGAGTATCTCCTGCTATTTGCCACTCAAATGTTATATGCTTTGAGCAACTGCATTTACAGTAACATGCCAGTAAAAACTCAATCTGAATCAAAACTAAGATTTTTCAAATTGAATCCATTGCTGTGGATTACTGTGTGTTCTATCCTTATAAATTGCACTGCCTTCAAAGAAGAGATATATAGGGTCAGTACAAAGAAGTGAAGTTAGCATGATCAAGAGGAAGACAGAAGGACTTGCTCTATTTCATAGCTTTTATGTTACAGGGAGTGATATTTGAAGCATGGGAGACCATAAGAAATACCAGGGAACTGCTCTAATGGCTCATGCTGCCTGTCAACAGGTAACCTCACACCTCTGATGAGGAATCACCTGTAATTCTCCCCCTCTTTCCCCTTTTATAGACAATTTTTTAGGTTTCTAGAGAATTAAGACAAAAGTAAAAACCTGAAATAGATTCTTTTCCAGAAATAGATAAATGTTCATACTTACGTATCTGTAACATCCTTCACTATATTTACACTGCCTGAAACATTGGGCCAGGGACACGGGAATAGATTGTGATTACAGTCCATACGTGTTTGAATGGCAAATACCAATGTCCTGCACAAACACATGGACCCTCACAGGAGAAATGAGATGGAATTAAGACAAAGGAAAATCTGAATTTCAAGGGGCAAAACCCACTTTATGTTATAATTTAGCTTTAATAATTAGTTGTACTCTAGAGCGTCATAATCTCCTCAGGGAGTCTTTTGTATTGGGATATATTCAAGTCAGATGGGTAGAACCGCTGGTTATATACTTGGAGAAATGATATTGGCAAAGAGAAAACTTTCCACTAACCTTTTTTTATTATTTTAATGTGTCATGAATTTTCAGACAGATAATATTTTTGTCAGAAAATACCTTGTGTTGAAGAAAGTTCTTGCAGTGTTACCGGTGTTAGTCACAACATGAAGGTGTTTTGCATTGTTTAAGCAGTTCGAAGCAAATCCTTCTGTGATCAGTGTATCTCATTCTTCCAATGAGTAGTATCACTTTCCTGTGCTGAGAGTAAGTAATGTAGAAACTCAGGCTAGGTAGATCTCTCTACCCCTCAGTTGTCTAATAACCAAGTGCACCGTATTTCAGATAATAAAAGAGGATTTGATCATGCATGTATTTGAAGATTTTTACTGAAAGTGTCTAAAATTCAAGCAAGCCCTATAAATCCACCTTATATAGTATGTGCTAATTAAGAATTTAAAATACCTGTCCAATACCTAATTTACTAATTTCTGTCTCTCCTCTATGAGGAACATTATTAACTCACTATACCTGTGTGTATTCCTAGTACTGAAAAATACTGCAGATTTACGAAGAGAACGTTTTTCTAGGAAGTTACTGTATGTCTTCTCTCCTGCAGAAACTCTGAAAGGAGAATTTACACCCCATAGGAGGCAGCTTCTTCATTTAGTCTCGCAAAGGTCTGAAGAATACATGGCAATTTTAGCAGCAACACCACTCTAAAAATCTATCAGTAATCTCTTCATAATAAATACTGATCATAGGAAGTAGCTATAAATACTTTTAATTTTTTCAGTTATTCCTAGTAGATGTACATTTTCTTTTCATAAAGAAAATATTTGAAATGCATATTACTTTAGCATGTAACTACTGTTTCAAGTAAGGACTTTGTAATATAAGAAATGAAAGGCTTCCTGATATTAATCTACAACATGTTGAAGGAAGAGAGAAGCAAACTTTTCACTGTCTTTTAAGAAAATTGTCTTCAATGATTCACAAAGCACCATTTGTAACTGAATATAAAAGATTTCCCATTTTATAGTTTTTCAGAAAAGCTCTTCATGAGAACATTGCACTTCATAATAGAATAGTGAGGCTAAACTTCTTTCCAGTTTTCTGTGAAAATACACCAGTATTCAACACTTTTAAATGTGCTAAAGAACAGACCAAAATGAGTTATTCTTCTTGTCTAAGGCTATTTTTACATTATGGTACTTCGTCTAAGAGAACATCTTCTTAAAATGTGGCCTAAAAATAAAACTTTTAAACTGTTTTTGTTTGCAGATTGTTTTTTTAATCTGTTAAGCTTACTTTTATATCGTTATGTGTGACATTAATTTGGCCCTGGAAATGCAAGGTGGCATTAAATAATCTTCCATAATCAATTTAAAAAGGATGTCCCCCATGGTGAGACTCTGGTAAAATGTCTTTACTGAGCTGAAGTTGGAAGTTTTGGGAAAACCCTTATATTACTAAGAATAATGCTTTCAATGACATTCAGCAAGCAAATGATACACTGCTAAACATAGGCTTTGAATACGATTCACGTTGTTTTACGTGTGGTTTATAATTAATTGCAAATGATTCATGATCTTAAGTTTCCAAATCAAAAAGAAATGCAGACAGCTGATTCATATTTTTTATGGTGAACAGTAATTTGTACCTAATGACTAGTAAAGTGAAATTACTGAGTGTGCTCAACTGAATTTCCTGAATACATCAGTGGGAGTTTTATAATTTTACAGTCAGCATGATATATTCAGAATCAGTTTAAAAAGTGACATTTGTTTCAGATTAGGTTTATAAATAAAATTAGAACTGAATTGGCAGTATTTTCATTTTAATCCCTTTTACTCAGGGATATATAATTTTGCTTTTATGTCTCTTTACATTAATTAGAAATAGCAATTGCAGGCACAAGATTAAAACTACCATTACATGTCAACCTCCATGAGCAAGGAGGGCATTATCTGAATGGAAAATTAACTATTCTTTCAGTTAAAGGAAACAAAATAAAACAAAAAATACTTACTGCTTTTCTTTCATCTTTCCTGTGGATCAAGGCAGGATTTCACTCCTGAAAAAGATAAGCCCAAAACTTGTAATAAGCCTGTGCACGTGCAAGCATTCTGGTGACAAGCCTGTTTCATATCTGCTTCCCTCTGGTGTCTCCAGCTGTAGCATGGATGGGTATCACAGCATCTTCTCCCACCAACCAGCCTACAAATGTCTCTCCAAAGAATGCCGCAGCCCTGGTGTTGCCACACTTCTATTTTGCAAAATCTTTGTGTTGGTTATGCCAGGTCATGCCTGCTGTGGAGCCAGGACACAGCCAAGGAGTTTGTGCAGGTTTGGGAAACAATCCCAGGTTCCTTTGTACCAAGAAGGCCGTTGGCCAAGTGCAACAGTAACAGAGCTTCTGCCTCTACCCCTCCACCAAATGTGGCCTCAAACTATCAGTTTTCCCTCTTTCAGCTGTGCTTTCTTGAACAAGTCCAGCAGAATGACCATGTCCATTCCTCATCAT
>VXAY01004461.1:1061469-1110275 GCA_013399855.1 Oxyruncus cristatus
AAGCTTTCAGAAAACACAGTTGGTTCAGTGGATAAGGATGTGTTGAGGATGCTCTCCCAGTTAGAGCAGCCGGGACCAGTTCATCACTGTGTGAGTGTAACCCAAACTGTGTATTCTACACCCTCTCTGTCATTTCCCAGAAAGTGTTAACAATAGACCAGCAGCAGCTGCCCAGAGCACACCTGACCCCTCAGGCTGTCAGCTGGGGGTTAAGAGGCCTGTGAGACAAGAGGATGTTCCCAGGACTCACAATCACCCATTGTGGAACTCCCCGCCCTGGGGGAGGCACTGGACATTCCTGCCTGAACCTCAGGGAATATAATCTTGGGGTCTTGGGACTTCTGGTACCACTTGTGGGATCCAAAGGAGGACCAGAACCTTGACCAGACTGCAACAACTGCTCTTGACTAGACTGCGACCATCACTTGCACCAACACGTTTTTCCTCTCCTTCTATTTTTGGACTCAGGGGGACCACGTGGGCTCGAGTAGGGGGGCCAAGGAACATCATTCTGTTTGTGCCCCAGCGTGCCGGGTTATACATCTGGGTTTTTATGGGTTAAAAGCAATTGTTCATTTGCATAATTGTATTTATTGTATTATTTTTATTAAATTGTAATTCTGACTTTCAATCTCCTTTGGGTTGGCTTCATTTCTCCCGCCGGTTTACCTTTAAACCAGCAGAGATGCTAAGGAGGACAATGAACTTGTGTTGAGTTTGGTTGTAGAATAATGGTACACAGCAGTTTCTTTTTGATATTGCCTATGTCATGCTTTAAGAAAAATAACTGCTTGCTTTATGGATTAAATGAAATAAAAAATGAAAAGGTAAAATACTTTGGTTTTTCACATGAATAATTTTTTACCTACTTTTTTACATGAATACATAAATATTTATTGTCCTAGTCTTTGAACTGGAAAATATGAAAAAAACCCCACTCTTCCCTCTCAAACCCAGTAATTCAAACCAACCAAAAAACCAAGCCAAAAACACAATAAAAAGGGTAACAACTTTAATTTGCATGTGCTGATCTGCCATCATATCATGATTAAAACACTAGAAACAGCTCTAGACTGGTACATGACAATATTGGAAGAACTGCAGCCATGTAAGATATTTACCAGCATGCCATGGATTTCAATCATGTTTCATCATCTCTTATCTTTCTAATTCTGCCACCTTTCCAGGTTGTTGGGATGAAGTTGTCAGATGTCTGCCCTGAGACCTCTAATTAATGATCACTTAGGGAATTTGTCTGTCTAGGCCTGTTTTAGTTACGTTTCCTAGCTAAAACTTTGGAGGGCATTCTGTTTGAGGTTCAGATGTCACTTGTATAACATACTTCAGAATCTAGAGAACCTAAACCAATACAAAAAATAATTTACCTTACAAACTGTCTTTTTAGAAAATTCACTTCATTAGGTGCCCACACCCCCACCCAGTTAGTAAAGTAGGCTGTGGGCTGTAAAGCTTCTGGGTAGAAACCTCAGGTGAGTTTATATGTGTATCATAGCAGCTTTCACAGCTTCTTAATTTATGCTTTTGATTAAGGCGCCCCTCCTTTTAGTAGTGAAAAACAGTCTGTTATCCTCTGGGTGTAAAGGTAGGTTGCAGTCACCTTTTTCATACTCTCTGTGGACCAGGAGGAGTATTGTGCGTCCCTGAGCACAGAAATGTAGCTGGTTGTTTTGAGCAGCACAGATGCTGCTGTCAAAATTAAATCAGTCTGAATTAGTTTCTCTGACTGTGCAGGGGCAAGCATCTCAAGTAACACTTTTTTATTGCTCATTTGCCTGTTAATTCACAATGTTCACGCACGGAGTACTTAAGACTTGTGCTCCAAGCTACGCTGTTGCCCTGTTCTGGCACCTCAATATGTTTCTTATGGTGAGGGGCCCAAAACTGAACACAAGATTTGAGATGCGCCCTCACCAGTGCCAAATAGATAGGAATGATCACTTCCCTGGTCCTGCTGGCCACAATACTGCTGATAAAGGCCAGGTGGCTTTCTTGGCCGCTTAGGCGCACTACTGACTCACGTTCACCTGTCTGCTGACCAGCACCCTCAGGTCCTTTTCTGCTGGGCAACTTTCCAACCTCTCTGCTCCCAGCTTGTAGTGCTGCACTGGGCTTGTTGTGACCCAAGTGCAGGACCTGCTACTTGGCCTTGTTGAGCCTCAAACCACTGGCCTCTGCCAATCGATCCAGCCTGTGGAGCCTTCCTGTCCTCCAGCAGATCAACACTCCTGCCCAATTTGATGAGCAGCCGGTTTCTCCAGAAGAATGCTGTGAGAAATGGTGACCAGGACTTTACTAAAGTCCAGGTAGACAATGTCCATGGCCTTTCCCCATCCAGTAGGTGGGTCAGCTTGTCACAGAAAGAGATCGGGGTGGCCAAGCAAGACCTGCCTTTCATAAGCCCATGCTGGCTGGGCCTGAGTCCCTGGTTGTTCTGCATGTGCCATCTTTTTTTCTTCATGGAAGCAGTTTTGACATAGGATATAGGCTGACTTAAGATCCGCGCTGGATGAACCATCATCCTCATAGCTGATGTTGTGCACTGTGCCATCGTGCACAGCACGGAAGTCCCTGCACTAGCTGGGATGGGCTGGTCTCTTCATGCATTGCTGTAACCCATAGTGAACATCCTCTGCCTCTGGTGGGTAGGAAAAACAGAAAAAAGTGGAAGTGACTGTAAACAAGTCTGTTCCTATTCTGGAAAAGAAAGTAATCTGAGTCTTGGCAATCTCTCTTTAAATATGGCATGTCTCATTTTATTACTAATTTTGTTCAGTAGTGAAAAGCAGTGCTTTACAAAATACAAGGTGAACATCTCTTGCCCATTGTCTCCCAAGCAGCAGAGGACTACCGTTCACTCTTTTCCTGTTCTTCTACAGGGAAACAAGAAGTGCCAGATAGCGCAACTGTATTTTCAACAATGTGATCAAATATTTCCTCATTGCAACGTGTCCTGTTCTTTGACTTCTGACTCTTGCTACAGGTCTCAGTAAAACAGCCTAGACAAGGCATCTGTATTAAAAAAGAGTTTAAAAAGAGTTTCAGTAGTTTAAGAATTGTTCCCTTAGACATGTTTTATACTTTAATCCAAGGTAAATAATTTTAATATTAGATGAGTACGTGACTGTCTTTCTGACTCAAAAAACTATGACACATTAATTTGTTAGCAGTGTTAAACTTGCTACATTAATCTAGAATTGGAGATCCAATACAGACATACATTCTGTTGTATTATCAGTGTTTGCTTCAATGTGATCATGTTTAAATTCTTTCACTGCCTGTCTCACTAGCTCAAGGAAAGGTAATGGTGTCTTGTTTATGAAAGCATTAATATCTAGTTAGTTTCTCATTAAAAATAAACACACAAAGCAATTTAATTTTGTTTGTTAAAAATGAGTTCTAGCAATATGTGAAAAGTTTCCCAAAAATTCCTCTCAATTAAAAGAATTAATGGAGCTGAAACAAAAGAAAAAATATTTCTATAAGCTACAACGTGCATTTAGCATTTACATGAAGAAAGATTGTCCCTTTGTCTTCAATCTTCAATTGTCCCTTTGTATTCAAGGAAAGTGCTCATGTAATGGCAATCAAAAGATAATAGATGCCATGATCATCATGAAAAAAAATTGGCCTATTATAGGCAATCATTTTTGCAATATGGTTACTGTATAGATGTCTAATGCAGGGTAAAATATTTTACTATGACCCCATTTGATAGACAGACCACACTCCTTTAATGATTGAAGTATATTCACCTGTATCTCTAACACCATCCATAGATAACAGTCTGAGAGAGATGTTCAATTTAAAAAAAAAAAAAATCACAAATATTTATTTATGATTTGGTATTTAAGAAATTTTAAACGCTCTTTTCATAGTAATTATTTTTGGGACATTTTTAAAGAAAACTTCCTGAAATACAGCAAATCTGCTATGTGTATGACTAATATAGCAGAATTCAGTTTTGTGGCATTCAATTGCACGATTGCCTAGGATCAAAACCCGGTCCCTCTGTTGAGAGATCGGACAAACAGACATTGGAAACGTGACCTGGCACTGAAAGGCAAAAGAAGGGAAGAGTGGGTCCTTTCCACTCTTCTCCTAACCATGAAGCAGCTTTCCTCCAACTGTTAACCAGTGTCCTCCAGCAGAGGCAGCTGCCATGGCCCCTTCTAGGGGTGCTGGGGGGATTTTGATGGTCTAAATACACAAGAGTGATGCAGGGTCACCCCAGCTCCCTCTGTGACCTTCTTTGTAGAGATCTGAAATACAACCTTGCTCAGCAATGCCCAGGGCAAGCAAAGCCCCCACAGCATGGTGCCTCTGCACCATTTGTGCTCACTGAGAGTGTTTTTCAGCTTTTTGACCCTGTAGGGTTTGGGTAGATCCATACTAGATTTTAACTCTGTCAAAATCTGTTCACTAATTATTTATTCCTGCAACACGTTGGGTTTCTCACTATAAGAAAGACATTGAGGGGCAGGAGCACTTCCAAAGAACAGCAGTGAAGCTGGTGGAGTGTCTGGAGCACAAGTCTGATGAGGAACAGCTGAGGAGCTGGGCATGTTCAGCCTGGAGAAAAGGGGGCTCAGAGGGGACCTTATCACTGTCTACAACTACCCGAAAGAAAGTTGTAGACAGGTGAGCGTTGGTCCCTTCTCCCAAGTGACGAGTGGTAGGACAAGAAGAAACAACCTCAAGTTCCACCAGGGAAGGTTGAGATTGGATATTAGGAATAACTTTGCCACTTAAAGAGTTGCCAAGCATTTGAATAAACTGTCCAGGGAAGTGGTTGAGTCACTAACACTGGAAGTATTTAAAAGACCTGCAGGTGAGAGGGATCTTGGCAGGCTGCATTGATGTACCAAGACCAACACTATGAGTTTCAGCAAGACCAACTGCTGAGTCCTTCACTTTGACCACAAAACCCCCATGCAGTGTAGCGCAGTGCTACAGGCTGGGATCAGAGTGGCTGGAAAACAGCCCAGCAGAAAAGACCCTGGGATGCTGGTAGACAGCTGTTGAACATGAGCCAGCAGTGTGCCCAGGTGGCCAAGAAGGCAAATGGCATCCTGGCTTGTATCAGGAACAGTGTGGCCAGCAGGACTGGGGTAGCAATTCTGCCCCTGTACTCGGCGCTGGTGAGGCCACACCTGGAGTGCTGTGTCCAGTTCTGGGCCCCTCAGTTCAGGAAGGATATTGAGGTGCTGGAGCAATTCCAGAGATGGGCAACAAAGCCGGTAAAGAATCTAGAGGGTAAGTCCTATGAGGAGCAGCTGAGGGAGCTGGGGTTGTTTAGCCTGGAGAAAAGGAGGCTCAGGGAAGACCTCATCATTCTCTACGTGAAAGGAGGTTGTAGCCAGGTGAGAGTTGGTCTCTTTTCCCAGGCAACTAGTAACAGGAGGAGAGGGCATAGCTTCAAGTTGCATCAGGGAAGGTTCAGGCTGGACATTAGGAGGAATTTCTTCACAGGAAGGGTGACTAGACATTGGAATGGACTGCCCAGGGAGATGGTGGAGTCACTCTCCCTGGAGGTGTTTAAGAAAAGACTGTATGTGGCACTCAGTGCCATGGTCTAGTTGACATGGTGGTGTTTGGTCAAAGGTTTTACTCAATGACCTCAGCAGTATTTTCCAACCTAATTGATTCTGTGATTCTGTGTGGTTATTGGAAACATGGATTAGTGGTGGACTTGGCAGTGCTGGGTTAATGTTTGGACTAAATGATCTTAAAGGTCTTTTCCAAACCATTCTATGACTCTATGTTTCTCAACCAATCAAACTTACGTCAAGTATATTTTATGATTTGTCTTTGAATCCTGGTAGAAAATATCCATATATTGCAACAGATTGAAACAGATGTCTACCCTAAGCACTGTATGGAATTCTGAAGAATAGCATTCAAAATACTTTAAGATTCAAGACAGTGTAGAAGTAGACTTTCTCTAAACTGATTTTGTAACTGACTTACAGAAATTCCTAACAACACCTCAAGAGGAGTAAATCTAGTAAAAATTATAAATGACGAGAGAAATCTCTCCACAGCAGGCAGGACGTGGGTTTGCCACAGAAATTTGTGCTAACATTAGCCAAGTAACTGCTGTGTGTCAGAATCTTCTATTTCACCTAGTCCTGTTTAGCTATGGAAGACAGTCATATTGTACTGTCCATTTCATTAATAAGTTCAGATTTGGAAAAATGCTCCTCATTTGAGTAAACATATCATTCCAGGTAAGCTGAAAAATACATAAATCAACAAATAATTTGTAGGTAAAGTATAAAATACTGCATAACTTACAGAGACATTATAAACTTTTTTTTTTCAATGGTATAAGAGTGCAAAATACCTTCCCCCATTATAGCCTTGATACTTTTTTCTTCTTGTCTATCCTAAACAGGATGATTTGTACCCTCTTATACATTTCTGTATTTACTCTAAGACTAAGACTCTGGAGTGGCATAATAGGGCAAAGAGACATATGAAAGTATGATAGACTTTTGGAGTAGGCTTTTTTAAAAAACCCTTTCATGTTGGGTAGTGAGATTATACTTTTATTGGGTCTGAATCTTTATGACTCTATAGGCAAGGAACTGTTCCTCTTTTCCAGTGTAGGTGATTTTACAGGCTCCACATTCATCTGGCATACACTGACATTCACAAGCTCATGCTCTAGCGTTCAGTGGTTCATCTCTAGGGAGGAAAAAGGCAGTAGGTCCTTTATATTGCAAGGAATACAAACATATATAGGATCATGTGGGGGACAATAAAAAATTTATCCTTTGGAATGCCTCAAATACATCTGGATACCTGCATTAATCAAAGCATGCAGAAAGGAATTACTCTCTGGTTGTGTAACACTGTGCAGCTTCAAAGAACTGTTTGACTTCCCTGCACACTGCTTTCCCCACCCTTTGGTCTCCTGCACATATCCTTTCTTTGCACTTTAAATAGCGACAGAGCGACTGAGTCCTGCACTGAGTCCTGCACGGGATCAGGCAGCCCTTCTGCAGAGACAGCTCACAGCCCTGCTCTGCGGGTTCCCTTACTGCAGACTCCCATGCTCCTAACACGTCTCCTGGCTCTGAAAGATATAGCCAAAATCTCTCATTTAGATATAGACAAAATCCCATCTTTGTCACAGCCACTAGAGGGATCTGTGCCTTTAGCTCTCCTGCTCTTCTCCTTTCTTGTCCCAAACTGGGGGAAGACCAGAGCAAACTTACCTCAGTACTACAATTTCTTTTTTTCCCTTTTTTGTTTGTTTGTTTGTGGGGATTTTTTGGTGGGTTGTTTTTGTTGTTCTATTCCTTCTTGAGTCTGATGATACTATGTACATTATTTATAATTTTGTTTCCTGTGAGTTAGCTTTAAATCCTTAGAGCTAAATGATACCTATTCATCAATGATTAAATCTTGGTTGATGCCTGTGGCACCTAGGGTTCCCACCCAAACAGAAACCAGGATTACTTGTGCTCTGAGGTCAACTGGAACTGCACATTCTTGCTATAGCTTTGGTATTTCTATGCATGTGCAGATGACATGAAAATTTTTTTTACAAATGTACATCCTGGGGGAAAAAGCCCACAAAGTAGTCCTTCAGATATGATGAGAAAGAATGAATGGTTTACACATAGTGATTGTGAAAAGTAGATCTTGGTATTTTTAGACTTGTTACATCACAAAATGTGCGATTCAAGACAGGGGTTTTATAAACATTTTTTTTAAACATTTAAAATATGGGGGGGGTTATATGTTATTAAAAGGGGGATCTGCTCTTTCTAGTTGGTAACCAAATTAATCAGAGGAGATGCTTAAAAATTGAAAAACTTATTAAGATGTTTTTGAAGTTGTCAGGGAACACTTCAGCTATCACTGCTGCAGTGGGATCATTGGTTGAGGGAGCTGGTAAGAGCAGAAAAGCTTCAACATTTCCTTGTTTGAAACTTCTCGTAGGTCAAAAGTGACTGAAAATAATTACATTGGATTGCAGCCTCAGTCCAGTTCCTAGTGGACAAGTGTCCATGTCACAAAATTCCCCATTGCAATTGGCAATAGTTGGCAGGCTCAGCAGAGAAGTCAGGGATTGAATGGGCATGGAAATTAAACTATTCTCCTGCCCCTAATTGTGGTCCTTTCAAGTCATCGTTGAGGAACATTGTTTGGGAAAAGTTGCAGAGCTGTTTGCAGTGCTGAACATGCTCTGTGGATAAACACAGAATTTTCATCTCCAAGGTCTTAATCTGGCACATTTTGTAGCCTTAAAAGTCACAGAGAGGGTATGGGGAAGACATTTCTTTTTTCCTCTGTTATAGTAGTAACATTTTGTTAAAGAAAATAAAACCCACAGTTGAAATAAAGAATAATGTCCTTCTTCCAAAATATTACCCTGTCTTCATATATATTAATTAAAACAATAAAACTATTTTTTTTAATAAAGCCAGTCTTATTATTTCTGTTCATTATGTATTTTGATAGAAAAGTGATCATGCTGCTTAAGTGGATTACCTGAATAACCTTGCTTAAATATGGCACTGGTGGCCTAATTTATATGCTAGGAACACTTGTGCTCAAGGACATGGTTGGAACCATGGGAAAACATGGGAAACAGACCATCATTCCCATTGAATGGGAAGTTTTGTTTAACACCTGATAATAAAAATTGTTTTAATATAATTCTAGTTGGAACTTGACATATAAAAAACCCAAAACATGTGAGCACTATCAACTTTAATTTTCCCTTCCACAGAAAGAGTAATATTTGTCTACTGTTTTTAAAAACGGGGTTGAGAGGCATAAGTAAATAAAATGTCAACTTCCTGCACACAACAACTGTAGCAGTTTCTAGTCTTTTGAGGGGAGGATTGATGACTTTTGATTTTCTTTTTAGTGATGAGTAAGAGGCAAATAATATGGCTTTTCTTAATACCAGTCTATTTTAGAAGGTTTCAGCTTAGGTGAATAGCCTTCTGGAATGTTTTTTTAGGGTGAATCTCCATGGGAAACAAGTCTGACAAAAGTTACCTAAAAGGCTGTATTTTACCAGGTGCCTCAGCTGTACGTAGGATTAGTATTTTTGTGATAGTTAGTATCAGACTATTTAGGTAACTATGGTCTAGACCAAGAGGCAAATATTCTGTGGTTGGTTGTTTTTGGTTTGCAATTTTTTTAATGCTGTTTAAAAGCTAGTAATGCTGTACCCTTGACAATAGTAAGCATATTCTCTCTTCTCTGCCCTGGAAGCATTTTGCATTTTTTTGTTATGTTTTATTGGACATATGAGACCATACTGTTCTAATGTCTTGTTAATATACATAAAAATAATTAAATTTGTTATCTGCATCTTTTAATGATACAATAATACATTAAGAAGTTTGTAAGTGACTTGTTAGTGGAACCAATTTCTAATTGAAAACAAGCTTCTCAGTATATGTGACATACAAGCCTGAAGCAAAACACTAAATGGAAATTTTTGAAAATGAATGCTTCTTGTTAGATACCAAGCGTAGAATCACCTGGCATATAACTGCTGAGCTTCACGTTTGGTCTGAAAACAAAAGTTTTCTAAGACAAATATTTAGACAGAAACTTAATTCAAAGGCTACCTGGTAAGTCTACAAGTCTTAATAAACATCACGGACACATCTCCATGGAACTTTGGCTAATTCAGTTCCCGGCACTCCTGACTGCAGGTTTACTTTTACCATTGAGACAAGACCCATGCCACAGAATTGTAAAGACATTTGGTAATCAACCAGAACTCAGTGCTAAATCCCCCAAGAGACACTGTTTTTCTTCAAGGCAACTGTCCTCCTGCAGCACGGCCAAGGGACCAAGGGAACATAGTAGCCTACCTTTTTCTAGAACACATGAACAAGTCACAAATCTTCCAACCAAACCAACCAGCCAACGATTTCATGCTTGAGGATGAAAAAGGTATACATCTCAGTTAAGTTAATTGGTATTAAACCACATACTTGTAGTAGTTTAGTGTAGCTATTATTATGCTCTGATACTTGAATTTACAATTATTTTTCCTTTGTTTGCCGTTTTTATTCATCATATGACCGCAGAAGATTTAATAATCGTGCTCTAATAAACAGGGTTGGGTGCTTGTTGCCACTGTGCACTGGTTCATTTGGGTATGGGAAGAAAGGTTGCCTTTTCTCTATTGTCTCTCAAGAAATAATTTTGAGCAGGCCACATTTTTAATCCATATGAAGAAAAAAAACTCATGCTCATGTTCATGTTTGAGAACTAAACAGAGGACTGAAAAACATGAGAGAGAACTGTGGTCTGAAAAACAAAGACTTACTCTTCAGCCTTGTGTCAACTGTAGTATAGCTATTTTCTTGATCTCTGCTATTGTAGATGGTTTTAGGTAATTTTCAGGTCTTTGGTCTGTCTCCATAATTCCTCAAAGTTTATATCATATGGCAATAAAGTTTTAAAATTGTTTAAATATCTGAAATTGTGTTATAGTCTTCTTGAGGGAGTATCAGTTTTGAAGGTTGAAAACTTTCAAAATTCTGTAGTAGAAAGACAGTTATCTCAAAAAGGCTGGTGACAAAACAGATTTTTCTGACACAATTTTATCTGTATGCTGTTGACTGAATACGGTGCTAAGCTGACTGTATAAACACAGATCTTTGTGGACACAGATATGTATCACAAAATACTCTTATCAAACTCAGTCCTAACCAGCATCTTTCATAAATGGCCCTCACATGCACTTCTCAACTGCTCTTTTTCAGCATTTCTTGTTTTGGGCTCCACTTGACTATATCTGGTATTTTTGTTTGCTACTGAGATAGTACATTTTACGAGACTCCAAGGTGTAGCTTTATTGTCCTCTCGTACTCTGTCTGACAAAGCCAGGAAATTAATTATATAATAGACCTCTCCATGCCTGTCACTTTTCTTTTTTCTGATGATACCTTGAGAATCATCTCTGCATGCAATCAAATTTCTGAAAGACCTATTAAAGCAGAACTCTGCCTCCATCCAAAGAGATATTTTAGATGATTTCTGTGATATCAGATTTGTTAAGATTTTAGGATAGAAATTAACATTTCTGATTCTGATTTTTTAGAGGCATGTATTTATTTGGAATGTTAACAAAAGGAACTGTGTATTCCTTTACATCTGATCTTTTTAAAAGAAGCTGTTAACTTTTTATGCACAATACTCCATCTCCACACATTGGACACTACACAGCTGGGATTTTTAACCCTCCACAAATATAGTAGGAAATGATGCATCTCAACCATTATTATGTGCCCCATATCACAGAAAATTGGTGATTCACTATAGCACCATGAAGTTATTGCTGGCAAATGATGGCAATTTAAATTGTAACCTATAAACATATATATTGCACAGTGTAAGTGTCTTAGCTCTTACATCTTTTTATCCATTTGCTGCTCTGAGCAACAAGCATATTAATGATGTTGTTGTCTCACTTATACTCCTATTACTGTCCTCAATTAGTAATCCTATCTCTTCAGGCAGACATATACTCATTCATGGTTTTGATAATATGAAATCAAATGGTCATAAAATATGATAAAAACTGTTGAAAATAAAGGTTGTCTGTGGTTTCCATGTTTCACTATAAGAATAATAAGAAAACCTGATGATGGATGATGGGATTTGCTAAGGAAGCTAGAAATTGAAGCATCAATCAACCATAAGATGTTAATAGAAATTAGGCACTTAAGTTCCTTGATTATTCCTGATTTAGTCTGGAAAGTTTTGTAGCAACATTTAAAATCAGTTCACTAAGAAACTTTAAATTCTACATTATAAAAAATTTTTTCTCTCCATAAATCATATTTATTTTTGCAGATTTAATTTCCATCTAGTTTATAGATTATTTTTGTATGTTATACAGTATACCCATAACAAAACACATTAATTTTTTGAGGAAAAAACCCCAATATTCAAAATATAATCAAATCCTAACAACTTCTTATGGATATTGACCAGCACAATAGAAGAAGGTGTTTACAGTCTCTGAAATGGAAATGGAGTAACAGCAGATTGCAAAAAGGAGATATAAACCCCAAAGCACCCAATGAATCTGAAAAAGCCAATTTTGCTTATAGTTCTATCATTCAAAAGTTAAACCATTGAAATTCTATACGGCAGACAAGTTCTTTGCAAAGTGGAAGATGCTTTCTGTTCTGATTGTTCTCTTTCCTTTGCTTAACTTCCTAAAGATTTTCACTTAATAGAGTTTCATGTTTGACTTTCTTCTTCAGACATCACAACTTATGTCAAAGATCAGAAAAGCAATTGACTTTCTCAATGAGACATTTTGAAGGCACTTGCATAATTATAAGACAGAGTCAACAAAATTATATTAGTGAAAAACTGTGTTAGGGAACTTGTATTTTTTTAAGATTCCTGAGCCTTGGTCCTGTGGCTTGAGCAAGTCATATTGAGATGATGTCATCTATCATACAGTCCTCAGCATTATTTTTGAATACCCAAGATGTCATGCACACTATCAATGAGGTTAGTCAACTGCCTGTTGTGAACATCAACTTTTCAGAATCATTTGCTCTGCAGCTTCCTTGATGGAGTTTCAGCAGACTATGATGATTTGCAGCTTCACTGTGATGTTTATGGGCTCAATAAAGAAAAGGTTCTAAAAAGATTATGGGCACTGAAAAAGGAAATACAACCTTTTCTGCAGGAGCACAGAGCAGAGCAGACTAAACATTTTGGGAATTTCTTGCCTGCCACAAACAGATGATGATTCCCCATAGACATTCTTACTTATTTTATACCCTCAACAAAAGTCTTAAGGGCTTGAATAAAAATTTCAGAGCCATCTTCTCTTTACACAAGAAGTTTGATGTTTTGTAGCAAGATCTTGGAAGACAGAGTATGTCTTATTTTCAAACTTTAAAGGGGAGAAAGACATAGTTGCAGCTGGTATTTAGGCCTAGATTTCAGCAGAGGTATCAATGAGCCATTGCAGACTTCAGACATTCCTTCACTCCACATGTGAGCTCTGCATGATACTCATCTGGTGTTAGCTGCAACTAGAGAGGCAGATGAGGGAAGAACTTAAAAACTTACCCTGCTGTAGATGCAGTTTCTTTCAGATGATTTGGAATCTAAACTGCAGTTGCTTGTAGCAGTCTGACTACATAAGCTTCTTGCACCTTACTTTCAAGTCATCATATATTTTACTGAAAAAACCAAAACATTATATATCTTCTTTTGAGATTTAATTAGTCAAAGCAGTTTGGGAAACTACAATAGCTAGATTTATGCCCTGCACATCCACAGTTATGCTAGTCTGTTCCTTTGCGCTGCTTTTATAATATGCAGTGCCACAGAGAATGGAAATCTCAGTTTCAACCTTCTTTTCCACACTGAATGGGAGAAGGGAAAAATGCCTTTACTTTGTGAACTGAGTTGTTGTAGTATATTTTTGAGATAAGCAAAATCAAATATGTTTCTGCAGAGTTTGTTTTCTGCATATGGTCATATTTGAATGCATCATCTTATTCATAAGATTGCTGGCAAAGTTACACTGAGTTTCCTAAGCTGTGATGTGGTTTGAATTGCTGCACGTTCCTGAAGGGTGTGCGGTTATTTTTACAAAAGGTCATGAGTATATTAAAGGCTTTAAGTGCAAGGCTCTCAGTTATCTCTATCTTCTTGGATCAGATGTAGCAGAAGCAGCTAGAGAAATGTGATGGGATGAAGATATCCCTCTCCCTAACAACTCTTACTTTCTGTGTCTGTTGGCACAGTACAGATATACCCTGTTGGAGAAAGATTTTGGGAATCTGTGGGAACAAAAGTGTCTTAAATCAGCCTCTGCAACCTGAAGAGCTGTTGTGCTTTCCATTCTCACATCCAAACATAAGGGCGTAAGACATTCCTGTATTCACAACCCTTCGGTGTCCAGGGGCTGCTTTCTCAACCCATGGGTCAAAAAGCAGGCGCACCTACAAAATTTCTGACAGAGCATTAGAAGCAGAAGCCACCTGGGACTATCACCTCCGCTATAAACTAGTTCTTAACACTTACTTTAAGACTCATTATTTTCCTTTGCAGATGCAAAGTGGTAAGAGTTTTATATACCAGAGTTACCACAGATGTTATCAATGTATTATGGATGATACACTTTCGACTACAGGTTTTTAATCCATTTAATCAAAACTATATTACAGATATACTGATGCTACTCACTTTTTTTTTCTCAGACTCTAAGTTTCAGCAAGTACTTCCAAGCTTTCTTTGAAAATGGTGGTCTTGATTTGTTACTTCTTTAATATTCAGTGTTGGTTCATTATCATACTGCTTCTAGCGTTGTGCTTTTACCCAGCTGGATGAGCTCTGCACTCATATGTGAGTTAAACTTATGAAACCATTAAGGTATTTTCTAAAAATCTTTTTTACAGTATTCTCATCAATCTCCAACATTGATTCAATTTTTTTCGTTGCATTTCCATCATTACTTTTTAAAAAGTCTTTACATGTATTTCCAGCACAGGAAACTGTGCTAATGTGATGTCAATGTACATGACACATATCACAGAAGATGTCCTTTAGCAAAATGCTGCGTCATGGCTTTGTATTGTGGCATAGTGATGTAATGCCATACGAGCCAGGAAAATGTCAGACATGTCATCCTGTTTCTGGTTTATGCAGTTCTAATGTTTGTTTAAACTGTAAGGTTTAATCTAGTGTCAGCGACTACAGAAGGATACACTTAACTGGCATCCTAGAAAGACGGCGGGCACATTTTAAGCAGGATGATGCTGGGGAGCACGTTCCCAGCAGTACATATCAATTACTCTGGCCAAGTGGCACACCTAGGCTGTTGAACTGAAGTGCCTATCGATGTCTGTGGCGTTGCTTCTCCGGTGCTGTTCACAGGTTGGTTGGCACATGCCTGCCAGTGAGAAAAAGGGTAGGAACAGGGGAACTCCGAGTGTGCGTGCTGCTAGACGTGCTCTCCGTGAGCGTTCCTACTGGCACACGAGCATTTGGTGGCAGATTTCCGTGGGGGGAGTTCCTATGGAAACAAAACGGATATTTAGTCTCTCCAGCTTGCTCATTCAGTTTGCATTAAGTTCAAGTGGTTTAAGTTTAAACTCTTAATAATGTCAGCCCCTGTCTCTAAATCTACTCATAGTAGATTATGGGCGTGAAACAACATTCTTGTGAATTCCTATTATCATTGTTATTTTGCAATGTACAACCATTTGTTTCTTTGGTGTTTCATTCTGAAAACTAATTCAGTCTTATTCATTTTTTTTTTCTTTTAAATATTCTGATAATTAACTTTGTAGGAAAATATATGTATGCAGGATTGTAGCCACCTATTAATTTCAGCAATGAATGAATGGTAAAAAAAATTTTCCTGCGATCACATAGTAAGCATCAAATGTGACTCTTCTTTCTTGATTTGAGGTATTCAAAATGCAAAATCTAAATTAAAAAAAAATAAATACACCACTTATCGATTAAATATAGTGGGGGCCAGAAAGAAGATCTTTTGTTTGTTTAGGAAGTTAAGCAAGAGAATAAAATTTGATAAGTTACGGTAATTAAGGAAGATAGAAATAATAATTATTTGTCCTATATTGTATATGTATGATGTCTAATTTCATAGCTATTTTTATATATCACTTATTAATATTAATAAAGTAATTATTTGAAATGTGTGTCATATTGTGATAATCTAATCCTTTGCTCCACTTATGTTTCCATTAAGTATCTGCAGATCAGTACAGGATATTAGTATGATATATAGGAAGCACTTCTCATAGCAAGGATAAAAAGTGCATATATTGTTAGAAAAAGAATTGTTGCTTATATTTTCCTTTCATTTACTTAAGCTTAACAGATTGAAGGAGTGTGTCAGGTTTGTTTTGGTTTCTTTTTTCCCAGGAAGATTGAATGTGAATCTAGCATGCAGATGGCATGTAATTGCATTTCCTGCATTGTTACTATATGGGTTTCATTACTTTTTCACAGCAATGCACTGAGATTTAATCACCCAAGGCTAGCATTTGCTGGTAAGATGTGTGTATCTGGCGGTCTTGCTCAATGGTTAGAAAGCTTACCCCTTGCCTCCTGCACTTCTTCCATTATTGCTGTACCATATGTTCTTTACAAATCCAAACAGAAGAATCATAAGCACTGAATTCACCTGGGACTAAACTGAAGCGTTTCAGACAGTTACGAAAAAACCCCACAGTAATATTTCTCTTGCCGTCTCAACCCAGGTTTCTTCTTCCTCTCTGTTTTGCCCAATACGAGTAGTTATCAAACTGAACTTCTAGAGTGCAAATTAGGGTTATCCTTTTATTGGGAATGTACTTGCTCGTTCTGACTGCTTGTGAAACGAGCTATGAAATTTGCTTCATCTCCCCTGGTGTTTACACAGGTGAGAAAGATTTTCCCACACTTGTGTGTATCTATGATTTAACTACGAATGACATTGTACCTTCCTAACATTAACCCCTTAATCTAGTACATTTCTACAAATAACCACCTGTAGTCAATTCTTTATTCATAAGCCTTATCTGTTGTTACAGTATATAATCTGTGAGAATGCCCTAATTTTTATCATTCTCTAAGCCTGTCATCATGGCTGAGACAAGGCTTATCCCTCTGAGCAGATGAGATTAGTCGATCATGTTGAAATCAGAAGAGGGATTATAATGCTTGTAATACACTGAGTCAAATTAAATGCATTTTGTTTGTACATCAGAAGATCTTGTTGCTAAGGCTTTGGTGTCTTCTGCTGACTATATAAATTGCCAATAAAACATATGAAGGATGGGTATGGGAATGAAAAGTCAAGAAAAAAAGCAGAAACAAATAAAAAAATATTTGGTTTATTCAACCTGGAAAACTAGAGGCTTAACTGCTCTGATGTCACCACCAACAATGGGATTTTCACCAAAGACAAACTCTGATTTAAATTTCAAGTTATTAATTTTAATTTATCTTTGAGCAAGTCTAAGGACATCTTTTCTTCTGAGTAACTTCTTGCTGCTTTGTATTTATTCTCTTGTCCTTTTTTAGGCAGGTTTCCTTTGCCCTGACTGTTTTGTGAGAATGCAGCATAAACACACATGGTATTTATGGGCTGCAATGCATAAGGAAGGAGATATATATAAATATATATATATATATATATATAAGAAATGCAGACATAAAATTATGAATCAGCTAGTCAAGTAAATTCCTTCTGCTACCCCACCTGGTGCTTCAGTCATACCTCAGTGATTCAACAACTGGAGCTATTCTTAGAGAATAGAATTTATACAGAAGTATAGCAGAATCCATTTCCCAGTAATAGCCACTATTTTTTATTTGCACTCTTCTGGGTAAACATTCAAAAACTTGGATATTTATCTCAGCCTTCTCAGGATTGTCTGAACCATGTGATTCAAAAAATGGAGATGAAAATATCCAATGAACAAGATTACTTAATATTATTTCAAGCACTTCTCTTCCAAATCCCGTTCACGAATTCGAAAATGAAAAATACTATCAAAAATCATTATGAAAACTGAAACTAAGAATTAGGAGTGAAGTATGCATGTGAAAGGAGCATGTCTTCCCCTTTTTTGCCTTGAGGTATAAGAATGGCCTATTATTTGGCTTCTAGGTAGAGACTAGATCTGACTCAGTACAAATATACTCAATTCAGAAAGTACAATTGGGTCAAATGCCACAGGTAAATTTTAGTTATCCTTGTAATAACTTATAACAGTAAATCTAAGCATTTGCCATCAATGGCAGGAAGCAATGTCTAAATTAAAGGAGTTGAAGCTTCTCCCAAGTTTAGAAATCCTTGTGTTTTGGTAGGTTCTGGTGGAATGCGATGCCCTGAATGCCTGCTGTAAACAAAGGCTCTTAATTATCTGAATCTCTTGGAGCCTATAATACAATCCTTGTGGAGCTGTATTAAATATGTGAGAGCTATGAGATTTCTGCATAAAGTAGCTTATAAGCAGCTTGGACCACACAGGTTTGCTTTCATCTCCAAGCTATTTTCCATTTATGAGTTAGGCTGAGCTGTTGCCCTTGCACCAGCATAACATTCTAGTTGGTGACCAAATTAATCCTTTCATAGTGCTTGCATTTTTTAATAGTTATGTTGTATGACTTAAAATCAGTGACAAGATTTGTGCCTGTTCATAGATTTTCCTTTCAGAAGGTCCTCTGAGGCCTTTGAAAAACCAATGTGCCATATATATCCCAGGCAGGAGTAGGGAACCTCCTGCCACTGTGACACAGCAATAGTCTAAACAAAAACATGAATTCAAGATTAGGCTGTCTTTCATGTTTTACAATTTTTCATTATGTATCATTCTACTCAGAATCCCTAAGCAATGCTCTTGCACTGTGTCATACCACTTTAGGATTATTCCTGTAATGGGACCTGGGTTTGCTATAGTCTGTGAGAGGTACTTTGCAATATTTTAGGATTAAATTGTCATGAAAAACTGGGGGGTTGTCAGCATTTCTGAGAGAGAAAAGAGAAGGATAACATGAAGCAAAATCGTGAACGAATTGCAGGTTTTCCGAATTTTATTGTAATATAATTATACAGGTGTTTCTTTAGATACATTTCAAGGTACTGCAAATATAAATCCTTTGAGAAATCCTGACCCTGAAAGAATGAAGTAAATATTTAACTTCACACATAGTGAATAAACTTGTAGACTTCACAGATTTCCTTTGTTTCAGCCTGAGAGGTTAGCCAGATATTGCAGATTATTTTATTTTTTCTTCTGGAGGCAGAACTGTTGATGCTTCAGGTATTGGTTTTGCTGCAGTGGTGCTTGCTTGCTTAGAACAGGCACAACAAGAACCATGTAGGAGTGAACTCACAGTGCTGAGATTAACCTCTGCTAGTACTCCTCTTCCTCAGGTTTAACCCTTCTTTCCTTAGTCCTGCACAGCTTTTTCACCTCTTCCATCTTTTCGTTCGCTGCTGCTACTCTGTTAATACCTTTTGGTGAACTTGGCTTTTGGCAACCTTGTTCCTCCTCTCCTTCCCTCCTGCACCTCCTCCCCTCCCCTGGACTTCAAAATACAAAACAAAAGATTTTTTAAACTTATCATATTGAGGGAGTTTTTTATGCTAAAATTGCTTACACTGCGTTAAGTGGAGACAAAGACAGGAAGATGGGGTTCAAGGTTTTGATCACTGAAAATGGGAAGACTGCTAAACTCTCGTTGGAAGGAAAAATCTGAGGTGTGTTTCCTTCCCCCCTTCCCACCCCACCGGACATATGCACCTCCTACCCTACAAATTGCTTTTCATTGACATCTGTATATGTGTGCTGTGCTCTTTCAAAGACCGTAAAAAAGATTTCCATGATTAATCTGCAGAGGGTTTACCAGCTTTGGCTGTTTATTCCTTCTTTTGGAAGTTTATGAAATAAAAGAGTTGCTATAAATTGCGTGATATAGGTCAGTCTTAGAAGACAGATGAAAATAAAATTACGTTAGTCCAGGCATTTATATGAATGTACAGTGACCCCTTTGGTTTCATTAGTTCAAATACAGAAATGCCAGGGGTAAAAATCTTTATATTTCAACACATGCATGGTTCATTACTTGAGGTCAAGACGCTTATTTCCTCCATAATGTTTAAGTATATAGTTAAGTACGACTAAGTTTGACATAGAAAAATATATTTTAGTCATATGTAAGAGACCAGACACGGGACTATACCTGTATCTATACATGTATATTTTTATTTTTTGTATACCTGTATATATACATGTATATATCTATTTTGTATATACATATGTATTTTATTTTTCTCAAGTGCTAATTTCTATCGCTTGATAATTCTGAGATTCTTCCAAATTCACTTTCCCAGTGCGTGATTCAGACATGGCTGTAAAATATTTTGAAGAATCATGGAACTGTACCAAGAATGCCAGAATTTGGCTAGAACAAAGATTATTAAATAGTCTGGTAACTGACAAGAATAAGAAGACATCATGCTAAAATTAAAGTACCCAGCAAGTCTCACTGGAAGGTCATAAATAGTTAAAAAGCACAGAGACAGTGAGGAAATGACATTTCTACCAGACATTTTCTGTAGGATCTAGCTGTGAATATACTGTGTTTGTTAGTGTTGGGGAGGGAATGACCAATGGTGAAAGCTGACAAAACCTAATGCTTAAAATTTGATTTGAAAAAACCCTAAATCATAAACCACAGTATTTCTGGCAATGAATTGCCTTTAACTAACCTACTGGTTGTAGCTGCCCAAACATGGCCACTAAAAGGATGTAAAGGTTTTATGTAACTCTACAGAGTAACAATATTCCTTCTCCGTATGCTCAGCAGCCTCCATAAATAGTCTTATAACTTTCTTTGGGAGGGAGGTACTAACAAAAAAAATTAAAGCTGAGTGTAGCATCACCCAAAAAAAGGAAAAGTGCTTCTTCTGAAGGAAAGAAAAATAAAATAAATTAGTTTACCAACTGCTCTTGGTCCAGCATCACTCACCTCAACAGCCACAGCTATCTGAAGTATCCATCACTGTACTTCCTTTTAGCATGCATCCCTTTCAGTCCTGCTGTCAAGCCTCCAGTTTGCTGATGACATTTTCCCTTTGCAGTGATGGGCAGTTTGAATATGCAGAAACAGCAGTAATAAAGTATGGATTTCAAGATTAGTCCAAAGCAACCATCAATAATTTCTCATCTGACAGAGGTGATAATTGAGATAAGCTGTATAACTTGAAGATTTCAGTTTGGTTAAAATCGCCCTATTAGCTGCTTAATAGTGTTATTAGTCAAATAAATTAGCCTAGGATCTTCCAAATAACCTTGGCACTGTGTATATTAAGTATGCTCAATCTTGTACTACTTCCACTCTAACAGTGCATTACCAAGAGAGATGCTTGTCATATTGCACAATATTCTGAATGTGCATGTTTTTGGGCAACAAAACGTTACATATTTCACATAACAGATCTGCTTTCAGATAAATCTGCTTTCAGATAAACAAATTACAACAAATCTGGTGGTAATTTATGGTACAAATGTTAGGGAGTGTCAGTGACTTTTTTTGGACTTTTTTTTCGCTTAGAGCTATAATGACACAGCCTCCTTTTAGCTTGAAATCTTGCCAAACTGCTCAATTCATGTTCTCCATATAAATATGTTTATAATGCACAAAGCACTATATCAGTGCTTTTCAAGTTTAAGAGCAGATTTTACATGTGGTCACTGACCACTTCAGAGTGTAGACATAGAAATGACTCTAGACAAAGGCAGAAGGTCATAAGACCTGATTCTCTTCCTACTGAAATCAGTGACAAAAATCTATTATTGTATGGTCTCTCACCACCACATGCTTAGTATCTCACAAGAGACATGTTCAGCTCTATTTAGTATCTGACCTGGTATCCTAATATTTTAAGGAGAATCCAACATTAAAAATGTATTACTTTATGATGATTTTTTTTTTCTTAAGCATCATTTAGACTGTTTCCTCTTCTCTTAAAAAAGATGCTCCACCATCATGATAACTTGTGGAGGTGGCAGGTAACACAGAAAAAAGGAGGTTTTAATGCAAAATATAAAAACAAAATAGAAAACCAAACAGACTTGGTGGAAATGAATGCTCTTATCTGATATTAGAAAGGATCTATATGCTAACTGTACAAAGAATAAACATATGTGCTTCCGTCTTAAGTACTCAATAGGATTTCTTTACAGATAAAAGAAGGAAAATGATATTTTATATCTTAGTTTCATATTGTGTAGCCCACTACAAAAATATATACAGTATAGATTGTAATGTTTCATTGGTATATTTGTGTAACCCAGTGAGAATGGCAGTATTTTTCTTCCAGCCTTTAGTTACCGATAGCTACACAAGCCCTTGGAATTCAAAACTCTCTACTGTATGTAAAGTGAGGTACGTGCTTTTACCACTTGTCAAAACAATCCTGAAATCCCATTTTCCTTTAATAAAGTATAGTTTTGTCCTCCAGAGGTATGCTTGAATAAGATGTCATAGTCTGTTTTTGTTCAGAATTGCACCCTGCTGATGTTCTTAGGCAGCAAGAAAATTACCTTATTGAAACATATTGCTGGTAGTGACTATAGTGCCAAATTTTGCATTGGTATTACACACATGACATATTCAGAGACCTTTGAGTAAGACCATGAATATCAAGTGATTGAAAAGATTATACAGGTTTTTTTTTCTTCGGGTATAAAAGGTTGTGGTTCTGGATGAGTGTCTTTCAGATCAATATAATTATGTCATAAAAAGATGTAACAAAATAGTTACTTTGCAGCCGTTCACACTTGCCTGATTTCCTACTGATTTTATTCTGAGTAGAATTATTTTCCTTGCATGAGTTGCACAATTGTTATTTTAGAGGAATGGGGGCTGCTTTTAAAATAGTTTCATAATTGTAGGCCCTCTGCTAGATGTGAGTATCCAGATAGGTAATAGGTGATTTATACTGCTTGCTTTTCCAGAGAAAAGATACATAGCCTTAAATTACTGTGATGGAGGTACACAGCTGAATATTCACGCACGCACACACAAGAACAAACACACGCAATTTATATGTACATGCACCAAAATTCTATGTGCCTGTATGCACAATGAAATGAATGCATTCTTTAGGAATCACATACAAACATTTTAAGAGGGCATATGTTAGCAGTAAAATGAGGTTGTATAGAGGTCTAGTTCACTTTGGGTAAAAATCCCTGAATTTCTGGCCGTAGCAGGTGTTTGGAAGCTGCAAGCAGTGCAATAATATTAAAAATTCATGATATCTGGGTTAAAAGTGTTATTTGAATGTTGTATTTTTCCCTTAGACAAATTTAGTTATGCATGTGCTAGTTTTGTGACCCTACAGAGTGATAATTCACTGCCAAGAATCATCAGAGGCAACAATTTGGCTGGCCTGGTTGGCAAAACACTGCCAGTCTAGGAAACAAAGTTATGATAGTAACTCCTGCTGGTCACTGGAGTGGCATCAGAGACGCCCGGAGAAAAGGGATTTTGAAATTTTAAGGGAATTTAGATCAAGTTGAAAATAAAACTGATAAAACTGCAGCTATTTGCAGGTAAAGGATAAAGTACTGTCCAGAGTGGTTCCCATTAACATTTCACATGCTAGAGAATCATTTAAAGCTATCAGGAATGCCTGATTTTTCTACTATCTTCATTTCTTATCGGAGTTGATCTCTTGCGAAGCAATTCCTCCTAACACCACAATGAGACTATTCCACAAAAACAATCATCTTACCCCAGCCTGCATTTACCAAGAGATGGGTGGCTGCCCATTATCCTGCTTTGGACTGCTCCAACATTTTGGACACGAGTTTAAACAGAATCCAGAATTTGCCAAAGGGCTTATCGTGCCTTTGGATCCCCCAGGCTAAGCACCTGCTAGATATAATCTGATATCGAAACTCAAACTGTCATCTCAGATATGTAATCTGGATCAGTCTCTGACAACTACTGAAGATGGTTTGGGTCACTGTTCCCTAACAGTCTTCCAACAGGGGCAGGGCACGCAATATACCCAGGGCATACAAGCATAAAACCTACATCTGCACAAACAGGATTTTATGAAATGGTTTTCCACAATGTGTACAAACTTGACTCAATGCCCCAGGAAAATCTTTCCATAGCTTTGTTGCTCTGTGCAGGCCATAATGTCAGGAGAAAAGACAAGCTAGCCTTTGATTTTTTTTTGGTGAGAATTATAACACTGCCAACAATATCTGTGCCACAGTTTTCTAGATTCGCCCCTCTGAACACTTGCATTTATTCACATTACAGTACCATTTCAAAGCACTATTTCATACCAAACTTACAGAACAAGGAAAGACCTCATTTATTCACTCATCACATAAACACAGATGTCCTCAACAGATTTAGCAGAGACAAAGATGTAGGGTGGGCTTAGCAGATTCAGATATAGGGTGGGATAGAGAGATTAACTATAGTTTAGTTTGACCTCTTACAAAGGTATGGAATTTTAGAGCTACAACTTCCCATTTAGTGAAATCCCTTTCCATGCCTTGTAGCACTTTACTTAAAAAGCACATAGCTTTATTAAATTGCAATTTCTAAGCTGATCTTTGCCCTTTTATTGGGACTATATATTTACATCAAGCATCCTCTAGACATCTCCTATGTCTCTTTTGTACCTGAATTCTGAAGAGGAAAACTGTACACTGATGTATGCAGCATGGGGAATAAACACAATGAATTAGAGACCTCTGTGCAGTGGCAATGCCATGATACTTTGGGAATCACAGAGTGGGTTGGCTCCCATGACTGTAGAGTTGCAGTGAGGGGCATACAGGCTCTTGAGGAAGGACAGAATTAAGGATGGGAAGAGGGAAAAGTCCAGTTGGATCAGGGTTTGAGCAATGTGGTCTAGTGGAAGGTATCTGTGCATGTGGAAGGGGGTTTGGAATTAGATGAGGTTTAAAGTCCCTTCCAACCCAAACTATTCTATGAGGAGGAGTCTTCCTTTAGGAGAGAGACCAACTGGACTGCACGGAGCTCCACCTGGGGGGATGGAAGACAACTGAGAGTTTTTGGGTCAGGGTTGAAGAGAGAACAGGTCAATGTGACATTATAGTGGATGTCTACTATCAGCTCCTGCCGCGGCTGTGTCTGGTCCCCTGGTTGGTGCCATAGGTCCTCAGACACCTTGTTATGCAAAGGGTCAGCAGTTCATGGCCTCTAGTCTTGGGCTTAGGTTTGGGCTCAGGCTCCTGTCTCCACCAGAGCTTAACCTGCAGCTCACGCTGCAGCTGCACACTGAGCTACCTGCACTGAGTGTATTCTTTAACATACACAGTCAAGAAGAAGAAGTAGATCAGTCCATCTACAGAGAGATAAAAGCAATCTCATGTTCACAGGCCCTGGTTCTCATGAGTGATTTCCATCACTCTGATACCTGCTGAAGGGACGACAGAGGAAAACAGAAGAGATCTGCGAGGGTCCTGGATTGCACCGATTATAACTTCCTCCTCTAAGTGATTAGAGGAGCCAATTAGGAGAGTTGCTCTGCTGGACCTCTTACTCACCAGAAAGGAGGGGCTCATTAAGGATGTGAAGGTCAAACGTGGCCTTGGCTGCAGTGACCGAGAACCTGAAGGCAGGGAGGATGAGGAGGGTACAACCGTGGATATCAAGAGAGCAGACTTTGGCCTCTTGAAAAATATTCTTGGAGTAATCCCATGGGGTAAGGCCCTGGGGGGGAGAGGGGCCCAAGAAAGTTGATTAGTATTCAAGGATCTGCTCCTCCAAGATCAGAGAGATTTCCATCTCAATAAATAAGAAGTCGGACAAAAATGCCAGGTCTGACTGGATGAACAAGGAACTTCTGACCGAACTCAGACACAAAAAGGAAGAGCACAGAAGGTAGAAGAAAGGATAGCCACCCTTGGGAAGGGTACAGAATCCTTGCCTGAGCACCCAGAATGAAGTCAGGAAGTCTAAAGCAATGTCCTTCAGCAATGAACATATGGGGTTTTAATGAAAAGGAAAGTGTTGGGGAACCTGCCTGCATCACACTGAGAATGAATAAAGGGCTAAATAGACTGCTTTTCAAGTCTCTGTTCATGGACAATGGGATGATGACCTTGGGACACTTTAGAAGGAATTATCATCCAGATTGCCATTTAAATATTCCTCCAACTTATCTGCTCAGAGGCCCAACTCAAGACAGACCCCAAAAGCCACTAAACGTACAGTCTGGCCACCTCTAAAAGAAAAAAAAATCTAGGCCTTTTTGAAGACTTCTCCATGTCCCTCCAGTCTGCAGGTCAGATGCATCTAAACCCTGCCCTTGTTTGGTCCTGCTGTCTATGAGCTTTCACATTTAGAATCTGGAAGACAGGCACATTGCTTAATATTCTGTTTCGGGGCAACAAAACCAGACATGATAAGAGTGAGGGCAATTAGGGGTTACCTTCAATTCCTTATAAAGGGCTGATGGGGTTAGGAATGAAGGCAGGGATTGGTGTTTCAGAAGCAGAGACCTTCTTTTTCATCTCATATATTTTACCCCAAATCCATCCCTTCTGACTGGAAGCGAGAAGGGTTTGGGTCTAACCTGAGGATGAATCTAAAGCAGACCATTACATCCAATGGCCCAACCTTCTGCATAGTACAGGCCCCCTGTCTGACACCCTACCACTCAGTAAAATTCTGTGTCAAACGAAGAATTCAAGTTTATTGCTGAGACATTTTGTATAGAACTGGCTTTTATCTTTATGGTAATGCTTGCCTTAGAACAACTGTTATGGACTGACTTAATATACAGTCAGTTTGATAATATGGCTTAATCATGGAGGTCACTGATTTAAACAGGACTTTGACTATATGTAGAAAACCTACAAGTTCCCAGATTGACTCATTCTTTTCTCTCAATTTTAATCAGTTTGAGGTTCTGCCTTCCTTATAACTGTTACTACCCATGTATTTTCACAGTACACATTTACTTTGGTTATCCAGTGGATGATATGGGGCAAAACCCAACATGTCCACCAGTTGGACTGAGGAAATCATTACGATGACCTTTACTAGTAATGGCTCAAATGCTGTGCAGTTCCATGGAACAGCCTGAGTTTGCTTCATGTCCCTTTCATACTGAGCCAGCCCTTCATTTTTCTATCATTGTCATTTCTTTCCCTGACTGCCATTCCACCAAACTCAGACAGGCACATCTTTGCTATGTAATTTTTGTGGTCAGCAAAAATTAATAATATAATTAGGTTTCCTGCTGTTGTACTTTCTGAACAGCTTCAGGTTCCCTACTTTACAAAGCAGGAACTATCACGCTTCTCAGTTCCGTAGGTGTGGGAATTATTCCTTCAAATGTCCTCCCCTAATGAAAGTGAATCACTTCACTGAATTTATTTTCTTTGTAAATATGTATCTCACACTGTAATATCAACCCTTGTGCATATATTATTCCTTTATATTAATTGCAAATAAATTTCAGTTCCTCCTCACTTCCTCTGCTGCAAGGAGATCAATGAAGAACATGACAATTTTATTACATCAGGGTATTAATTTCCTTCAAAATAGTAAATCGCTCTAGGGGAGATTCACTCCCCTACACGAATGCACCTATAGATCCCTGCATTAACTCCCTTCATAAATGAAGACTGTGTTATTTTTGTCACTTATGCTACAGGTAAATGTGAAAACATTCTCATTTACAACATACATATATATATATATATACAGCATTTAATTCATAGCCACTTCATTCAAGGGCTAATACAGCAGTGGGATGTGCTCATTTCTTCATAGCAATTTAATGATTCTCTAGAGAGCTTCAGCTACTTTCTGCAGGACTTAATACAAGATATACACGTATGGTCTGCAGCTCCTCTCTCTCTTTCCTGCTTATGTTGCCTTTCTCCCCTACTGGTCTTTTCTTTTTTTTTTTTTTTTTTTTCCCTTAGTTTTCCCTTACTGGTTGCCTTACTGTGTTTACTTTTTTGGTTTTGTTCATCTCACAGTTTCTCTGGGAATTTAAATGTGGTCTGAGAATGACAGCAGAATTGGGGATCTGGACCAGGAAAACATCCTTCTTGCAATCTCTGCTCTGGCCCTTCATTTTCATTTAAGCTCCCTGACCTGTTTGAGCAGGGTCAGTGATGGTACTCAGGAAGGAGTCAGCCAAACATGCTGTGCCGTGCTTAACCCCACCTGGGTCACACCCTTCCCTTTGCCTCTGTTCCATGTCAGTGGACGTGTCTGGTCCTCCTCAGCACGTAATGAAAGGGGAGCAGATGAAAGCGTGTTACTATCCTTGTATCTTGTCTGGTTGTTTTCTACACCTCTGCATGCTTCTCCAACATTTTCTTAAGCTCAGTCCAGTACACTCCTAAATACAGATTTCTGCAATATAGACACGGATCTGAGTTAATATAGATTGGTTAAATGTATTTCATATCCTCTTCCAAAATCATAGAGCATCCTAATTTATGGGCTTTACAGAAAGTGAGTTGCAAACTATCAGCTGATTCCAAGTCAGAATAAGGTATTATAAACCCTATATTTAAGTCAGGGAGAAGAGTGAGGGACATTTAATCATTTCAACAATCTGTAACAACCCTAAAGGAAAAAGAACTATGGAAGGGTTAAAAGTAAGCAACCAAAGAAAAGCACCAAAATCGAGCAACCAAACAAAATCCCCAGTCCTTACATGTCTCTCAAGGGCTGCACACAGTCTGCCCATGATTTTCTTTTATCCTGAGTTTACTACTTGCTCCCTTGTGTCTTCTTCCTGCTCTGTGAAAGGTCATATGGCAGCATGATGCCATCTCTGCAGCCTCCCTCTTCTCCAAGTTTAGGTCCAATGATTCCAGCGTGTTTCAGATGCGAATTGTTTTAAATTTCATGAGATCTGAGGAAATGTAATATTTGCGTTTCTTTATATTTTGGAAGCTTTCAGGGAAAGGTCTGCTCTGCCATAAATTCTTCCAGCGCTTCCAATAAAAACACTGAACTATACTTTGTCCAATTACAACACGAAAATTACAGTCTCTTGTGCGGTATTTGCTTTAGCTTTTTTTGTACTGCTGCACTTTGATAGTATGATATATCTACATCTAAAATTCTGAAAATCTTTTTGTTTGTTTGTTTTTTTTTTGGTTTTAGCCCTTAGCAGCCCCTCACTGGTTGAGGTACCAGGTACTTGATTAATATTTTTATTGTCTTTCAGAGAAGTACCTGAGACTCTGAGGAAGAGGAATATATTCACAGGAAGACATTAGCCACATCAGTTAAACTGTTATAAAGCTTTGCAACAGTATTGATATGATAACATGATAACATAATATAATATAATTACACTAAAACAAGGAAGAGCTTCTGCTGATCTCTTTACTTTAAAGGCTATATGCATAGGGAATCAACAGGCAACATGTGGAAACCCAGAAGCATTCCTGTGCCTTTAGCCCTCTAACAAGGTGATGGGCATAGAAGAGGCTCATAAACAGCACTTGAAACCTGCTACCTGTTTTGTTTCTATAACTGCTTGACACTGATCATTTTTTCAGCAGCCACTTATGTTGGTATGCAATGTCTTTCTTCCCCGTTCATGCCATGACAAAACAAACAAACGAACAAACAAAACTCACCTAGAAAGGTGGTCAGGAGCCCCTGGGGTTTTCGTGGGTTTTTAAACCAAATGATCTGCCTTGTGCTGTACTTTCAAAGTCACATTCTGCCTAATTCATGTAGAAAAACAGGTTATGTTCTAGTGCAGTAATAGGTGAAGTAGCTGGGCTGTCCTTGCAAATGACTGGAGAAGAGCACTCGAGTGCAAGGTGTGCAGGAGCACCATGCAGGAATCAGAGCCCCTAAGCCACTGAACCCCCGACCTGGAGTCCACATGCAGTGTGGAAGGGAGAACAGAGAAAAAGGCAGAAAATGAAAAAAAGAAGGCTTTGTCTGGAGAGGGAGTTAAAAAAAACCAAACAGAAACCAACAACCTACAAAAGACAAACATTCTACTAAAAAACTACAAGGCAAGTTCAAGCATTGGGGCCCTCACAGTAGGAAACTGGTCACATGGGTAACATCATGAAATTTTACTGCAAAATATCCTTTTTTTTTTCTTATTTGAAAAGACAAATTATTAGCATTTTTAAACAATTTCAATATGTTTAATGGCTGAAAGTTAAGCTCAAACTGTTCCGCTTACTGAATAAAGTGCTAGGTCTGTAAACAGGAATCTTAAGTTACCCCAAGAGTACACTCATTTTAAATTTTACTTGAAAGCGGGATGTACGTTTATTACAATTTCAAACAAAATGCTAATGCCATTAAACAAATGAGGTTTAGGCAAATTAACTGCATTTTAATATTCTGAAAGCCTATGATATAGGACATTGTGTTACGAAACATTGGCTAGAAGTATCAGTTGCAAGTGGGATTTTCATTGCTGTGAATCTCAGGAGAATATTTGTAATTAGTATCATTTGCCTAATACTTCAGGTTAATTAGAATATTTAATTGAATAGCTGTAATCTTCAGAGATGACTATATTATGATCAAATTAGTACCATCACAGCACACGCTGATCACTGCTGCAGCCTGCCTCACTTCTGCTAGCTATTCAGCCCTCTGGAGCGTTCAGCAACATAAGAAAAAATCTGTTTCTTACACTTTTGAATTTTAATGATCCATTTGAACTCTGCCATCAACATTTAATTATTCTAGGAAAAAAAAAGTCCCAACCATGGTTCCCATATGGCATGTTGGCAAATACACTTGCCCACATTGGAGTCTGCACCTCTCCAGCAGCTCTGTGAAGAGATTTAGCTTTTTTTTTTTTTTGAATGCAAGAAGGCCTTTTTTAATAGTGTTTGCAAATACAGACCATATGAAGCTTCACCAAAAAGGTTACTAGGATACTATTGAAACACTATTAGGAACAGATGAATTGATTTTTAGAATGTTACAATGGATTTAATCCTGTAATGTCTACTACTGGACTTTTGTATTGTGTCCAAAAGGTTTGAAGGAGTCAGGTGCCTCTGTAACTAAACCTTGTTAGCTAGAAATGCAATTAATTTTGGGGGGAGAAGGGTAAGAGAGGTAGAACGGATGGAGTGTGCATAGTACAGTCTTTGCAGCCAAATCACAGATGCCGAGTTCCTGACCTAACCAGTTGCTGTTGTTTCGTTTTCTACAAATACGTATATTTAGCAGCTGCAGATATTCTTGGGGCTAAACATTCACCGCTGTGGAAGCACAAGGGTCTAAATCCTGTTACGCTAAACTGGCTAGATCCCCCCAGCCCAATTCTCCTCTCACGGCCTAAGGGTATCACAAAAAAAATGTCAAGAGAATAAGTTGGGCATGCTACAAAGGACGTTGTTTACACAGAGGGGTCCCAGGGCTCAGAAAAGCTTTCCTCCTTCTTTCCTCTTCATCAAGCTGCTTCAGGATATGCAGCTTAAGAAGTCAGCTCGGTACAACTCTGTACAACACCGATGTAAAAACTGATAATGGCTTTAAAATTCAGAATGCTCTTTTGAAACTGATGCTACGCTGCAAACTTCTCTACAGTGAATTATTATTATCTCAGGGGCCAGGGGAAGTGGGGTAGAGATCAGTTTTAAAGGGAAATGCTCTACCCTGCTGCCTAAAAGTGAAGAGGAGAAACATTTCCATTTGACAGAAACATTTTGCTACACTACATTTTTTCAGTGTGGAGACACCACGAGGTACGCAAAGCTGAGTCTTAAGGCTCAGATCTCGAGTGCTGCTGTCCTACGGAAGACAGCAAACTAACCAAATCTTCACAGTTCTCTGCGGTACCATCTCACCTGTTGAAACACGAATGCGTAACAGCTTACAAATGTTTCAGGAAACTAAGATGTATACAAGTCAGTGTGAATAAATCCTGTATGGCAAGTTCATCGCTTTTCAGTAGGTTGATAAAGAAAACTAGTAAAATCACTTCTGTTAAAAACAGATACAATTTTCAAGAATGCTTTTTGAAAACATTCTCCATTCTGGTAAGGAGCACATCTTTGCTTTGAAAATTTTAATCATTTTGTTTTACTACTTTGTAAGCACTACATTTTATTTATGCAGCTACAAATATTTTGCACTTACAAATAGTCACTTATAAATATCATGCACTTAAAAATAGTAATTTATAAATTGAAAAATTCTTAGAAATGTAAAAATGTTCAGCTTCATTATGAAAATCATTTACAACTGTCTTATACCCTCTCAGAAAATTTACCTGGTTTCAAGTTTGCTGTGTGTGATCCTTAGATCATGGTTAGTTTAGATTCCATTAAAAATATGTCTCTCACCTTTGGTGTCAAATAGATCTTCCATTCATAGTCAGTCCTGTGAAATCATTAACATTTAAATGAAAATTATAAAAGCTACAAAACCTATGTTTAAAAATCAATGTTAGGATTTTACTCAACTCTCTTACTTTTGATACTCAAAAAAAACCAACAGAAAAAGATTTTTAATCTTCAGAAAAGGAAAAGCTTTCTCTCTGGGCTAAATTTGTCTTCTAATAAAAAATGACAATAATATTCGTTAGTGTTAGACAATAATATAGCCTTCCTCAAAACCAAAATACATTAAACCAGGGCAAATAAAGAAGTTGTAATCCTAGTGAAAATGCTTTATTAAGCTTTTATTTTCATCCACCTCCTGAATGATGATTTAACATCCCTTCTTAATATGTAGTTTAAAAAGCACCTTGAGAATTCACTTTAATGGCTAGTGTACTGTGTAATTGTGGGCTTCCTTGTAAGAAAGCTTGCAAAACTGCTGATTACAGAAAGAGATGGAGTGCTTTAAGTACTCAGACCTATATATTGTGCTGCCATGAAAATTAGTCTTAGAAACCTTCTAAAAAACCCCACTTTAATTTTCTGGATCTAATGATGGGGGTTTTTTTCTTTTTTTTAAATATATATATACACATATATCTTAAAATATATATTTACTTCTGCATTTTGGAAGCATCTGCTAGCAGCAGCTATAAGCAATCACTAATCTTGAATGGCAGCATTGTGATGCAGTTTCCTTCATAGAGGTGCTCCCTGAGCATGAAAAAATCCTTTAGAATTAAAAAATCTGCTCCACTAATTGTAGAACAAATTTTCAACAGCCCTCTTTGAGAATCCCAGCTCTAAGTATTCTCCCATCTATTAAACAGATGGCAGATAAGATTGTAAACATATTTGCTTCATATTGAATAGATAGTTTCTGGCATAATACTAATTAACAAATTAAATGACTGACTTTCTGCATCACATTAGAGTTAAAACCACTTTGTAAGTTTGTCTTTGGTAGTTATTTACTTTGACAATAGCGTGCAGTGAAAAACTGTTAAATGTTTTCTTAGCAACATTATGCATTGAGTAGTTTTCTTTTTTAAAACTCTATATTTTATTATAATTCGTTTGACTTTCATTACAGTCACTCATTACAAAATGTATGTGCATTTAATCCATTTCCAAGGGCTGCATATTTTTCCAATCCCATTCTGTATCACAATGATAATGTCTTTGGTCTATGCAAGTATGCATGAAATTTAGGCATTGTCTTTACTCATTTTCTGATAGTTTACCATGGACGGTTCTGAAAGGAGGAAAGCTAACAAAGTGCTAACAGTGGCAGATAAGAATGTGGAGAAGGTTTCATTTTCCTTTAAGGAATTTACATTGTGACTATCTGTTTTATTATAAGTACAAATAGGATCATCTCCATGATGATTGCATGCTAGGCTGTGAAGTGAGACTAGTTCATATCTTCTTTGTTCTTTTCATTAATTTATGTACAGAGCTGGTCACATCAGAGATTCTAACTCCAAATTTTCTTTCCACTGGACTATCATCAAACCTGAGAAAACCACTGCATTTCCCTTTGTGGTTTTGGAAATATTAAGGTGAAGAAAAAAGGAGTTTACTTTCCAAACTGAACTTGTTATCTGTTAGTTAAAAATTGTATTTTCATCATCCAAATGTAGATATACAAAAAATGGTTGTAGAACTCATAAAATAATGCCAAATTTAAAACTTTCTTTCAGAAAAATTTGCTGTTGTCTGTGTCTACAAACAGAACAAACCAAATACCTGAAACAAAAGATAACCTTTTTGAACTTTGGAACTCGCAATAAAATTTCTTCAAGAACACAGCTGTAAGTGCTGAAACAGGTCAAATTCATTTAATTTCCTTTAGAGGTATAATAAAAGTAAACAGCTATATGAATAAGGTGATTAATTCATATATGTTACAGCTGATGCCCAATGTTATTCAAAGATTAAAATCCACCACAGAAGGCAAAGATGATAGACACCTCACCCCCCTGCTCTCCCTCCTCTCTTCACTAGCTCCACTGATAATAGTAGAAAAAAATCAGATTTTTTTTTTTTCCAATAACCAGAGTATGTTGGTGGCGGTGTTAAAAAGCATTCATTCTTCAAATCCAAAACTTCTTAAAAAAAAAAAAATATATAAATATATATACACATATATATTACTATGAGAAGGAAGGTTTTGAAATTACTGATATAACTTCCTTCTGTCACTTTTGAAAATATAAACCACCCATTTTGACATGTAAATTCCATTAAAATGTATCTTAAAATGACCAAAATTACCGTGAAATCTTTGAAAATTATTGGAAAAAATACACAAGTTTGTTATTTGCAGTGGATTTTTTCTCATTACCTATTTTTGAGAATTCAATTTCTTATCCTGTGTGTGACAAAACACTGAAATTTGAGAAAGTCTCACACACCAGAAGACTGTTTTCTCACTCATAGTAGTTATTACCTATGTTATGGGCAATAGTATCTTGTATTCTATGTTAATATTTCCTATTTTTTCATACTGTATTTAGCAATTGAGTTGTTCTAAGTACATTGTGGTGCTTTTTAAGATTTAGAGTTTTCTTCATTTTCTTCTCTGTCATGCTATGAAAAACTGGAAGCTGAAATGACTCAAAAATGTAATGATTTTAGCCAAACACCTTCCAGTTGAATCACTAGCTCTACTTTTAATTATCAGTTAAATGCTCCCAGGAATAAGCACAAATTTATTACCTACAGCTACTGTCCTGATTTTGCTATTGGTGGGCGTGAAATGAATGTTGTAATTCATCCTATATGACTTTCCTACTAGAAAAGAAATCTAGCACGTATTTCTCCTGTAGCTTAGGACATAGTATTGCATTGGCTTATTCACTAAATCAATAGAAGTTTTCTGAAAAATTAGGAAACACTGAAGTTCAGCTCCATTAGATATATCTTTTCCTGGGTGAAATCAGGAAAAAAATAGTTTCATCTGGCTGTGTTGAAAATTCATAGCCATTAGCAAGTTCTATAGTTGGTGACGCTGCACATATATTCTGGCACCACGGCAGAGACACTGTCTGAGATCCCAGCAGCATTTCCCCTTTGTTAAGATGGCACTCAGGTTGAATTAAGCTTCAGTCTTCTTCTGCAGGGCTACTTTTCTCCGGTACAGTTGTGAATCAGTGTAACTATATTGCTTCTGGTTCTGAAGCTAGGCTGGATGTAGCTCATCGTTATGTGTTCTCTAGGCAGGTAGGTTGATGCAAAAATAGTCTTCTTCGGGAGCACAAAAACACAAGCCGGTTTAAAAATGGTCTTTTTTACTTTATATTGCCTTAAACCCTTGCACATGCAACTTCTTGAAGTGCACTAAATGTATCTCATGGCAGTTCAGAATTGTTCAGAATGTTCAATGTCTGAACAGCTACAAGAAAAAAAAATTACATTTTGATCTTTAAGAATAATTTTTGGTGAGGTCTCACTTGGACCACTGTGTCTTATTCTGGGCTCCTCAGTACAAGAGACACATGGACCTCCTGGAATGAGTCCATTGGAGGGCTATGACGATGATTAAGGGGCTGGAGCATCTCCCTTGTGAGGGAAGGCTGAGGGAGCTGGTCCTACTCAGCCTTGAGAAGACACAACTGAGAGGGGGCCTCCTCAATATGTGTAAGTATTTGAAGGGAGGGTGTCAAGCAGATGGAGCCAGGCTCTTCTCAATGGTGCCAAGCAATAGGAGCAGAAGCAATGGACAGAAACTGATGCCCAGGAAGGTCCCCCTGAACATGAGGAAGAACTTCTTTACTATGGGAGTGACTGAGAACTGGAACAGATTGTCCAGAGAGGCTGTGGAGTCTCCCTCACTGGAGATACTCAAAAGCTGTCTGGACACAATCCTGAGTAATGTGCTCTAGAGTAATGGGCTCCTCTGAATATGGACTTCAGGGGATTTGGCTTGCATCATGTGGAAACCGTAGCAGCAACAGTGTCTAGCCCTATATGGTAGTATTCAGTTTACTCATAAGAGCTAGTCTTCATCTAGAAATACCAAAAGTGAGAAGAGAGCCTTTGCTTTCACATTACCCCTGATTTAGAGGCCAAGGTCCAGAAGAAAGAGCAATTAATGGATGCACTAAGTTCTCACACATGCAAAGAAGCTGGATTACAGTTGCACAGAGAGCCATTAGTTATGAGCTTTTCTTCTTTTAAAAGCATACCTTGCAAACTTCATATTATTACAAGCAGATTGTATGTGAAGTTACAATTTGAAACAAAAGCACAGCATTCTGCCTTTGCTACTATAACAAAACACTGGTCTGCAGCAGGACAGAATTTCTACATTTATTGCATATAAAATACAGGCATTACCAAGAATCTCTTAGAAACAGATCATTTATTTGGATTAGCTCTAGAGCAAGACTGGTTTCTTAAGAACGTTTGTGGTGGCATGATGTGACTCAGAGAGCTTCCATTTTGTTTTCTTGTGGATTTGGAAATGAGGTGTAGAGAGGAATTGTCTCGCCTTTCCTTGAAGCGTGATCCCTTTTGTCCCACCCTTCCGACCTGTCTTTTCTGCCCTTTGTGTACCTGTCAATGGTTCCTCACCCTGTTTTATACCTGCAGTCAATCTCAGGCTTCATGCCCTTCATCCCCATGTAGACTTCCTGCCCCAAACAGACCTCTTTTGATTCATTCAAATTATTCCGTTCAGTATATTATCCCATAACTTGCCTGCTCCTTCTTCTACTTATCTAGAAAGCTTCCAGACCACATCTCTGACCCATCATTCTTTTCCCCTTGGCTTCCTCCCTCATGCAGGTATCAACCTCTCCCTCAAATGTCTTATCCCAAACTCTTCCCAGTCCCTGCCAGTTATCCCATTTACTGCTCACACAGGATGAGGGTATCTAATTCTAAAGCCCAGAGTTTTTGCTTAGATAGCCCTTATTTCTATCTACTCCCAACCTACAATTTCCAGCTTCACACTGAAAAATTGCATTCCTCTGCTGAATACAGGAAAACACTATATATGTGTTCAAGTTTAAATATAATAAAAAGTACATGGAGGAACACACTGTACACTGCATATTGATCATCTCTTGGTATTAATGAGGCTCATATTACAAAGCACTTATAAATGTGCTAAACTCTCAACATTCCAAACAGATTCAGTACAGGTAGACAGCTAAGGTCACTAGTAAATATTATTTCTCTTCGGATGTTCAGCTGTGAAATACTTAGAATAAAACATCTCAAAAATGTTTCTAATGTTACAGTAAGCTGAACAGAATTTCCAAGAATTTACAAGAAATGTATATACCATGGACAGCTAAGGAGGATAGATTAGATAGATAGATAGATAGATGGATAGATAGATAGATAGATAGATAGATAGATAGATAGATAGATAGATAGATAGATAGATAGATAGACAAATAGATAGACAAATAGATAGACAAATAGATAGAAAAGATGCAATGCTTCTGCATCTTTTCAGGTATTTTTGTCAGCCCTGTAGCCTGAATTTTACTGACCTTTACTCTTGGTGTTTTCCATAAAGGCAGGGCTCATGGCATGCAAGTTGCTGCGAGATAGTAGGAAAGTGGAATTTTTTCAGCTCATACTCTTGATACCCAGATGTGTGTGATCCTGATTAAAGTATGCATCCAATTAATCATTGATTATTCCATTATTTCTTCATTTACCTTTTTTTTTTATGACCAGTTTCGTCCATTGGTGGGACCATTTCTGCATATCACCTGTCTCATGTGTCTAGTTATAGCTGGCAATATCTCTTGGCTTTTTCAGCTTCTAAGTACCTTTGCAAATCTGTCTGTCAGACCTCAATGTAAAACATACAGTATGAACAGGCTCACTTATTTTCAGTGCTACAAGTCTCATTGAAATTAATCATATGCATAAATGCACTGGCTGGACAGGAATGGATTGCCAAATTGTATTAAACACATTTTAGGAATGAATCTAATCGTGTTGTTGCTCATCACATGCGGGAGGGAATCAAAATGTAGGTAAGACTGTTCAACTGAGGCAGAGTTAACTCTTTAACTTCTTGTGGAAAGCACTTGTCTTTCTCCTTGAATTATTCAATTTCCACAGAACTATTTGAACATGGAACAAACAACTGGTGATATAGTACCTCAACAACATAAGGCTTCCCTAGAGGGGGAAGTGAACTCATTACTCTTTCAGTTATGGTCAGTGTTATAAGGTGAAGGACCTTTCAAGGACCTTCCTTCTCTTTGTTTCTCTCTCTCCGACCCCTTATCTCTAGGCCACAAATGTCAAGCAACAACTCCCTTTCCAGAGCCATGATATACAACATTTCTTATTATGTTTAATGAGACTGAGAAATACAATTTATAGTCCAATAAATTAACAAATAATATTTATTCGTAATACTACAAATAGCAGTTTTCTCTTGACATATTAAATGCCTTTTTAAGACTCAGTACTTGAATGTAAGTTAAGAATTAAACAACTCCACAAAGTCTATTTCTTGAAATTTACCAAATATTAAATTCTTTTCTTACAAGCTGAATAAAAATGCAGTTAGTCTAGAGAAAAAAAAAATAAAAGGCATTTGCTCAGTCTTGGTTTCATCTGTCCTAATGATTTTCAATAAAAAAAAAAATAACTGCATTCATGGCATTTCTTTTTGTGACATAGTTGTGACAAAATAACGAACTCTATGTAATGTAGATAAATAAGATGTAAAACAAATGTAGACGGTTTGATATCTAAAATATTGCAGAGTCTATTTCCAAGTTTGAATTTGTCTCACCTGACTTCAGAGAAATAGGATTTCTTGTTTTGTAAATATAATAAATTTTGGAATATAAAACCCCAGGAACTGGAAAACTTGTGTTTCAAATTGATCTTTTTGTTCATTTTAACAGGAAAGGGTTTAATTGTTTATGCATTTGGTATATTAGAGAAAGGGAAATTATGCCTGACACTTGAAAATACTTCTACACTTTTCCCACCCAGCCCAAGAAAGAGGGATTGCTGTTGCTTGAAAAGCTTCACATTGATTTAAATGTTCTTTGGATTTTATTCTTTATATATAGAATAACTTTATGCATGAATATTGGATAGAAACTTCTTTCCAGTCTCCAGAAATCATAAAAGAAACCTCCAGTAAGAGCCAAAGGCTCAGATGATGAGATAAGGCTGAGGAACGTGGCCTTCATGGGCTCATAGCACTTTACAGCACCACTAACTCTTGGATTCTGCATGAGGTGTACGTGCCATACTGGACTTGTTCTCTACCTGTATTGCTACACAGAACTAAATGTATTCTCAGAGAAACACTCCTACAGTTCCTAAAGTTTAGAAAAGTCTGAAAGAGTGTTTGAGGATAAAAGTAAACATTTGTGACTTGAGAAGTTCTTCCTTCATCAAACTGAAAATAGTTCAAGCTTTGTCAAAATTTCTCTTGGCTATCTGGAAATGAACCAAAATTTGAGCCAAAGTATGTGGGTTTTAGAAATGATTAAATGCTGAAAGAAACAGATTGACTTCTGCCTCTAGAGTTATAGAAATCAATTCTATATCAATTGGAAGAGGGAAATTGTAAGCTCTCAAGAAATGAATCAGTTTGGAACACGAACAAGGAGTTTCTGTGTAGTGCTGTCTTCATGCTCTGAGCTGTTTAAATACAAACTGCCCCCAGCATCTGCATGGAACCTATGAAAAAGCCATGGAAAACAGGATGTACTTAGTTGAACCACTACCTGAGAAAATGCTTTCACACGAGAAATGCCTTAAATTTGGACGTAGGAAACTACACCACTATAACTACGGTCAAAATTTTATTTGTTTGTTTATACTTTCCCCAGCCTAGTTAAAATTCCTGCAGCTGTCACTTTGTTATAAGGAGAGATGTGCACTACCTGCAGAGTAGAGCTGAAATAATTACATACAGAGCAAGTGCAGAGCATGACTGTCTTCCTTTAGAAGACCAGTGGGAATATTGTATCCAGTTGCAAACTTCTATTTCATATTTAGAAAGACGGATGTTTTTCTTTCCTAATGTGAACTTTATGAATACGTGGCTGCTGTGCAAGTACTGTAGTTGTTGTCAGTTTTTAGCTCATTAATACACAGTGTCTTCTGTAAGAGTATTAACAACTTTTATTTTCTCTTGCTCTACGGAGAGGAAATCCTTATCAGAGCACAGCACATCACACAAAATCATAACAGAAATAAAATATAAGCAAAGTAAGAACAAGTATCTTTATGGCAATTATTATTTTAAATGCTTTATCTTATTATTACTTAATTTTTCATCAAATATCTATTGCTTTATGTGGTTTGTATATAGATGTTTGAGTTAATTTTATAATATTACCAAAACTAGAAATAATGTAATTCCCAGGTTATATACATCATAGTGTTCTTCTAAGTGGAATTGCTTCTTCAGCAGAGTAACTTTATGAGTGCTAGCAGGCCTACTTTTATAAGTGTGAAAATTCCTTTACAAAAACCACCTACACTTTTTTTTTTTTTAATAAATTATATATAACACTGATTTTTAGGCAGTGAAAAAAAGACATTACTGTGAGGAGGCAAGGTTGAATTTTTTTTCTTCCTAAAGTTCTAGTCATGAGTACTCTTTGAATGATTGGACATTTGTGTCAAAATTATTCTTAAGGATATATATATATGTAAAACTTTAACTCTTTTTTTTTTGTTTGTTGATTTAACTATCCACGTGAGAGTTTCCTACATGTCATTTTTGTGGGAATACTCCAGTCAGCAGATTAGGTTTAATAAAGCTTACAAACCCTCCCCCAGGAGTTATAAAACTTTTAACACCATAAACCATTAGATTGGACGGAGGAGTCTGGCAATAAACCCCAGTGAATCAGAGATGAATATGGACCATTGAATGTGTTTACACAGAAGGAACGTGACTAAAAGAGAGATGGAGGAAGAGAGTTACTTCTGGTTTCTATTTGTCAGTCCTGAGACATAGGGCCTGTTTGCTCATGTGGTGAGCACACAAAAGAGAAGCTAAAAATAACAGCATACTGTACTAGTATATCTCAGTATTATTTAATCTCTTGTCATTGGCATAATACAGTAAAAAGCAAAAACTATCAAAAACAAAACAGAGTGCAAATAACACTATTGGTTGAAAAATGTCAGCAGAGCTCTGTAAAATACAATGATTTTGAGCCATACAAACAATTTACAGACTTGAAGCTGGGCATTCTCCACTTCTTTATTTCAGTTTGGTCTGAATGTGTCTTGAGTTTTGGCTTCCTATGGAGCCTAGACCTCAGTCAGGCTCCATATGTGGTTTTTAACTCCTTGGTTCAGCTGCCCACTCCCAGTGTCCCACTTTCACCCACCTCCCAGTCAGGAGAACTTCATTGTTGCTCATTTTGCCTGAAATGACATGTAAAGACTTCTGTCTCTCCCAAAACAAAGCCCACCTCCCGAGCAGCTAGTGCAGAAGCACACAGGAGTGATTTGTTATCTCCTGGTAATGGTGGGTTTGTTGGTACCCTGTTAGTCACGTATATTGTATCTCTGTTGAACTGGTAAACATGTTTCCAGAAGCTAGAGGGTCTCCTGGATGATATGTTTCTTTCCCTGAATTTTAGCTGCCTCCTTCTGTGATTATAGCTGTTCGACTGACTGCCACCTGTGCATTAGTTTGTACATATGCATTGTAATAAAACCCCGAAACCACAGCATCTTCTTCAGAGAAACTTGAAACTGAAACGTTTTATGTTTAACTGTTAAATTAATTTGGGACAGAAGAGAAAGATACCATATAGCTTGGACATTTGATGACAACTTTGAGCTATGTGGTGGTTGCCTTAGATTTAGAAAAAGGACTAAGACCCATGAGACCCAAAGAACTTCTGAGTTCTTCTTTCTTCTACCCCATGAATATTTAATCACTTATATGGAACTGTTGATAACAGGAGACACTGAGTAGGACAGGGTCATTGCAAAAAACTTGTGGTGTGTGCTTTCACACACTAACACCATACTTCCTACGACAGATAGACCTTTTTTAAACTGGAGACGTTTTCATTGAAACTGAAAAATTCCCACAAAATGTATCAACCTAATGATAATATTGTAACAGATTTTACTTTATGCAAAGTACCTAATCTACTTAAACAGACATTTTAAAAAAATGGCTTTGAAAACAGCAGAATTTGATCCTGTGGGTACTATCCAGAAGTCAAAATTTACTGTATACTCCCATCTACAAATCTTGAATTACAGGAATAGATAATAACTGTAGAGGATTAATAAATAAATACTAAAATAAATAATTTTCTTTGTCTTCAATTCTTCCACTGTGCCACCACCCACTGTATAAATACAGGGGGGAAATGGAAAATAAAAACATGTGTTTATGTGAATATTTTGTGTAAAATAGACAACAAAATACCTTTAGAGAAAAGCCGATATTTACATTATAAATTTTGTTCTGCAGTTCTTCAAAGTGACTTTGTAATCAATTTATATTTGAAAATGAAATTATTTCATTTCAAAATATATACTGTTAGGCTTTTAATATTTTCCTGCACACCATGATCAAATTTACTGCCTGTTGTCCACAACATATTTTTTATTCATACTGTACTGAATGTAGAATGTCTAGGAAGACATCATGTCAATTTTCAAAGCCTTTGTTGTGGAAATATGCATCACATCTGTTACTGTAAAATAGTGATTTAAGTCTCTTTATGTGATTTAGCTGAGTAGTGCAAATATAACCCTGTTTCTCATTTACAAAAAAAAAAGCATCTATATTGACTGATTTCAAAATTCATTTTCCCCCACCTTTGTTTAGAATTTGCTAGTCCTTTTTCAAACCATCTTCTTCCTCTAGGAGGTTTTTTTGCCATTTTTCAGAAGTAAATACCTTGCCTTTCTTATTTAATAAATATATCTGGAAATAATTTTCATACAGGAATTAAATGCAGCATTTTGCAATGTTATTCTTGAGAAATGAATATATTTACTTTTCAGGAGAAAATTATGCCAGGTTTTGCCAAAATGCCCAGAGAGCGAGGTGAGATTAGAAGGCTCTTTCTCATTAATTACATGATTTTGGAAATTTTAGATATCTAACTAGATGACACATGTGGTGGTGATTCCTGCAATAATAACTTGTTAATTCACCTCTCGTGTTAGATTGTATCACTGAAAGCCCTCCTGATATTTCAGTCAGCACGTTGGAAGGATTCTGACGTGTTAACTGATGTGTGTTACTGCTTCTTTTTAAAATCAGTGCACAGACCAAACCTTTCTCAAAATGGAATTGGTCATAGTATTAGTGACATGCCAACAAATATGCTAGCGCCATTTGAAATTATTGAAGGTGGGTTTGCTTGGATTTTGTAATAATTTTTGAAATTTGTACTATACAGGTAAGTGTTATCTATGAACCAATCAACACCTACCTCCTAAATTACATACATGGTCAGGTTTCACTGAAAGCAGAATGGTTAAAGAAGCTTACAGCAGCTATCCCATAACTTTTTAAAAACAAGAATCCATAAACTGATACAAATTAAGTTGTTTTTTTTTTTTTTAAAAATACCTGTCAAGACCCAAGAGCCATCTTTTTTCCTCAGCAAAACCAAAAAAAATTCCATGTTCAAAAATATTTGTATCTTACTCATGAAATATTTTTACCAAAAAAAAAAAAAAATCAAGAAACCCACACCAATACCTTTGATTCCTCAGAGAATACTTTTTAGTCTCTGAAAAATTATTTTCATCTCCGTGGGAAAAGGAAAAGAAAAAATCATGAAAGGAACCTACCTCGGGGTGAGTCGCAAAATACTTTTTCTTTTGGGAAGAGAGTAATTTGGGAGGAATGCCACCCTTACTGATTTCCTCAGATTTGCTATAATATTTATTTGTTTGTTTGTTTGTTGTGCAGCTAAGAAAACTTGCCATGGGTGTGTTGGATCACCCTCTGTGATGTGGCAGTAGGCATAAAATCAGTGGCTTTCTGTAACTCCCCTGCTTAACATTCAACAGACAGGGAGAGGATCTAAATGTAAAACCTGGCTCCGAAACACCACTGTCAACTTCCTGCCCTCCGACAAATGATCCAGAGCTACTCCACATCAGGATGGAAATGTGTTAGGCACTAAAAACCACTGCTTGCATGACATCATTCCATAACAGATTACACTGTAATGTTAGGAATGTAATCATTAGCATTTAAACATGCATAAAATTTAATTAACCTACTTACCAGTTTGCTTAGAACTTTTGAAGGGCTACCTAGAGTCCTCTCTAAGCATTTTATTGCAGAGTTTTGGAAAGCTCACAAAAGAGAGAAGTTCACTGGGATTTTTCTCCCTAAAGCTGATGAGCCATGACAGATGAGCAGATGACCCGAGTTAATTATTATTGAATTCGTTATTACTGCTTTGTTGTCACCCAGCTCAGCCAGGGTAAAATGATGACAGTAGGTATCTCATTAAAACAGCTGTTTCAATTATGTAGCGGCAAATATTTAAAAAGCGGGCCTTCCAAGTTTAAAGCTGTTAGCAAAGTTTGTTTGTGCTGGTTGTGCCAAGATTCTTTGACCGAAAAAGGAGGGGAGAAATATAGTGTTCGTCTTAATTGGTTGGGGTAGGAGAAGAGGGATGCTAAGCAGGGGAATGTAAAAGATTGAATATGAGCTCAAAAAAATTTCCAGACTTTGTGGGTGAACTTGTTTTTTCTCATCTTTGTCTAAATTCAGTTTTGTTTACTGTACATCAGTTACATTTAGACAGTATAACAAAAGAGGAGTGTTTGCACTGATTTCTTTCCAGCTGGAGGAAGTGATATGACTGTAAGGTTTATTTGGGGTATTTTTTTTTTTTTTTGGTTGGTTTGGTTTTGGTTTTTTTAACTGTTTCTTGTTTACTAGCTGACATCCACATTTATTAATTTTAAGCATTAGGACATGTATTCCTTCCTTCATACTAAAGAACAACTCCTGTCTCAGATGTTGTTTCATAGTCTTTCAATAGCCATTTTGATCTCTAATAGGAATAAAAAGTTGATTTGATTGCACTAACATTTTCCCTAACGTGGTTTGCATCATCATGTTCAGCCCTGTAGAATCATAGCATTTCTCTGCAATGAGTGCAAAGGTGCCTCTGTGTACTTAGGTTTTACAACCTTCTGCTTTCTTTTTGGTTATATTTCTTCAGAAAGAGTACAAAAACACAAAGATACTTGGTACAGACTTGACTTCAACCTGTCTCAGAAGAACATCCTACAAGTTATCAGATCATTTCTGGTTAAGATGTGTTTTGTAATAATATAAATCCTCTGACAATTATATTGCCAACAATAACCTCAAAGTCATCACTACTGACATAAATGGCCCAGTGTCCATTGAGACTGGGTCTTTGCTTGGGCTCATGTGTCTATCCAAGGTGGTGGATAACTACTCAAACAATTTCTGTGGCTTCAGCAATCAGTTGCACGCACTCAGCAGCCTGTTCAACCCAAAATCACCTGCCACCCCTGGAGCTCAGAGAGGGGTGGGCACTAAACAGCCGAGTGCTGTCCCAGCCTTACAACTGTGTGGATTTTAGAAAGACAAAAACTGCCATGTCATTATGCTTCCTCCTGCCTACAGCTACCAAAGTCAGGATTTCCTCAACCTGTCCTGTTTCCAAAGATGAATTTTGTCTGGGTAGAAAAAGAGAATTTTTGGCTACTTTATTGATTTATGGACATTCAACAGCCTAGTTTGAGCAGTTGTTGAGTTGCTGGCAGCAAGTTCTAGGCCAGTGGTCACTGTGAATATGCAGATTATCTCAACAGCTTGAGCATGGTAAGCCCAACATCTCCAGAAGTCATGCCTAGGGTCAGGATATTCATTCATGGTAAATTCTGTGTATCTGGACACTGTTGGACTTAACAAAAAGGAGCCACGTGTAATTACTGCATTTAAACGTACCATGCAAAATTATGAGAGCCCAATGACTGTCACTGCAATGTTAGATCAGAAAGAGCTTTATGAAATTTCCAACTCAAACAAACACATAACACATCTTTTAAAATTATTGTGTGTGGATTTTACTGTCAGCCAAAGGAATCAAGAGAAAAGGAAGCCATATATTTAATCAGGAGCTATAAAGGGCTGTATATAATAACCTTAATCCTGAAAACATAAGTCACTGCTGTTTTTCTGAAAAAATGTGATCACTATTAAAAATAAATACTTGTCAGAGGCAAAGAAAAAGCATATTTCTCATTGCTGCTATTTTTCTTTATTTTTAGAATAAAAAGTGCCTGTATAACTCCATTTTGGCATGTGCTCGATTGTTAATTGTTTCTGTTTCAGAGAATCTAATGTAATTGCTGCTGAGTGGCTCTTCTTTCCCACCAGTCCTGTTTTGTCTCTTATGAGGGGAAAAAAAGCACTCTCTCCGAAGACTTTTTTTTTAACCTATATATAAATTTTGTCACTGCAGTGAAGAGCTCTTACCAGGTGTCCAAGCATGTAAGTTAATTATAGCTAGAGGATAAAGCTCTGTATTCATAAAAGTTAGAGATGAAACTTGGGGGTGAGGGGGAAGGGTTGTCTTACAGGTATCATTATGTTGAAGCAGCTTTTGAGATAAAAAAGAACATCTGAAGTCTTCATTAGGAATTATAAATTTCCAAGTCTCATCATTCCAATTGCAGCCTTTGGGCACATGTAAATATTCCAAAATGAAGCTCAGCCACTTTCCTGTTTTCTACACAGACTTCCCTATGTTTTAATGTGGTTTCCAGTAGTAATCACAATTATTCATCTCTCACATGGTTACAAATATGCTGTGCATTTGTCCTAAATTCAGGGGCATGAGACAGCCTTAACTATATAATAGGAAAGAATTTGGCCACATCTAATACAAATTTTTATCTTTGGAATCTGCCCCAACATGCGTAAGGTTTTCTTTCAAGGCAGAAAAATTGCTTCATTGCAAAGAAGCCCTACAAATGAAGTCAGGCCTTCGGGAAAATGATATTCCTGGAGACTGATAGTAGTGTACCTGCCTTTCTGCTGATTATGAACTAAGCAGAAAGGGAGCAATCCCGGTTGGGAGCCTTGAGGCAGAATCATGCTGATGAGAAAGGGCTGTGTAGTGGAAGAGGTGACTCCTGGTGCTCTTTTCTGAGGCATTGGATAAACGGACTGCTACCCTTTACACTCCTGTGAAACAACCCTGTGTGAGAAGAGAAGATAAAAACTTAAGAGCAGCCAAAAGAATTTGTGTCCCTGATCGGAAATGAGAACTTGGGCTGCTTCTTGATAGGAGATGCAGCCAGTTTTTCAGTTTTTTGGTTTGTCGTTTTTTGGATGTTGTTCTCCTCCTGGGCCAATTCTCAAGAAATACAGATATTAGAAGCTCTGTACAAGAATGACAAAACATAAAAGAGAGTCAAAAGTCTCAGAACGAACTCCAGCTCTTACCTACATTTGGAAACCTGTAATCTTGCACAATTTTTCCCAGGAATTAACTCCATAGTTTTGTCTGATCTGAGCTTTGAGTTCATTTGTTCCCACAATAAAACAATGAAACTGCAAAGTAGAATCTCAGTGAAGTAAGATGCAATGGCATGAGATTTGGAAATAATTATTAAGGGATCTGGAGTTAATCTAATTTTTTTTGGGGGGGTTGTGGGTTTTCTTGGGGTTTTTTTTTTTAGTTTTGAGAATTTTTTTTCTTTATTTTTACACTTTCATCTTTGCATTCTCCAATTTTTCACTTATGAATTAGGGCTCTTATAGTCAAATAGGCATATTTATTGGTAACTGGGAGGTTAATATTTCTTATGTAAAATAAATCAATGTTAATTTTCAAGTTAAGAGGTATTTTTCGTATCTTAGTTCGTCCATATTGATAGTACATTGTCTACAACTACCCTTGTGTTTTACTTGATACCATGTTTTGTCACCTTTTTCCAGTAAAATTTTCCATGTTATTTTGGGTTGGGGGTTTTTCATTATTATATAAAGGGTATCAAAGTACATAAGAGTGAAGAACCTGCTATATTATTCAATGAATCTGGGGTTTTTTTGGTTTGTGGGGGTTTTTTGTTTTTTGGGTTTTTTTGTTTGTTTTTTTTTTTTGCCATGGCTGACCACTGTCGGAAAATAAATAAGCAAATATTCAATATTTTGAACAATAAGTTTCACATTATGGAAGGTTTACTTCTCAGTCTTCATTAACTTCACCGATGAATATATGAATATTGTTTGACAAAAAGTAATTTTGTTCTGAAAGAATAGTGACCACTAGGAGAAATTTAAAAAAAATGCCTATGGTACTGAGAATTGTAAATCCCACTTCCAAAGAAGTTTAGGGAGACCTCAGGGTTGTCTTTAGGAGACATGCTGTGGTTTAGCTCAAGTAAAACTCCAAAGGGCATACGCTCATCCACATAAGTAGTTTTGGTTTTAATATCAGGTTAGTTTTTTTTATTTTTTTATATATTTAGAGTTTCATTAATATAGTTTGAGTAGCCTTTATCTAATAATCTGATGTACAAGAAAAGTAAGGATGTCAAAACTTCACCTGCATTTATGTTTTCTTCTGCGATCACTGCACATTTTTTTAATCTGGTTTGTCAGAGATTTCAGAGGCAGGGCAGTAATAATCTGGAATAGCTAAAAAGTTTGGTAGGACTAGAAGATGCAATATTTTAAAATCAAACTGTTGTTGGTTGCACTCTATTGCTGCCTCTCTGCAAGGGTAGATTTTACATATTAGCAATGGTTTCAATCACATTAATAAAATATATAAAAGTTTGTTAATGTTTTACCAGTTAAAGCACTCAGTCTGCTGAGTAGATTTTTATACCATATTTGCTGACCAAAGACAGCCCTCTTAACTATCATAGAATCATAGAATCAGA
>VXAY01004461.1:1110576-1127451 GCA_013399855.1 Oxyruncus cristatus
TCAGCCTCTCCTCATAGGACTTGTGTTCAAGTCCCTTCACCAGCCTCGTTGGTCTCCTCTGCACCTGCTCCAGCACCTCAATATCCTTCCTGAACTGAGGGGCCCAGAACTGGACACAGCACTCCAGGTGTGGCCTCACCAGTGCTGAGTACAGGGGCAGAATCACTTCCCTGTTCCTGCTGCCACACTGTTCCTGATCCAGGCCAGGATGCCACTGGCCTTCTTGGCCACCTGGGCACACTCTGGCTCATGTTCAGCTTCCTGTCAATCCAAACTCCCAGGTCCCTTCCTGCCTGGCTGCTCTCCAGCCACTCTGTCCCCAGCCTGTAGCGCTGCCGGGGGTTGTTGTGGCCAAAGTGCAGGACCCGGCACTTGGCCTTGTTGAACCTCATCCCGTTGGAATCAAACCACCTCTCCAGTCTGTCCAGGTCCCTATGATCTCATCTGGGTCATGTCAATCAATTTCCACCAAGCAACTTTCACCTTTCACTCTTCAGCTGCAAGCCTTCACCTCACCTTTACAGCCTATTAAACATCCCCCTAAAATCTCAGATCAGTTAAATGATGCCTACTGTTGTATGCCCTCTAAGACCTTTCATTTATTTAATTCCCAAAATTGTTTAGAATTACTGCAATGTGTGTTTAAATTCACAGCTTTTACAGTCAATTCTGAAACTGGAAAGGTACTCTCTATGTGTGCCTGTTTCTTCCTCTGAAAGCTTTGGGAAGCATCGATCAATTTAGTATTTGGAATGAACATCATTTGGTTCCAATCTCCAAGTACATAATCCAGATTTAGGCCCATACCTAAACTCAAGCTACAGTGTGGGTGGCTCTGCAGCTTTCCAATATTAATAGCATATTATACACGAGAAGCAGAACCTGTGCAAACACATCCGTCCTCCCAGTTAGTATTCATACACAACTTTCACATAAATATGAAATATCCTGAGATCCAGGAAGCTATGAAGGGAAAATATTCAATATTGAAAAGTGTAACCCATCACCACAGCCAGAAAACCTCTCTAGGGGGTTCATTGCATGCCAAGCACGGAGAAATTGTCAATTCTCCCTCAGATATTTTTTTCCTGATATTTCCTCAATCCTGTTTTCTTGTTCGTATTTTGGCCAGGTTACTGTGACAGCAGCTAGGTCCCAGAGTCACACTCCTTCATGGGGGCTGAGCACGCTCACCTTTGTCTCAGTATAATGTACTACAGCACCAGTATTCGGCATGTCAACCCCCTCCTTTCTTTTCTTTCTTCCTCTGCTCTCCCCCTCCCCTTGCTCCCTAGATAGTCCATTCTCCCAAGGAAGCAACCATAGCAGAAGTCTCTCCTGATTCATTACCATTTCATAGTAAGAACGGTACTTTGTAAAACCATAGGCAAGCACAAATGTTGAGGAAAGGACATAATACATGCAGATTTGTCATGAGTTTTGTAATTACCTTTGCATTCTTCAAGGAATCCCAGAAGCATAAGGAAGGAAGGAAGTAGTGTTGTTTTGGCCCCAGATGACTTTAAAACTATAGTGCATTGCATTGCGGGATCCTATTAATAATTAAACTATCTGTCACTTACCAACAACATACATTCCAAATTAAATTTAAGCAAAAAGGAAAAAAAAGATCATTAGGGACTGAATTAGCAGGCTTCAGAGAGAAATAAATAATAATCAAACATCTGTGTTCTAAATAGTACGTGCTTTATCAGACAAACAACTGTTACCATCTCATTGTATAAAATGGCTTGGGGAAAACACCGTAGCTCAAAAGCGAAGTCTCAGTTAGAAAAGAGAAAAAAAAGTTCATTAACAAGTCAGGAAGTGATTGAAAGTTGCCATGTTGCTGTATTGCCTTTTTCCTCCGTTGTCTCTGCTGGCAATAAAAACGTATTTATTTTAGTACTCGATTCAGTGGACAAATGGCAACTCTAAAGCTAAGGAAAAAAATGCTAATGGAATACATTCACAAAATACAGCAGCTGAAACTTCCAAATATTTTGGGAATCAGAATATGATGCCATCTTCCTTACTTGCTGAGTTTCCAAACACCTTGTCTCCTGTGAAGGTTATAGGGTTTGTTTTTGCAAGGGAGAAGATAAAGGATATCAAATTAACAAATAAGTAAAGAGGGAGAACTTACTGTTACCTTCATGCTGCCAAGACATGCTGCTAAGGCATGCTGCTGACCAGACATTAAAACATCACTAATATCCACGAGGGGGAAAATGACCCAGATAAACCAGTAATAAATAACAATGCAGTACACTAATTAGTCCAGTGTAATATTTCATAATAGGTTATTTCTGTCCTTCTTCCTCTCCTTGCATCCGTCTTTCCACATCTTGGAAGCCATTGGGATAGCATGATTATAAACCAAATAAACTCATCATTTGGACTATATCAGGATGACTTTCTCCGTGCCTCCTAACATCACAAACCCTTTTTCCACATCAAATTCCACTTTTTACTATATCACTATGACTGAGGAACAGTGGTGGTTAGCTACAAGTGATCCATGACAAGATCACACACAAAAATCTGACGATAATACTGAGAAACCCTTGAATATTTCATATTATTGTTAGGGGTTTTTTTTCTTCTTTTTGTGAACCACAGCACTTGATTGCTGCTATGCCTGCATGTCTACAGGTTAGGATCCTGCTACCTTTTGAGCAGGCTGCTGTCTGTTTGTCTACTCCTTAGGTAACTGTGTTAAAATATCCTATTCCAGCTGTAACACTTGTTTTACAAGAGCCCTGGTTTTGTCTGACACAATATGGAACAACATTTGTCATTCGTTATCAGGGGTGATATATTTGTTAGCCTGCAGAGAAACATCTGCTGTGCTTTAATCTCTAGTGTGCAGGCCAATATTCATAGGATACAGCTGCATAAAATCACAGTATTAGATGGGGCTGTCCAGTCTGACATGAAGGCTAGCTGGCAGGCAGACAGAAACAGATTTTATTATCTGCCTTTTACATATTTATTTATGTCAAATATTTCTGAGAATCCATACATTAAAGCCCTTTTTATGCATTGTTGTTTCACGGTGACAAGTCATCGACAGCCAAATGAGAAATTTATGTTACATATTTAATATGGACATCTGAATGATTATCAAATCTATAGAAGCCAAGCCTGCCCAATCACCCCTAAATAATGGATGAGAAGTGGATGTGACTCAATTTGTTCAGTATAAAACCCAGACGACCTCTGTCTCTCATTTCATCACTGCGGCACTGTCATTATTTGCTTCTATTCATCTCACTTGGCATCACTCAATAAAATCTGCACATGATAAAGAGAATAACCTTGGTCAATAGTAAGAACGCATGAGGAGGAAAAATGATCATTTCCTCTCCTCACAGGTATGGTGCCATCATGTACACCATCACGGCTGTATGAGCTTCACAAGGGTGCTGGTATGTAGTCATAATAAAGAGGAGACAAAAACTTTAATGGATGTAGGGAGGAGGGATGGGCTGGATTAATGTCCTTTCATTTAGTTTGTGGATTTATGGTGAGGAAATTTTTAAGAGGGATTTAAAACAGAAGAAAAAAGCCACTGGAAATATGGCTTTATTTAAGATAATTGCAAAAACATTCTTTCAGGGGAAAGACAGTGTGAGTATTTTATAGAAGTTGAAACAAATTCCTCTGCTCCTATCTAGCAAAGATTTGATGGCCTAGGGAAATATGTTTTTCATTGAGACTACCAAAGAAGTACTTGTAAGAGCAGACTATGTTAAAATTACAGGTCACTGTGAAAATCTGACAAAGAAAGAAGAAAGATTCATTTGTGCAAATTAGATTTTGAAAGTAAATCTTGCTCTTTGAAAATACTTTAGTAGTATGCCTGTGATCATGAGAGTCTCATATCTAACATTATATATTCACATTCCTTTTCAAAGGTCCCATAGTTGGGTTGACATGTCAATAAATGAATGCAGGAATGACAAAGGTTAACTTCATATGCATCAAGATGAGAAGGCTTCTGGTCAGAGAAATGTCCAAAATTTGTAACCAGATTTCATGGCACAAGAAAGATGACCTATGTCATGCTCAGTAGAGCACGCTGTAATTTTATATCTCATTATTCGTACCAAAACCCTACAGAAGACTTACAAAATGGACAAGCTATAGAAGGTTGCAGTGAAAAATGATAGGAACAGAAGGTTAGGAGGGGTATAAAGGATAGGAAATTGTAAGCAAAAAGCGGGCAGAACTGGGCTGCAGTGTGCTGATTAAGGATTGGGTTACTGCTGCATTTAAAAAAGGAATGGAGTCAGTGAGTCTGAGGATGTTGGCTAGACAGTTGCAGACTGTTAGTGCAGAAGCAGCAGCAAAGTATCAATCTGCAAGTTTGAAAAGGATGAGTAAGAAGCATAAGAAAACTAGGTAGTAAAAGAAGAAAGGGAACCATGGGAGCATAAGAGGAGATGGGAATCACAACAGGTCAAAACATAAGTATAGTGTTGAATTCAAAGACTGATGAGGAACATCAAAGCAGAATTGTATAATGTACAAGACATGGCTTCATATGAATGAGAAATTACTGAAGTGGCTTTGCTTATCCATATTGTATAGACATTTATCGTGGGCTTGTTATGTTTTTTCTCAAGTAGTTCAGCAGAATAAATTGCAGGTCAGTGTCACATGTGAGTTAAGCTGTCATTTGGCAGCTTCATAGAGCTAAACAAAGCTGGTTTGCAAAGAAGAACTTGTGGTTGACTCTGAAACAATTTTAGATGAACAGAAGAGGCTCCTGGTTGAGGATAGTATTTGAAATGCAGCTGTCTTAGCAAAGAAAAGAGTGTTTGCTTCAAGAAGAATTAGTTGCAGAGGATGAAGTGAAAGGCAGGGGTCAAATGGCACGTGGCAAAAAGAAACAGGGACATAGTACCATTAGGATTCGAGAGAAGACGCTGATATCTGTTCTCAATGAGACATTTGGTGTAAATTACAAAATAATTTGGCAAAGGTAGGAAAAGAAGCAAAGAAAAAGGGAAATCCCAGCTTTGGGAAATGTTCGGGAACAAAATAAAAGACAAATATTACAAGCTGTTCACCAAAATTCAACTAAATTAGTGGAAGATGCCCCAGTGTTCAGGATTATCTTCCATGAGAGCTTCATGGAAGAATGAGGAAATGAAGGTCTGAGAGGGAGACCGGGTCTGGCAAGACCGTTTGGAGCTGTAAAGCTAGTAACAAAAGGGGGACAAGTAACTAAAGAGCGTCTGGTGGGAGTATTCAGAGGTAGAACCTGACAGAGGAAATAATCATACTGAGATGAGAAAATTATGTTGAATACTTAGCTATGTGGGTCTCTAGGGACGGGTCATATTTTGAGTTCTCAAAATGCAGTAGATGATGGCATAGATGATAGAGCACCTGAAGCAGGGGTCAGAGATTACTAAGCAAAGTGAAGTTTTGACTATCTGCAGGATATCAGTGGGGGGTGAGGACACTGGGAGAATTGTCTGTATTAGACAGTGAGGGAAAGAAGATGAGTCATAGAGGGAGATGAGGTTGTGGAATGGGTGAGAATTTTCCCATTTCTTACAAATTAAAAGAAATTATATATGTTATTGCAGGCCAATGGCTAGCCTGAAAATAGGCAACATTACTCCTAAAATAATTTAATGAATAGTGTAGAGAGAGAAGAAATTGTGAATAAAGATGAAAACAAAAAAAAATGTTCAACTGACAACATGAGAACTTAAAAAATTCTCACTTGTTTTGAATGTAGCAAGAATATTTATACAAATGTATTAAAGTCCCTGACCTGCTACATCAGATTTATTTCTATTTCTCCACAAGGACAAAGTCATTCTACTAGTAAAATCAAAATCAATGTCAAATTTAAGAAGTTATCACTCTCCTTCTTCTCACTTCTATGCATATAGATGCTAGTCATGTCTCTAGGTTGAAATAGTAGGGGCAAATTAAAAAAAAAAAAAAAACAAACATATATAACATATTGGTTTTCCAGGACTATGTTCAGATGGGAGCTTTTATTTTTTTTCTTGTCAGAACTGTAGAAATCAACTTGGCACAGCATGTCTGCATATTCAGAAATTATCTGGGAAAATCACATGCAAAGGCAGCACCAGTTAGGAGTGGTGAATTGTTTGAAATCATTTGTAATAGTGGTGAGCAGTTTGATCGTTTCCCCAGCCTTTTGAAGCCATGTGATTTGTGCTGTAAAGCTAATGCTGGCAATAAAGAATCCATGTATATCTGTTAATCAGGTTGAAGATGGCAGCTGTTTCACATCAAGAGGATTTTAAGACAAAAGCAGAATAAAATACAAGACAGACAGAGAAAGGAAAATTCTATTCTTTGTCAGAGGCTAAAATTAATTGTAATGATTTAAACAATTCCAATGAAGACCTTTGTGTACACTTAAGAGATAGTGGAGAATATTGTGTTCCATTGATGAGGCATTGATACAATCAGCTTCAGGTCTCACTGAATGCCTTCAAGTCCTTTCAAATTCCTTTACTTTTCGAAGTCTCTAACAGGGAGAAAGTTACAGTTTCATCCTGTGTTGCCACAGCCTTCAAAATGGCATTAATAATTATGGCTTTTTTTGTTAGAATTATAGAAGAATAAAGGTTATTGAATATCATTTTTCTGTCATTTAAAGGAAGTTTTTTAATTCTAGCAGAGGCTTTCTTTGATTTATTCCAAATGTTTCTTCATTTATATCATGTACTGACCTGATAAGGAGACCTACTACAAGAAAGGACACTTCTATTTTTAGCTTAGATGAAAAAGAAGTCTGAAAGTGCTCTGAAGTAAAATGTAGGATTTCAGTGGGGCAAATCCTTGTCCCTTTTCAGCCAGTAAGGTTTTTCTGTTGTCTTCAGCAGAGCCTAAATTTACCCCACTGTGCATGAGGAAGAGCTGAGCTGTGTTGTTTTAGACTGAGCAACTCCAACAAAGCCTTCCTGTGTTGTTTTTATGACACAAGGCAAACACCACTAGACAGGGGATTCTAGTTTTAGTGCTCACCATTCAAAGAGTGTAAAGGATGCAATTTTATTAATGTATTAATGAATATTATTTGATTCTACAAAAAAATAAAGCAATTAAGACATACTGGTAGATAGCTCATATACTCATTATACCTCTTCCTTTCTTATCCCAAAGCAGCTCTCTGGTTTGTTTGTATGGAATGACTGGTAATTTTATATGTAAATGATTAACTATAGAACCATATTGCAAAAATGTCTCTCTGCCTAACACATCTAGTCCATGTTTTGCAATCAATTTATTTTGAAACTCACCCTACTCTTCAAGAAGCCTCCAAAACAATCCACCCCAAAATATTTTATCTTTTTGCTTCCACAAAATGCACAGAGACAAAGGCTGTGAAAGGTTAAGATTATAACATTACTGACAGCTTTCCTGTACACAGAGACATTAGCAGTTCTCAGTCTCACAGTATCAAATATAGAACGGAAACTTTAAATGGATACCAGAGGGAAGGGCACAGGCTCACTCTTCAATGAGACCCACAATGGTTTTTTAGTCCATGAATGGCTCAAGATTACAGACTTTAAGTTCATGGTGGTTTTAGGTTTTTTAAAGAGGGTTTTTATTGCTCTCTCTGGATTTTGTAGAGTTGGACAAAAGCACCTGGTTTTGCAGATGTAGGGAAGTGAATAAATACTGCTAATAAAAATCTTAAACACTCATCGGGAATTTCCTGAAATATTTCCTCAGTAACATGCTTGACACATAGTTGCATTTATTTATTCATGTACACAAAAAATATGGTGATGAATATCTCCTCTGTAATGTATTTTTGTACATTTGCCATGTAATTATTAAAATTGCCAAAACGTCAAAAAGAATATCACATATGAAGTCTCTGCCAAAGAAAAAAATTGAGTTCAATATATGTCCTCAGAACACCAGGTTTTACCTTATAAGTTGCTAAACAGATTTAATAGATGTTATAGTTAGTGCAGAAACCCCAGTTAAACACTAAAGACACTGGTGACATTTGACCATGTTTGTATCACAATTGTATGGTATGCATTGACAGTATGCTCACTTATATGTCTATATATTCATTCAGGTGCTTTGTTGTGCCTTTTTTTGTACCTAAATGGAAGAGGTTTCTTTTTGTTTTCCCACTTTGTTCCACTCTGTTCCCATACCTTAGTAAAGCTAGCTACAACTGTTACTGTAGCTGAATACATGGGCAATTATTTTCAAACAGCTGGAAACTTTTTAAGGCTCCTTTTTCTGCTCCGTGAGGTATTAGTAGGTAGCTCTTCTTTCATGATGGATTGCATAGCCCTGCCTGAAGACTACCTATATTTTCAATCTCCTTTTTCTTATACTTAACAGTGAAAAGGTCCGCAACCTGAACCACACAACTATCAGGTTCCACACAGGAGCCTCACTATTTGGCAAATTATTTGCCTTTGTTGCATTCATTTTTGTTTATAAAATACTAATTACCTCTTTTATTGTTTGAAGAGATTAAAAGTTAATAGGAGAAACTAAATAAACAGAATGCCATTCTGCACAAACTATATAAGCTAGTAATTAATTTCTGGCCTCCTCTGAGCTAATTAACTCATATAAAGAAATGAAGTTAATGAACCATAATTCTAGTCATACAAGTGTAGATACAAGCAGTTTGACTTAATGAATTAATAAGATATTTCCTTTCTTAGAGGTTTTTCAATTGTCTTCCTAGTCTGTAGGCCTTCTTAATGTTTCTTTCTGGCTAAAATATTTAATAAATGTCAGGGCAACCTGGAGATGCGACTTCACAAATTTTCCTTTCATGTAGGACATCAGAATTTCAGAGCAAACATGGAATTCTAGCTCAGCTTGGTGATGAATCTTGAACACAAAAGAGATGTTTTGTTCTGACTGGAGGTGATGCAGTAACCATTTTAGATTTAAAAGTAACAGATTCAAAAAATACGGTCACTTGGTTTTATCTGGATTAGGGCACAAGTGAAAATGAAATAATTAATAATTATAATGACATCCCTTTGGCTAAGTGAAAGGATCAATTGTTAGTTTAGACTGCTGACAACCTCATTTCTATCGGCATTTCATCTGGAATTTGCGCTGTTATCTGAGCATGTTGTAATCAAAACTTGAATCGGAAGTATAATTCTTAGTTAATCCTGAGAAAAGGATTGTTTATCTCACGCTCCTCTATTTCTTCTGGAAATATGTCTTATTTTGCCCGTTTTACTATAGTACCAATACAAAGTTAATTTTTATCATGATAAATTGATATCAAATAAACCCTGCACTAAAGAAAGTAATGCACCCAGTGGTACAGTCCTTGGAAAACCAGATTTCTTTGGCATTGATTTACAAGTCATCCCCCCTGTAAAACTTTCTGTGATGTCACTAACACTCCCTCAAGCAGAGCTGAGTCTTACGCATTTATCAAGTACCTAAAATACGTGGAATTTCATGGAGTATAGTTTTCTGCAGCATTGGTTTTCCATTTTTTTCATTTCATGAGACAAAAAGAGATTGTATAGATTAATTTATTAATATTTTACAAATATTCTAGGATTATTTACTGATAAACAGTCTTGAAAACATGCTGCTTCAAACACTTTAAGAAAAAGAACATAAGCAGAGGGAAAAATATTACCATTTTAAGTTGGGTTTTCCCTTCACTACTCGAGTATAGAACATAATTGGACACTTGTTACGAAACCTGGATTTTCATGAATGTGTTCTTTTGATTTCGGATGGATTTTCATTCTGAATTATTTCATAAGGAAAAAAAAAGCAGATAAAAAGTCTTTACATATTTCTCCATGCCACACCGCTCTGTAGACATTTATTCCTTGCTTCTTCTTTCTTTTAGATGGAAACTTCCCTTATCCTCTTATTTTAATCATGGCATTTACCTAAGTGTCAGCAGTCTCTGTTTCAGGCCTTTGACCTCGGACTGTGACCAGGTGATCAATTTTGTTTTCCTTGGGCCCCACAGCACAGCTGACACAGCTGTAGAAATTTATTCCATCTTGATTTAGTAACTTTCATTTATCCATCTCCATTATTTACTTAGATGCTAAGAGTACATCCTTTCTGGGCTATTTGTTTCTAGTTGTTGAGGTAGGCACACACAAACATGCTGTAGTCACCACAGTGTTTGGCTGTCGATAGTCTGTACGTAAAATGACCAGGGTTTCTAGATTAAAAAAAAAATCTCTTATATGGCTATGACAGAACTTGTTATTGATGAAAACAGTGGCTCTTAGTACCAGCATGCAATCTAATTAAAAAGCAAAATTCCAATAAAGCCCGTTTCAAATCAACTTGTCAATATAAAACCCATAAAGGAAAACTTCAGAGCAACCAAACATGATTTTCCTGAAGAAAATATCAGCACACCATTTCAGGTTCTGCTCAAATAGGAATACAATTTCTTTTTTTTTTTCTTGTTTTGTTCCTGAGTCCATTATGATTCTGTGATGCTGACTGTTAACAGACCTTAAGTACTAGATCCAAACACTTTGTCTATCCAAATCCATGTGAAGCAGATTCAGAGCACTGACCGTAAAACAAGAAGTTCTACGACAGCCATATGTGGAAGACATCTGCAGAGAAGATGCAGGTGAGTAGGTGATGGTATTCATTCTGAGCATAAATTATAAGCTCTTACAAATTATAATAAATTCTTGCATATCATCGCAAGGCACAATTTTATCCCTTTAGGGTAAGTGTACATTTCACTTAGAATAAACATTTACTCATTTATGGAAAGAAAGTAGGATGGTGCCCTCCCTAAATACAACAGGGTTTTTTAGGAAACAAATAAGGTTATTGTTGTCCTGAAGTGCTTTTAATGCTGTGTGAGATACCAATGGTTAAAAACTCACATCTTATCTTACAAGGTCTCTGTACTTCCTCAGGGACAACTAAGAGTGCTATCCAGACCAGCCTTCATCTATAACCAGGTGCATCATAGTAATTTTGAATGATTCCATCCTTACCAAGTCAAATTCTTATCTTTCCCAGATCAAACTACAACCTCAAAGTTCAGATATTGCCAGAGTTCATTCTTGATTATGAACCCAACTGAGGAATATATTGAGTTCTAAAAATTTCTGATTAAGAAACTATTAAATTATTATCTTTTGTAGACTTTGCCGCCAGTAGATTCCTGCCATAAAATACTTCCCATCCTCCTGTCTTTAACATTTTTTTGAGCATCACAGTGCTAGAAATATGTTACTGAGCATGGTCATGCTCAGAGCTCAAACTACAGATTTCAGAAGCCTAGTCCTTTTTTAAATGACAGATTTTAAACTTCTATATGTATTATAACTAATCTTCTCTCAGAAAAGGATATATTTTCAACATATGTCAATGAACAGTATGGAAAATCATCCTGTTAACAGATAAAAGTAAATCCTGGTGTACTTGATAGGAACTGCCTGAACAAGGTAAAATTAAACTGCAGCTTCCTGTCTACACTATGTATTAACATATGGGTGTTCTGTACCAAGATTATATCTTTTCTCCTTGATTTTCTTTGTAGGCTTGATTATTATTAAAGACTAAACCCTATGTTTAAGACTGTGCAAGTTAATACTCTTGAATTAACTTTTAACTTGTATTTTTTCCTAGTCCATAATCAGATAATCTATGAGCAGGACTGTCTAATAACTTTTAATTTTAGGATTTTTTTCTAATGACTTTTAACATTAACCCTTGTTTGGGTGATAAAAGAAATTATTTCATATTTCATGTCCTGTGCTGTGCTCTATATAGTCTGTTCTACTACCAGATAGAATGACATACAAGCGTTTGGATACTTTGGTTTTGTTAAATACTTTAATAAGACCAAGGAGAATACAAAGAGACAAACATTCCTGAAAGGTGATGCTTGGTGGCTGAGTTTACAGAAGAGAGTCACATTTCCCTGTGGGCTTGCTGTAGCCATGCACCATTCCAGTAGTCTGGTTAATGTGGCTTCCTGTACACTTGACCTGCACTTACAAATTTGAGCGTTCATTTCCAAGCTGCACCACGAGCAGGTAACCCTGAATAGGCGCAATTTGAAAAGGCTACAACCTCCTTAGATTAGATACTTCTGTGTGGAAAGTTTCCCATAATTTTAGCACACAGAATAATTTTACAACTTGTGATTACTACATTCCTTTACCAAAGTCTGCCCACAAGTGAGAATGGGGGTAGCACGTGCGTTCTGACAATGATGAAGGGCAAGTTGGGCAACGATGAAAAGCAGATACCTAAAACCCTGGCAGGCTTTTTCCACCATAGTTCAAGCAGCACCAGACACGCATGTGTTAGCATTCTAAAAATAAAACAATGATTATGATCGTTATTGGGAGGACATAGTTTTAGCGAAATAAACTGCTGTTAGAAGATAGCTTTAGTGACATAAACATATTAATGCCGAGATATAAATCACAGGGTCCTTCCACATTTTCATTATCTTCCTCTGAGGATTTACTCTGCTATAAACGAGATTCTATAGGAAATCCACCCATATATGACAATTTATAGTATGATGTCAAGTATACAAAGATTAACACTCAAATAATTATATCTATTTTTTAATCATAGCTGTAATCAATTATAGTTACATAATTTTGATTTTTCTCAGTCCATTCTTAATACACTCTGGTTTTTGTATTAATACTTTTTTGGTTGTTGAGAGGAATCGCAAATGGTTTCTTAAATTAGAGAAAGAAAAACATTGAATTCTTAAGCAGATAAAAAAGGCTTAAATACATCATGATTAAACCATATGTCTTGTACGATCATCTCTTAAGTACTATAAGTCTTTACAGATGTACTGACCTCTTGGATTCCACAGCACAAATGAATCCCATTGCAACTGTGATATATTAATATTTGTCAAAGTCCTCCAAATTGAAAAGATTTTCTTTTCCTAGTACATGGGATTGCTTAGTTGAAAATTAAAGTTCTTGTCCAAATAGAGCTGACATTTTGTTGCCTTCTATTCTGGGGAAATTCCTCCCTCCTTCTGTTAGATAATATTTGTTGTGTTTCAATTTTAATAGCATGACAACAATACTGGCCTGTTCATAGTTGTTAGAAAATGTTCAAGTCTTTGGGTGCAAATGTAAGTACCTAAACATCCTGAAGACCATCTCCTCCTGCATGTATAGATTCTCTGACTCAGGCAAGAAATAAGGGTAGAACGTTATTATTTTCATATTTTTCACATTCTTATTCTGCTGCAGTGGCTAGTTTAATTAATAAGCCATTTAAAGTTATTTGGAGATGTGCTTTGTCTTGCACATGCCATTGAATATTGTTTTACCTTTGTAATATTGCGATTTATAGGGATTGTCTTAGATCTGGGAGAATAGGAACAGAAATTATGTCTGTCATTGCTACAGTTGCAGGCTCTCTGCAACATAAGAACACGTCACGACAGCTAACCTTCAAACAGAAGAGAGCAGACATCTCTGAAACATTAATAATGTGGATTGGTTTTGGAAAACTAAAGTTTGCAATCAAAAAACCCAACTGACTCATTCATCCAGTCCACCACAAAACAGACTAATTCAGCCCCTAATCTTTGACTCAAGTGGAATCTAGCAAAAATTAAATAGGTAAGCCTGAAGCTTCTAAAATGATTGAGTTAGCGAAAACACTAAGCAGAGTTAACTTCCAAGTCACTTATGATTGTGACTTATGAAAAAATACCGTCAATTAAATTTCATCACCTAAGAATTTGGCTTTGGGGTCATCCTCCAAACCTTGATTTTGAATTAAGAGTCATCCTAATTTTTTAATAGTAGTATTTTGAGCCCTAAGACTTGCATATTCACATGCTAGATTACACTTCGATGCTGACTTTTTTATCTCTTTTGAACACAATAATGATTCTTTATAAAATAATAATTTTCTTTATGAAAAACAGTAAAGTTTTTTGGTTTCAGAATGAACTTTCTGAACCACACTGCAGGAGACCTAGATTACGGAAATAAAATACAGAGTAATTTTCTACATGAAGAAATTCTGCCTCTCAAAGCTCACGGTCAAAAACTGTTCATGGAGGAAGGCCAGCAGATGTGCCATGTACTGTGGAAGAGCAGAAAAACTGACAGATGTTTAACACAAAAATAAACACAGAAGTAAAGTTCACTTTCTACTTGGCCCCCCAAGCACGACTGGATCAAAATAATAATGACAATGAGAAGAAACTTTGCTTCCATGCAACAAAGAACGGTTTTGGTCAATGGTCTTGAGTGCTGAGAGCATATAGAGGCCTACAGGGAAGTTACAAGATGTGATTATTCTGATGGAGCATCGTTACTGAACCAGTAGTGTGGAAGGCGTCTTCTCAGTGGCACAACCAAGATGAGAGAATTTTGACCTACAAAATACTGTGCTACAAAATAGGGTCAGATGTACAGTAATGATGGACAGATCCCAGAAAATACGTGATTTCTGTGCAGACAGGTGGGATTCTATAGCAAGAGTATTACCTTGTTATCTAGTGTGGAGTAGTTTCTCTGGATTCCTGATTTGGGTACCAGGAAGCAGACTGAATATAGATGGACAATTCCTATTTGTCCATTTGTCATTTGTCCATTTCCCATTTGTCACAAAATACTTTGTGAGAGATGGATAGATTCACTTATATATCTTTTAGCATTCATTATAGGCTTTAGGAGGCAAGGGAAAGCCAGGATAAACTACTCATGATTGTAACTGCATATAGTGTGTAAAGCTACTGTGAAAAATATATGAAATGCCATATTGAATAATTATCATGAAAAATGTCTGTATAGAGTTCCTAATTAATTCATGAGGAGGTCAATTGAAGGAAATAATGAGGGATGATTCCTCAGAAAAAGTCATCAAGCATGATAATGCAAAAGCAGCAAATAAAATTGAGGAAACGTTATAGAAACTCCTGCTTATAAAGAAAAAAAGATAAAATGGCAGCTGTACGCCTTCTTTTTACCAACAAATGTTTTTTTACACTATTAGAGTTCTTTTTAGGTATAAATGGGTTTTACTAAGGCTACCAGTAGCTATTTTCCTGTTTCAATGTATTGATCACGGTCTAGAAATGCAGCAGTTCAGACTTAAGGACTCTGTTACTGCACAAAAAACACTAGCAGTTTAAATATCCAGGTGTCTTATATTCTCAGAAAAAGACTGTGAAGTGAGTAAAAGAAATATATTCTGTTTCAGTCAACCATGTATGTTTATCGACATATTCATGGGGGCTGAGTAGCAATGGAGTCTCCAGAAACAACAAGTGAAAACACTTTCCTGATGGCACCGTCGGGAAAATTAATTATGCAGTTTCACATGGAGAAATAAGTTAATGTAATTAAATGGAAACAGGAAAGAATATAAGGCTTAAAACAAAGTGTTTCTCATTTAAAGCATAAATACATGTGCATAGGTCTAGTTCACTTTTGTCAGCAAATATGCAGTTTCCAGTACTGTTGACTGGTCAAAATAGGTATGCTACTGACAGAAGCAGAAAATAAGGTATTCAGTAATATGCATACCTTTTTTCTACAGCTCTGTGTCTGTCTGTGTGTCTGTGCGATTTTCAAAGATGCAGATCTTCTATATCACTTACGAAAAGCATTTTGCATTTGTAAAGAGGTGAGTACTTGAGCCATGCTGCTTTAATTTCATAACAAGACATAAATGTGATGATCTGTATTCCAGTATAGATATTAACATCAATGCTTTGCGTAGTCAAAAGAAGGTAAAAGCATGTATACAACATTCTGATGACTTAGATGACATTATGTGTCATAAAAGAAAAATGAGGTTGCAAAGACTTTACCTGCACAGGAGAGTAAGTATATTAACATTTCAGTTTAAAAGTTCAATAACCAAAATTCAAGAAGTTACAATATACAGTTATATGCAAAACTCTAAACTGAATTCGGTTCCATTCCCATACACATGATAGATTATATACACAGAGTACTCAGGTTACTACTAAAATCTGATATCAGAATCACAGACAATGATTATACTTACACAACCTGTGATAGCAAAAAAATAATATGCACGGCAATGATAGAAGTAGTCTCTGCAACTTTTTTTCCACTTCTGCAATCAGGTAGGGCCACAGAGAAAATTCACATATTCACAGTATCTTCTGATACAGAACAGAAAAGCAGATAAAGAGCCATCAGGAAATTAGAGAACTTAGAATTATGGGTTTCATTATATTTTGATTCACTGTTGTTAATTCCAAAACCTGCTGTGGAGTATCTTAACATTTCCTTATAATTTTTTGTGCTTCTTCAACATAAGCAATCTTATAATTGTAGAATCATAGAATTAACTGGGTTGGAAAAGACCTCCAAGATCATCAAGTCCAACCCTTGATCCAACACCACTGCGGTTACCAGACTGTGGCACTAAGGGCCACATCCAGTCTCATCTTAAAAATCTCCAGGGATGGTGAATCCATCACCTCCCAGGGTAGCTCATTCCAATGTCTGATTACGCTCTCTGGAAAAAAATTTCTTCCTAATATCCAACTTAAACCTCCCCTGGCAGAGCTTAAGACCATTCCCTCTTGTCCTACTGCTGTTTGCCTGGGAGAAGAGACCAACCCCCACCTGGCTACAACCTCCTTTCAGGGAGTTGTAGAGAGCGATGAGGTCTCCCCTGAGCCTTCTCTTCTCCAGGCTAAACAACCCCAGCTCCCTCAGCCTCTCCTCATAGGGCTTGTGCTCAGGTCCCTTCACCAGCCTGGTTGCTCTTCTCTGGACCTGCTCCAGCACCTCAATATCCTTCCTGAACTGAGGGGCCCAGAACTGGACACAGCACTCCAGGTGTGGCCTCACCAGTGCTGAGTACAGGGGCAGAATC
>VXAY01004461.1:1127554-1138742 GCA_013399855.1 Oxyruncus cristatus
TGTGGCCAAAGTGCAGGACCCGGCACTTGGCCCTGTTGAACCTCATCCCGCTGGAATCAAACCACCTCTCCTGCTTGTCCAGGTCCCTCTGAAGAGCCCTCCTGTCTTCCAGCAGATCAACATTCACCCCCTTGGTGTCATCTGGAAATTTGCTGATGATACACTCAATCTCCTCATCCAAATCATCAATAAAGATATTAAACAGGACTGGGCCCAACACTGATCCCTGGGGGACACCACCAGTGACCGGCCCCCAACTGGATGCAGCCCCGTTCACCAGCACTCTCTGGGCCTGGCCCTCAGCCAGTTCCTAACCCAGCACAGAGTGCCCCTGTCCAAGCTGTGGGCTGCAGCTTTTCCAGGAGAATGCTGTGGGAGACGGTGTCGAAGGCTTTGCTGAAGTCCAGACAGACACATCCACAGCCTTCCCCTCATCCACCAGGCACGTCACCTGGTCATAAAAGGAGATCAGGCTGGTCAATATCATTGACATAATATCTTATGTCAATATTACTTAGCTCAGTCCAATATGATATGCCCTGAGGATGCTCTTTCAATGCTAAACTGGAAAAAATCACACACTCAAGCTTCCAGAGTTACCACAGTAGCTGAATGAAATTTGTTTCCTTTTTAACATTTTAAATCACATGCGATTTAAAGTCAACAAAGATTTTTCAAGAAATCTTTGACAAAATAGCTGTTCTACTGTTCTTATTTAAAGGTTAGGAAATATGACTTCTTAAAACTTCTAACTCAAATTATATAAAGAAAATTCAAGGCTATTTGACATTGCTTTATGTAGCTATTTTTGGCATTAGGAAAATAAGTCACTTGGTATGCACTGCATTATTGTACTATTGTGCTGGCACCAATTTGTTTGTTTACTGATTGAAGCTAATTTAGCCAGTTTATAACATGTCAGAATTTTTCCAGGGGTTATAGAAGACATGCTTTTTGGAGGCTTGCACAACCACTGATAATTAGAACATTAGCCCTTGGGTTGTTTCCTTTCTGTTTTTCCAAAAGGAATAAAAAAACACCTGGACGTATTGAAACACCTGGGTAATTTATATGGAACACACGCAACTTACACATACACTTTCTTCTCTAAAACAGTAGAGCTTCTGTTTCCATGCTGGCAAGGAAATGATTGATATAACTAAGGACTGATGAAGTAAAACCACTAGTCGTTAATAATTTCACAGCAAGCTTGTGTCTGTTGCTATACAAAATGAGGGCCTGATTCCTATGTGTATTCTTCATTTTCACTATACAGAGATAGAAAATGGCATCTAAAATTGTCTTTTCTTTTACTTCTGATAACGAAGATTGCAGTACTGCATCTAAAACTACCCAGTTTAAATTCGCTATCAAATATTTTCACAGAAAAATTCTGCTCAATAAATGAATAACATTTATGAAAATTATTTTTAGAAAAGCCAAAATCTTTTTTCCACCTAGAAGTGACTCTCAGTTTTTAAAATGAATTATAGAACTTCTTGATATGAAAAGACTTTTTCCATCATATTCCTGAAGTAAATTTAGCCAACAATCAAAAATATCCTAATTTTCATGCATACCTTTTTAGGGAAGGAATTGCTTGATAAGTCACTGGAATTTTAATTTACTGATTTGTGGGCAAGAAAAAAAAAAGGTTCATTTGGAAATCACTTTCTACAAAACCAATATTTTGTTATTAGTTTGCAAATTAAGACAGGACAAAGAACAGTTCTTGCTACAAGTAAATAAATTGGAAGGTTTTTAAGATAGGAAAAGTGTTAAATTTTCTTTAATTTGGTTTAAAAGCTGTAATCTGTTCACAATGCTCTCAACAAATTAAATGGGACTGTTCACAGATCTAAAAGGAGTGGGATTGGACCTCTAGTATAAATTAATATTTTTTGGGTTTTTTCAAATGTTTCAAATCATCAACAAAAACTCAGGGTGAGAAAAAGGCAAAATTACTTATCTCATTCTTTTTATTCTGACAGACTTATGGCAAGAATGCTAAAGGTGTTCTGCCTTATCACATTTGTTAAAAAAAAGTTATTAAAATTACAAAAAACATACATAGAAATTTCAGAGAAAAATGTGGAGTATGTATTATTTCTGGGCGATTTATATTTAGTAATTAAGTAAACCAGCAATTTCTTCATCCTACTCTCGTACTGGATCATAATGACTTGTAATAGGACTTGTGAATATCCATGTTGTAAGTGCATGTGGGTACAGTGGAATCTTGGAAACTTGGTTTATGCAGCTGAGCTCTTTTGTATTTATATAACGCAAAATCTTACTGTCTTTACTCATGCAAAACCACAACTTACCAAGAATTTTGCTGCAGGATTCAGGTACGTAAAATACATAAACCCCTAGAAACAATTAAGAAAATTCTTCCATCAAACTACACACTTTCAGGAAAAAGAACAAAACAAAAAAACAAACACCCAAAACTCAAAGCAGCAAAGATTAAAACCTAAACACCTTTTTTCAAAAAATGGAAAATATTTGTCTGAGCTGAACCATACAGCACACTCCTTTGACAAAACTGCATTCTCCATAACCAAGTACTGAATAAGATATTGCAGGTACCTGCTGCCAGCCCTCAACCACACTGCCTGCAAACCCCAGTGTAGTGAACACAAAATTCATGCTGCAGGACACCAGCCATAGTGCTTGGGGAGTTTGGAGTCTCTTTTTAAAACACTGTTAAAACATCATGATAGTTCCCTTGTCCTTAGCCAAACCCGGGCTGTGTTGAGGGCCTCTGCCCGACAATGCTCCATCCCCGTGCACCCTCCTCGAGAGCTTGCGTGACACACGTCACCCATTACCACAACAGTTTTTGTGGAGAAAGGCCCAGCTCTGGCTGCCTCTTGGCTACCCTGAGAGCTCTTATCCTTCCACCTGCTGCTGTTCAGTCATGGAGTCAAAAGTTTATGTGGACTCAGGTGGGGAGGCAGTTTGGGCTGCTGGGGGAGGGCAAGAGAAGGCTGGTAGCAGGGCACGCACTGCCTGCCCGGGAGAGGAGGGCTGCAGGCAGCCCAGTCTGCTCATCATTGCCCCTGACACGGCCCACAACTCCATATCAAAGCAGATAACAAGAACTGCAGTGTAAAACTGCCTGACTTTTATTTCTGTCTTTCCAAGCTATTGGCTCCTTCACTAATAATCGGGATTTATTACTGGGCCCATCTGCTGCCTCTCTAAGGTCAAAAGGTAAACCGCAGCCATCGTTGATGTCACCATCAAGGTAGCTAGTAGCAAATGGACCCTGACAAGTGTACTTTTAAAAGAATATTGTGGCAAGAGCACTCTGAGCATGAAAGTCAAGCTGATAAAGAAAATAAAGTCCAAAATACTAAAAAGATGTCAGCTTTTAACCCATTAATCCAAGTGATGGAGTCCAGCTGTCAGTCTTATATCTGAGCAGCACTCAGAAAGAAGAATGAGCTCCTATGCCCAGTGAAATGTAATCAGGTTAATCTCTCTGCAAGGAAATTCCTAGCACATCACATTTTACTGTATTCCTGGTGCAGACTTCTTAAAGGTACCAAGAAGTAGGAGTGGAAAGAGGATGAAGTCCTTGCCAAAACACTCGCCATTTCTTCTTGACGTAACGATGTTTCATGAAGAGCCATCAGTCTGGTTTTGTTTCTTAGCTTTTCATTTTCGCTCACCAAGTCCTGGCTCTGAAGCATTTATTTCTGTAGCTAAAGCCACATTTTTCAAGTTCAAGGGATAACCTCTGTCCCTTGCAACTGCAGCCCTCCTGATTTCTGACGCTGCTGTAATAAGGATCACAGTTTTCCTTCTGCACTGCTCTGTGCTTTTATTCAGGGTGATGTAAAGGGACCGCAACTAAGGTTAAACTCTCCAGATAATTTTGTTGGTATGTTTTATCAGTTTCTGGGCAGGAAACTCCTTTTCAACTGCATTTCCAGCTGAGAATAGAAAGTGAAAAGGGCAGAAAGACTGATGCGAGATAGAGCGGTCCTTTTTCCAGTGGAGATGGAGGATTTACCTCACAGTTTGAGAACAAATTAGAAACTGACAATGTGTCAACAAAGAATTACTTGCTTTGTCTCAGCTAATGTTTCAGTGAGGTTATCTATATCCATGCAGCAACACCGCAAACAAGCAGCAGGTTGCTGACAACTGATGTAAATAGCTACAATTCCTCTACTCTCAGGGTCATACATTACTAGCATCATTTTCTTCTTTCCATATCAAGCAGTTGGTGGAGATAGTGATTTGTAGCATATATATACAAACGAATTCCCAGTCAACAGAGACATAAAGCAGATTTTTTTTTCTGATTTCAGATGCCGCGCCATCAGCAAGTACTCATGGCCTGCAAAAACTCCAGCAATTTATTTTTAACTTCTGAAGGCAGGATGGGGAGTGAAAACGCATTACATGGGTAGGTAGAAGCTTGTTAGATTAAATCTTCAGATCTTTTGCTTTTACACCCTGCATATAAGGACTTATATTCCTTTCCAGGCAACAAGCAATAAGTAAGTACAGGGGCATTGAGTCTACATGATTAGTGGTGTAAGTGTAAGTGTATAAGCTCTCTTTAATATTTAAGGTGATGACTGCAGTTTCATAGAATCGTAGAATGATTTGGGTTGAAAGCAACCCAAATAAGATCATCTCATTCCAACACCACTACCTTGGGCAGGGACACCTTCCACTAGACCAGGTTGCTTAGGATCCCATCCAACCTGACCCTGAACACTCCCAGGAATGGGGCATCCACGACTTCTCTGGCCAACCTGTTGCAGTGCCTCACCATCTTCAAAGTAAAGAATTCCTTTCTAATGCCTAATGTGAACTGATGCTCCTTCAGTTTAAAAGCATTACCCCTTGTCTTAGGATTACATGGCCTTGTAAAAAGTCCATCTCCAACCTTTTTGTGGGCCCTCTTCAGGCACTGGAAGTCTGCCATAAGGTCTCCCCAGAGGTTTCTCTTCTCCAGGCTGAACAGACTCAACTCTCTCAGCTAGTCTTCAGACTCACTCTGGTGTGGATGCCACATGCTTTTCTTCAATGTTTGTATTCATTTGAGCATTTTCTGCTAATGCCACTGCTAAAAGCCCAGGACTGATCAGTTAAATTCAAAATCACCTTCAGACAAAACTCTACTTATGCACCTACCTACACCCAGTTCCTAACACTCACAGACAAGTATATTCCATGCCAGACTGCCAGTTTAAATACCAATTAGCCAGACACACATATCACCTTAATGCAGCTGGCAGTATTTGGGAAAGAAAGTAACTAGAAGTCCTTAGTGGTCCACTGCCATTTCTCTGCTATTCTGAAACCACTTCTGGTTGTAAGGCTCAAATCACAAAGGCCATCAGAGGGGGTTTGTGCAGGAGTGCATATGATAGATGTGTTAAATATGAGTCAACTTCTGGAGACTAAAGTATAAGGTATAATCTTGGGGGGCTTTTGAAGCACTCACTTGAACATGTTTGTGCTGCAATAGTCTGCAAATCTTCTCCCATACAAAATGTACATAAATTACTGAAAATTAAACTGACCCCTTAAAACTATGAGTTTTAAACATAGAGCCTAAATTCAGTCATCAAAGTGTGAAAGATTAAAAATCGTGCTTTCAATACCAAATTCAGCACAGCCTTACCTTTGAAGCTGTCTGAACACCTGGATTATTTTCCAGTGTATTTGATTCTCTAGAATAAAACGATTCTGCAAAGAAAGCTTAAGAGCAAATAAACTGAATGAAAAGCTAGTCACAGTGGTCAGATTGTCAGTCATGGAGGTTACATCTGTGCAAGGAATGGGTATGGCAGGAGCAGACAGAGGGCAAATTTACCCCCTGGTACCTCACCAATCTACCTGCACTCAGAGTAGAAGTAACTGCCTCTAGAGATAATGGGGTATTTCAGCCTCTGTTTGTTTGTTCCTTGGCCTCTGCTGAGGTTAAAACTGTGCTAGCTGCTGATAACTCTAATGGTGTTTTTCTGATATGGAAACCTATTCACTAGAGATCATAATGGGAGTATCAGTGTTTAATACAAGTCCTTTGCAGTTATCAGATATTAATGGCCTTTAGTCTGTATTGACCTTACAGGCAAGAGCAAAGCCAGGAATAGAGAGAGAGACAGAGAGAGAAGGACGATGACTGCTTTATTTTATTAATATAGAAACAAGAGATGTGATAGATTTGAAAAGAAATCCTGTAAACCTCATTAAGGGAAAAGCTATTCATTTGTTTTAAAATAGAGGAGAAAGACAAAAACAACACACAAAAATACTATGCAATAGATGAACACATGTGCCTTGAGAGGAACACAATTTAGGCTCAGAAGCGTCATTGTACTTCTCACAATTACATTTGTTCACCTGCTCCTTAAGTGTACGCTTGTGGCTTGTTAACAAAATGGAATTGTTTGCTATACAGAGACTCCAAGGTGTAAAGTTAGAGCTAGTCTTGTATTTTTACCATCCTGTTGTACTGTGGGGCAGGTTTTTGAGTTTTTCTTCCAGTTTTAATGTCTCTTCTTTATGTTCTTTGTAATTATGGAAGTAAAATCTCTTAAGTCGTTTTTGTCCTTCAAATCAACATGGCAAAAATATCGATTCAGGTAATGAGGCACAGGTGTGCCTTGTAGGCACTCCATAAAGTATTCTTTCCTAGGGAATCAGCCCAAAGTTACTCAGTGCATTTCTGTAATTGTGCTACATTAGGCAAATTACTATATTAAATAGCCCACATGCTCACATTTCCACCTGAGTGGGGTGGCACTAGGTTGTACACTTGTGTTGTAATAAATAACGGGCAAGAGAAAACAATTAGTTTAAGTAGACTTGCTTAACAGAACTTTTCTGCTTTTTTTTCACTCGTGTTTAATCATGGTCCTTCGTTTCTGCATTGTACTTCAAAATAGAAAAAAATAGTGATAGAAGTTCTGCTATTGTAATTTAGGTCAATGAGTGGTTGCTTCATCTCTTCATTCTTTTATCCTTCTTTCTCCTTATCCCTAGCAATGGTATTAATGTGTGTGAGACACTCCTCCTGCTGTAGACAGTCATTTGTCAAATAACCTCTTTGTATATCAGATCCTTGGTCTGTAATTTTTTGGTTCCAGTGTTCTGGCTGCTCCTCTATGTGTTTGTAACTTCATCCAAAACATTGTGAAACACTGCCATCACTTCAATCAAATCCTCAGAAGACATTGCTGAACATTTGTTTCCTGAAATAACTGATAATTGGGTTTTTTTCTCTGGTATTTTTTCCCTTTAAATACTATTCGTTTCTCTGACTGAGCAAATGTTTCAGTCTGTCATTTTTTAACTTTTTATTTGTTTCTAGTTATTTAGAGGAGGATTATTTTTTTTTTTCTTTTAACAATAAGTTGACACAATGTAAGCATTATGAGACTCTTTTTTTTTTTTAATTCCATCATAAAAACATCTTTGTGGACTTAAGCCTACCTGTCAAAGTGCAAAAAAAGTTGTCCTTCAAACTGGAGATTACTGTCCAGAAGGTTGGTTAAAAAAAAATGAGTGTGCTATGTGTCAAAGCTCTTCAAGACCAACAACCAACTTCTTACAGATCATTTCTTAAAAGGCTAATAATAGAAAATTGACCACTCAGTTGTGATGACCTTCTTTTACCTGGAGACTGCAAGTATCATCCGTAGAGATGTTTTATTAAGACTGTAGGCCCAGCAGTATCATTTGTAAAGACTGCCTAAGACTGAGGAATTTTTTGCTCCCAAATAATGCAATGGTATGAAGCCCTTGGGCAGTATAATTGTACAGCTATGAAATATTGTTAGTAAAGGTAGAATGCAATTATATATAAAAATGGATAATTTTACCCCCCTATGTAGTTCGATTCAATCAGATGTTCTTGCAATAGACGGTGTTAAAAATACTAATTTTTAGTATGAAGTCACTGACTCCCTATTCTTTCATCACATCCCTCTTCCCACCACTTTCTCCCACTTCTCTGAATCTGGTTAGCTAATCATAATGATTATGAAAGCAACACCTTTGAGGAAAGAATATAACTGCTGATTATACTATTTATTTTCTTTTAATGTGCCAATAAAAATGTAATTAGATTTCATTTGTTTTAAGAGTTAAAATTGTCTTGGAGGAAAAAAATTTGCCTGCTGGAACCAAAACCCAGAAAATAAAGCAAAAAGAAAACAATAATCTTGCTATTCTCTTCAAGATAGAAGACTTTACTATTAAAAAATCAGTTGACAGATTCTTTGAAATAATTATTCTGAAACCAAAATGACCATACCTTCTTCTAAAAGATGTTCCAATAAATGATCATGTACTGAAGAACTATATCCATGTCAGGTTAATTATACCAAAATGAATGAAAAGAATACATTTCAAAAGCCTTTGTTATTGCTGCTAAAACTAAAGTCAGTTGAAATTGTGGGGGGTTTGTACTGCCATCCTGTGCTGTCTCTCAACTTTTCTTGCACTTTTAAAATGAAAACCTTGTGGAATATATCAAATCTCATGAAAAATCCCAACAGCTTTCTGAGGACAGCACCTGCTGGTTTTATATTTGGTTACCCTTACTAGTCTGCTTACAGCTGGTGACAACATCATTTAGTGAAAAATATATCAGTTTTAGAATTTACCTTCACTGGTGTCAAATGCAAAGCCTCATTGATGGAGGCTGGGCAGTTTATTTAAAAAAAGACAGTGTCTGAGAATTAGAAGGATTACCTTACACCGATTAAATTGAGAGGAACATAGAAACTAGTATTTTATGCCATGGAACCACAGGCTGCTGAAGCAATGTACATTCCGTATGATAGATAACCCAAAGCAAGTTGCATCACAGTGCTGACACTAGGAAAATTCCTGTACCATCTTTACATCTAGATCTTAGTATTTTTTAAACATGTTCTGCTCTAATATGTTATGATATAAGATTTAAATACCTTGAGAACTAAAAATCAACCTTCAAAGTATTTGTTCTCTTTACTTCAAGGGTAAATTTGAACATAATTTTTGCCTAATATTAAACCTGCTCTTCTCTCTTCTAACCAGTGACAGGACTCAAGCAAATGGCAGGAAGCTGAGTTAGCAGAGGTCTAGAATAGATATTAGAAAAAGTTTTTTCACACAGAGGGTGGTTGAGCACTGGAACAGGTTCCCCAGGGAAGTGGTCACAGCACCAAGCCTGACAGAGTTAAAGTGTTTGGACAATGCTCACAGGCACATGGTGTGACTCTCGGGGTGACCTGCACAGGGCCAGGAGTTGGAGTCAATGATCCTGGTAGGTCCCTTCCAACTCAGCATATTCTATGAAATTCAGTGAGCTTGTCTTTTTACCAATGTGATAGCTCTTTGTATAATAGCTTCTAGCACCTGTATGACTTCATTAACTTCAACTGACCCATGTCCTTTTGACACCAGTGTAAGTGCAGATGAGAATAGATCCGCAGAACATTGCTCCAGTGTCAAAAAAGTAGTCTCGTGTTAATAGCAGTTTTTCTCTTTGTTTTGTTGATAGCCTTTTTATCTTCCAATAGCTCTTAATTTTTATCAGCATTTTAATAACAGTACATAGCAGTCCTTGTGCTGCCACAAATTATTTTGTGTATGTTTTTAACAAACTCTACACAGCTCTACTCTCTGTATGATGAAGGGATTTCTAAACCCGTTGTGCCTGCTACAGAGGCAGCACCTTGTGATGCCATTCATTGTGGTGTGCAAGCACATTCTGCTCACACTTGAAAACTTTGGTGATTTTTACATCTTGGAAGTAGGTTGCCTGTAGGCAGTTTCATGCATTTTAATGCAGTGTTCAGTGACAGCTACTGAGGGCTCATTGGTTCCTCAGAAACAAGAATTCTCCCTGCAATTATCTAGTCTGAATAATTCAGGCTCTAGAAGACGCTCCAAATATTACTTTTTACACTGAGCCATTTCTATGGATAAAGTTTTGAAAACATCTGTCGCTTTAAGACAAACTGGTCTCCTGTGAAAGGCATATTTTTATCAATGGTAGTATATGAAACTGAGTGGCATTAATGGCATACATTCAATTATTAGTTTCATCAAGAAATCTGTTAAAACTTAACATCTATGCTTTCAGTACAGAATCTGCAAAATTCCTTCCTCTAAAAGAAAGGTTTTTGGAATCAAGTGATTTAAAGCACTTAGAGAAGAACACATACATTTCACAAAGACATTAAAGAACTATATATTAAGGGGGAATATGACTACTGAATATTTCATAGGTTTATGTGTCCATCTGTCTGTCCAGCAATGATGTAGAAAAAGCAAACACATGAGTGAGTGAGCTTGAGAGTGAGCTTGAGAGTGGCACTTTTTGACAGAGTTACATGCTATGAATGGAGTCAATCAAGTGGGGAGTGAAAAATTCATTTTCTGACAGGGGTGTCAGCAGAATCATCAGGCTTTGATGACAACAAATCCATAGCTGGGGAAAAAACTGACAGGGTGGAAAACAAGAGACTGTAATACTGATCCCTCCTTTTCAGCTGCCCAGAACATAATTTCACAGCAATTATTGCCCCAGCTGGTTTTATTAACTGCAGGCCTTAGATGTTCATCTAATTACAGGGCACAATGTACAAGAAATTAAACAAAAGTGAAGAAAAATGCTGTGTCACTGAAAGGAAATATGATTTCTCCCATTGTAGACTTTAAGGAGGATGAGGTCAGCGGAGGAAGACTGCTGTAGGTTTTAGAAAAATCTAAAGAGTGTTATTGACCTATTCTAAGGTTAACTCAAAAGAATCTATAGGTGATAAATCCTCCCTTTCTGATAGGTGTTGGATTTCTGATTTACATAGTTTTTATGCTTTAGTTTATTAAAGGAAGCCGTAAAAGCAAAGGCGAAGTTTCCAACAAAGGGATAAAGGGCTGAAGATGTTTTAAAGCAGTAACTTTTTGTTGTTTGTTGTTCACATGTTAAGTGCACTCTGTGGACTAGAGTGACGAGGGTCCCATTTCCAACACAGCATGGAGTGGGTGATCTCGTCAACTGTAAAATGAAGCCATAAGAGCACAGCATGAAAATGTATTAGCAACAGTTAGATAAGGGAGACCTCAGCAAGGCGTACACACTTCCAATTGGTGAAATAATGCTTTTACAAATTGTTTTTGGTACATTAAGTACCTTTCACAGCCAAAATTAAAAAAAAAAAAA
>VXAY01004461.1:1138814-1148814 GCA_013399855.1 Oxyruncus cristatus
TCTCACAAAGTAATTTCATGCAGATTTTTTTTTTTTATTTATTGAAATTGTTTCCCAAGTTGACAGATCTGGTGTACAATGATAAATGACAAAGTGTTATGCAGCTGTCAGCCTGTGCTCGGGGAAATTGCACAAAAACTCCCTAATAATAATAATAAATATGCGTTTTTCCAAACAGAAGGTATTTTAAACTAGTAAGCACAGTGGTGTAGTAAAGTAGTATTAAACAGCAGTGAGGTGAAGCTGAGAAAAGATTTATATATTTGTACTAATCTAGCAGCTCTTTACTGACTATGACATGCTGACAAGGAAACAAGGGTTATGAAAAATGATCTGACACTATGCTGTTAAATCTATGAATTTCAAAGTGCCGAATAGTCTGTGGCGTGCCAGGATTGAATGCCTCAGTTATTTCAATGACTGTTACAGAAAAAACTAGGGCTGTGATAACAAACTGTAAATGCAATAGTGCCATGAGGAAGCCAGTTAAGCAAAGTGACACAGATGACCGTTGCATCGCTTTTTGGAAAGTCATAGAATTTGAGTCAGAAAATTGAAGGTGTTCAGTCAGTTTAAAACATATTTTAACAGTAGCCCTCTCTGTTATGAAGAATGGTCACATAAAATTTCCAAAATAATGCTGGAACATGTGGTACAAGTTACATGTCAGATCCTAAAATAGGTTGAAGGCTTGTAATTGAGAAGACTTCTAGACTGTAACATAAACTGAAGGTGTCTGACTTAAGAAAATACTGTCCATATATTGTCAAGTGGGCCTCCAAAATTTAAACCTCAATTCAGTGCTTTGTTGAATAAAACACAGAGCATGTTTTACTAAAACACAACACTGTTGTCTCATACATGTTGTTGAGAAGGTGGTGACAGTCCCTGCTGCTGAATGTTATTTATTACATATAGGAGACAAATTTTGCTAATTCTCATTTTCTTTTCTACTGCAAGTTTTGAGTACCTGAATTTGCTATTAAGTTTCATTGGTTTTTGACTTATGTAGGAATTAAAAGTATTTTTTGTCATCAGTTTACTTGCCTGCAGATATTTTTTGAGACTGCTATGAAACTCAGATAATTCCTCAAGTCTGGCATAGTGAAAAATAATTTTCAAGTATAACTACAGCTTTCAAAGAATAAGGATAGAAAGTCTGAGAAAAAGACTGGTTAAATTTTGCATTAATTCTCCAGTGTTTTACTGCAGACTGGAACTTCCTTTTATTTCCCCTTCCATTTATTTTTTTTAGGAAAAAAAAAATTCAGTGATTTTTCTGACAAATTATGTACCGTTAATAAACAAAACAGTCCAAAAGAGTTCATCTTCAACATGGGCTGTTGATCAAAATTGATTAGAACCTTTTTTTAAACATTTTAAAACCTTTTAACTGAATTTTTTTACACCAGTGACAGCCTCATGTTTTCTCCCAATCATTTACTCTTGGAGGATACTCTGGTGATCTGCTGATTCATGTTTTGTTTCCGAGAGGTTTCGTCTTATGTTTTGTCTCATGTCTTGGCAAGAAGACATGAGACGTTGTCTTTGTAGGGTGAAACATCTGCTTAGCCATATTGATTTCAGCCATATACAGTGACTGTAATGTTTCAGTATATTTACAAATTAAATAAATGTATAACCTTTAAAAAAAAAACAAGATGAAAGGGGGTGGGAAATAAAAAGAAAAAGGAAAAGTGGAAGGGAGAAAAGGGAAGGGGGAAGGGGAAAGGGAAGTGATAGGAAAAGGGTAAGGGATAGGAGAGGGGGAGGGAGAAAGGGAGGGAGAGGGGGAGGGGAAAGGGAAAGAAGGGAAGAGGAAGGAATATACCTTCATATTTTAGGGTCTGAATGAACTTTTTAATGAGATATTTGTTTCTACGGTTTATTTTTCCATTGGCCTTGTGCATCCCCTGATATCCTACTGCAACTGCATATTGTAATGGGATAAAAAGAACAAACAAACAAAAAAAAATCCTGTGTATTGCTAATTTAATATTTATTAAACTATTAATTCATAAAATGACTTGCATTAGTTTTGTGCCTTTTTTAACAGCTTTGTGGGTCTCCTGAAATCTTGTTTGCATGCCACTCAGTCCTCTATAGATTATTAAGTGCTACAGTTTTCTGGGTGAACCACAACCAAGAAAAAAACCCAGTAATAAACTATAAGTTAAAATATTAAGTATATTGGTATATTCATAAAACATATGTAGAATGAGACTATACCCACCAAAAACAATGGGGATTTTTACTCTTGACATTTTTAGAGCCAGGACTACACTCTCAGACAAGAACAATGTTTTTTAGTAGTTTTGAAAATTAGGGTTAGAATGTATGGTGCTCACCGCTAACAATGGCACAGTTGAGAGCATAAGAATCAAGGGGCAAACAAGTAATGTAGATGTCATTGTTGGAGTTTACTATAGACCTCCCAGACAGGACAATGGTGCCAAAAAATTATTCTTTGAGGAACTAAAGAACACTTCCAAGTCAACTGTCCTTGTCCTTGTGAGGGACTTCAACTTGCCAGAAATTCATTGGGAGCACCACACATCTGGTTCAACCTGGGCCAGAAAATTCCTAAAAAACCTGGATGACATCTTTATGGAACAATCCTAAGGGACCCAACTGGGAAAGATGCCTTCCTTGATCTGCTGCTTGTCAACAGAGTGGATCTTGTGAGCAAAGTAGAGATTGGCAGCTGTCTTGGCCACGGCAACCACAAAGTCATGGAGTTTAAAATCTCTGTTGACAAAGGAAAAGTGCCAGCAAAACCTCACCTCCAGAAATGAGGAGAGATGGTCACTTCAGTGCATCACCTCCTAAGGCCACAGGAGTAGGCAAATTCCCAAATGTTGGAAGTCAAGCAGATGAGGCAGAAGGTCATCTTAGCTAAGCAGGGATCTTCTCTTGGAAATAAAGGAAAACAGGAAGGTATATGCCCAGTGGAAGCTAGCCAAGTGATATAGGAGGAACACAGAGATGCTGCTTGCTGCTGTAGGGAGAAAATCCATGAGGAAAAAACTCAGCTGGAGTTGAAGCTGGCCAGAAATATTGTGGACAATAAACCAAATCCTTTCAAATATATTACTGGCAATAGGCAGTGTAGAAATATCATTGTCCCATTACAGGATGAGGATGGTCACCTCACAAACAGGGACTGAGACAAGGCAGGGATGTTTAATGCATTCTTTGCCTCTGTCATCAACATGGATGATGGACCAAGGGGGTCTCAGTGCCCTGAGCCGGAGGACCATGACTGTGAGAATGATCAATTCCCAACTGATTCTGAAATTGTGCAGGATCTGCTGCTCCAGCTGGATCCCTACAAATCTCTGGGGCCTGATAGGATTCATCCAAGAATCCGCAAAGAGCTTGCTGTTGTCATCCCAAAGCCTCTCTCGATGATTTTTGAGTGGTCTTGGGAACCGAGAGAGGTGCCAGCAGACTAGAAGCTGGTACATGTTCTCCTGTTTTTTTCAAGAAGGGCAAGAAGGAGGGGCCTGGAAAGTCCAGGCCAGTCAGCCTTACTTCAGTGCCTGGTAAAATTATGGAGAAAGTTATTCTGGGTAGTAAAACCAACCCAGTCATTGGTAACAGCCAGCAGACTTCATGAGAGGAAAGTCCTGTTTATCCAACTTGATTTCCTTCTATACCAGGTAACCTGCCTAGTTGATCAAGGGAAACAAGTGGATGTTATTTTTTTGGATTTCAGTAAAGCTTTCAATACTGTCTCTCACAGGATTCTTTGGGAAAAAATATCCAGCACACGCCTGGATAAATCATGTGGTGGGTGAGCAATTGGCTCACAGATCAAGCACAGAGGGTAACAGTGAATGGGGTAACATTAGATGGTTACCACCCCACACCTGTGACTAGTGGGGTTCCACAGGGCACCATCTTGGGCCCTGTGCTCTTCAGCATCTTCATAAACTACTTGAATGCAGGACTAGAAGGGATACTGAACAAGTTTGCAGACAACACAAGACTGAGATGAGCTGTTGACTCCCTCGATGGCAGGGAGGCTCTGCAGAGAGACCTCGACAAATGAGAGGACTGGGCAATCACCAACCATATGAGTTCAACAAGGGAAACTGCCAGATTCTGCACCTGGGATGGGGCAACCTTGGATGCTTGTACAGGCATAAGGTACTGAAAAGCAGTGCTGTGGAAAGGCACCTGGGGGTCCTGGTCAATGGCAAGTTGAACATGAGTCAGCAGTGCCCTGGCAGCCAGGAGGGCCAACCATGTCCTGGGGAGCATCAGGCAAAGCATCACCAGCCAGTCAAAGGAGGTGATTGTTCCACTCTACTCTGCACTGGTGCAGCCTCACCTTGAATATTGTGTGCAGTTTTGGTCACTGTAATATAAGAAAGACACTGGCCAATTAGAGAGCATCCAAGGGAGGGCAACGAAGATGGTGAAGGGCCTTGAGGGGAAGCCACATGAGGAACGGCTGAAGTCAGTTGGTCTGTTCGGCCTGGAGGAGACTGAGGGGAGACCTCACTGCAGTCTGCAACTTCCTCTTGAGGGGAAGTGGAAGGGTGAGCACCAATCTTTTCTCTTTGGGGACCAGTGATGCAACCCAAGGAAATGGCCTGACGTTGGGTCAAGAAAGGTTTAGGTTGGATATTAGAAAAAGGTTTTTCACCCAGAGAGTGCTTGGGTGCTGGAACAGGCTGTCCAGGGAAATGGTAACAACATGAAGCCTGGCAGAGTTCAAGAAGCGTTTGGACAATATTCTCAGGCACAGGGTGTGACTCTTGGGGATGGTCCTGTGCGGGGCCAGAAATTGGATTCGATGATCCTTGTGGGTCACTTCCAACTCTGCATATTCTGAGATTCTGTGAAAATAATGCTTTGGGGTTTTTTTATCTATCTTCATGTGGTCCTGACTTAATTGGAAAGCCCATGATTTTTACTTAAACTAAGGGAAGAGGATAAACTTCTTTTCATTCGCTCAAAATCTAAACTGTTTCACTTCCCTGTTCATTTAGATTTGTCTATAAACTCATATGAGATCTGTCTTTCAGAATGAGATATTTCTCTACTCTCATTCATTTATTGGGTAGTTAACCACTTTCCCTCTTGAGCTAACATAGGCAAGGTGCAATGTTTACCTTCTCACTTTAGTTGAATCATTATTTGTCAATAAAACCACCTTCTAAACCAAGGACCACAGTCTGATGAAAAACATCTCCATAATCCTGTAGCATGGGTTAGCAAAGTATAATTTAGTGTTATCTCATTTGGACCAGAGGCTTCCATGAATTTCTAAAAAGAATGTCAAATTCCGTTTTAAAAAATGCCAAACTCTGTTTCCTGAATAATTGTACTTAGAACTCATAGCACCAAGGAGTCAACTTGTGTTCATTCTCAAGCATAGGATACAGTTGTGGAGGAGAAAGGAAATTTGTTGACTTTCTTTTAATTGTTCATTTCAAAAGTAATTTCCATTATAGACCAATGGGAACTTTTCCTAAATCCTTCACCACGAATCTTTGAAATAGATGTAAAAGACAATGTCCATCTACTATTTCAGAGCATTAAACTGTACTACCATGCAGTATACAAACCAGTGCCAATGACCTTATTGCTCTGACTACCTTTAGTAAAAAAAGTCTACCTTTAGTATCAACCAGACCATTTCATGTAGAACCTGCGATTGAAAAATTCAAAGAGAAGGTCTAAAATTTAAAAAAAAAAAAAAAAAACTATAATGAGATAAATGAACAGATTTGTTCTTTTTTTATTCTGATCTTCCATTTGCTACTTTCTTCTTACCCCTTCTGTCCACAGCCCTGGAGGGAAATGCAGAGTGTTGGTGCTTCCTTGTGAACATAGTGCCCCCACTTTTAATCCCAAAGGAACATCCCTCTTGAGACCAGGTCCTTCACTTCTTGCTACATCATGGCCAAGTCTCTAGTGTCTGGATCGGCGACAGCCCCACAGGCAGGGTCTTCTGCATGACTGTGTGATGCTGAAATAGCAGCATTAGACAAATTTAAAACTTGCTGTTTGCGCAGTCACTAAAAACTGCACTATTAGGTGGTTTTTCAAATTGCATGAGTGCAGATCATTAAGTGTTATTACAGTATTAATTATTAGAAATGTCCTGTACTAGCCAAATTAAATTGAGATAGTCAACGACCTGTAAGTTCCCAATACCATGCATAATTTAAAAAGTTATCTACCACACTGTGCAAGGTGTCATCACGTGTCAGTCACAATATTTCACATTAAATATCAATTTAGGATTTTCCTTTAAAAGTTTAGAAAACAGCTTATACTTGGTATAACAATTATGTGATCTAAGCAAATAACCAAAAAGACACTTGTGTAAGGATTGCATCCTCTCGAAGGAAACAGTTAAATATATATATAAAAATATATATAAATAATCTGATACCCTCATACAGCACATGTATGTAGTTTTAACTAACACTGTTGTGTACATCCTGACTACTGTCATGGCTTTATGTGATTTCTGTGGCTATTAAACTCTACTGAACTGACAGAGATTGAAATTTAAAAAAAAAAAAAAAAAGAAATAATTTTAAGCTCTTTTACATGTTAATGACTGAATACCATGAGAGGAACAGTTACTAAATTACTTTCCATTGCCAAGAGTAGAATGTTTTGGAAAAATTTTTATTCAGCATTTGCAATACCTGCAGTCAGGCAGACATTAGGTTTCTCGTTGAACTCCCTATATTCATCTGGCTGAAAACAGTGTATTACTGCCTCTGTGCTGTAGTTATGCCTGACAAATACTGCTTGGCAGTCTCAGATTCCAATCAAGCTGGGTTTGGTTAGTGGGACTTTCCTTTCGTTGAGTATAAATGTTTGTGTACAGTGACTGTCCAAGCACTGTGACACATTCAAGTTTTCAATTAAAGCTTGTCTTTAGCCATTTGAAGGTGTTCTTGCTTGGAAATGAAGCTCCAAAATAAAGGAAGAAAAGCAGATATATGAAAAGAAATTAACAGCTGTCATCAGCCCAGTGGTTCCTAAATAGGGCAGTAGGCTAGCACAGTTCTGCTTGCTATTTCAAATAAGGTACAGTCAAAGAGTTGACACAAATGAACTTGTACAGTAAAAAAGTAAAATTAAAAAAAAATCAATAAAAATAGATTTTTATTGTCTATTCCCTATCTACTGCTTTCTTATTATTAAGGGATACCTATAGTTGTACCTATATTTGCATAACCATCTCAATACGATGCTTATCCTTCCTCGGTGGAGATATTGCTAAGGGTGTTTTAGTCATGTGTTAACATCAGAAGTGAAACTGGCCTTTGAAACTTGTTCTGCCAGTGTTAAAAATTCTCTTACATACCTCTTGTCATACATGGCTTCTTTTACTACCCCAGAGCCTGTAGTGCCACAGACTGCCCTTTTATTAACATTGTTGTTAACTATTGTCCAAGAGGCTTTGATTTTAAAAGATTTCCAAGCAAAATTACATTTTCAAACTTTCTATGTTATTTTCTAAAAAAGCCAATGGTTTCTTTAGGATGAAAGCAAAACAGTATTGTTCTCCCTCTGTTTGGTTACTTATTGGCAATGCAAGTTGATTCAGTGGCCTCAGAAGAAAAGACTGGAAGTGAAAAAGTGATAGGGATTGAGTGAAAGTCCTTTTTTTATGCAGTCCCACCCACTTATTCCATCTCCCTTACCACCACACTGACAGTTTTAGTATCTTGAGTTTGCCTTGAAGTTGTAACGTGCTCTGGATGGCTGGCATTGGAGATGGATCTTTAGCTTTGACATACTCCACCAGGGCTATCAGCTGAGCCAGTGAAGTGTTGAACTGCCTGCTGAATGTCATATGGCAACCATAGATCATGTCTGCCTTCTCTTTCCTTGCACAACAAACTCTCATGATGTATAAGTATGTTTGCTGTTTTGTGGTGTATTGAAACATAAGACACTACATAACAAGGTTTCCAGTAGCAGTCATCCTGTATTCGAGCACTTCAGAGACCAATTATGAACTTCATAGATTATTTTGCTCTTTTTTCATCTTCTTCTTTGACAAAAGAAGGTTTTTAATATGATTGCATCTATAAATCTTTCAACTACACTCATAAAACTTTATGACAGGGTAGCTTTTTCATAAATCTGGTCACATTTTCTTGATGGCAACTTAGAGAAAGCAGCTGAATGGTTTTAATTTAGCTGACAAACTCCCATTAGAGACACAGTGAAACTTAAGGTGACAGATTCAGTCAGGAAGAGAAAAGGACATGTTTATTTACTCCAGTCAGTGTATTATGTTTCTATTCTTTGCATTGTTTCCATAAGAGATAAACGTCCTAAGGATGAAAAAGGAAATATAAAACAAAAGAATCCAATGCTTATCTAACAACCTCCAGATATCAGCAGACATGGGGGGAAAATAGTTTTGTCTGTGTTGTTTTTAAATCCAGCCATATCAACTGTGCAGGCTGATCTTTACCACACTCAGAAAACAAACACTGAGCAGACAAATCAGTACATTGGCCTGTGGGACGCACAGCTCCACTGCTCTTTGTGGAATTCTGGAGTCAGAGATGTCCAGTTCTGGGGAGAGGAACCAGATAGTTTAGATGTTACACTATTTAGCTGTCCCAATAGGATCCTTAATCAGGGAATCAGCAAAGTTCACAGAAACAGTGCATTCCCCTAGAAACCAGAATAATAAGTCGAGGTTCTGTCTAAAATGCAGTTTATTAGTTACTCTGGAAATTACTTACTTTAAAAGCATGTGGCCAAATATGGCACAGAAAATGGGTTTCATTTTGCCTACCCAGTAAATAATTAGAAAGGTTCCCACGGAGACCTCTCTCTAAATAATCTTACTTTTAAAATTGGCTGTTATAAAGGTGTTAATATAGTCTGATAAATTTAAGATAAATCCAGTAATTTCCATTCACTTAGCAACTATGAAAGAGTAGAGAAGCAACCTGAAGTGAACAAAGGGTCAAGCAGCAGGAAATTTATGCTATGAACACCAATTCACACCTGTTAACTACTGTGACTAGGCAGCAGACAACACCAAGCATATCATTTAAATGGACTTTTCACAACTAGGTGTGCCATTAATTCACTGATTGGGGTCATTGAATCTGTTCCCTAGCAATTGTCCCAATTAAGCAGCCGTGCTATTTATCAGGGTGCTTATTAAGTTGATTTGTGAGTGTGTTTGTGTACCTTTACTTTAAACCTATATATACAATAAACAGCTGTTTCTAAAAAAGTGTATTCCCACCAGTAAAAAATAAATAAAGAGTCACACATGAGTGTGTTAATAATGCAGGGTAATAACCTCAACAGAGAAAATGAGAAAAAAAGAAACAAAGAGCCATTAAGAACAAATAAATCATTGAGCAGTAAGAGTACATAATGCAGAATTTATATAGATGCTTGACTACAAAAGCATTCCCGATTTTTATGCTTTTTTGGCATTATTTGCCAAAACTCTGACTTTCTATGAAGCTTAATTATGGATTTGATCTTCAACAGTGTCAAATGCTGATTAAAATGGAGTTGAAAAGGGGCATAAATGAATGACTGCCTGCTGTACATGGGGTTATGTTCAATCATTGAGGATGCTTATAAGGGATCAATGAACAGGAACTCATTATATCCTGGCCAAAACTAGCCATAAGCCTGGGAAAGATGCTTATCTGCAGTCCAGCTAGGTCTATGAGGGTTAAATTATATATTGTTTTTACTGTTGTTTCATTTCACAAAACTGCAAAAGTCCAGGCAACATTTTGTCAGAAAAAAACAATAAAGAATATGAAAAGCCCATCTTCACAGAACATTGGACATTGCAAAACAACCTACAGCTATTATCGGATATATCAAAACTGACAAGTAAAACTTTGGCTGTTGATTGAACAATATTTCACATGGACAGCACAAGCTCGTCCGCATTCACTTTTAAATGGAGCTGCTTATCCTGGAGAACTATGGGTAGGAAGTTTATGAGCTTAATTGAATTGGTGGT
>VXAY01004461.1:1154153-1175993 GCA_013399855.1 Oxyruncus cristatus
GTGGTGATGACATGGTGATACGAGTGTTTCCCTCGAAGCCCATGGTAAACCCTCAGTAGCCGTAGACAAGCAGCTAGAGGTGGGAGGCAGACTGCCCTGCATTCTGATGGAGAGAGAGAGAGAGATTTTCTAGCTGCGGTGATTTAGAACTGTTACCTTAGAGACTTTTTCTTCTCCTTCTTCCTCTAGACTGTTTTTGAAGAAAAGATAGAAGGTGGTATTTGTAAATATATATATGTTTGTTATTATAAGAAAACTAGTTGGAATTATTGTGTATATAAATATTCCCTTAGTTCTTATCATGTAGCAATAAATTTTAATATTAATCCCCATGTCAAGAGATCTGTTTTGTCTGTGTGAACTCTTCTTACCTATTAGCAAAATTTATGGGTTGATAAAAACTGTGCAGAAATCACAGGGCTAAACCGTTGACGAGGTGACAACACAGCTAAGCCTGACATACCTAGAGACCAAGGTTTATCCCAACCACTGCATTTGCATAGAAACTGTGATCAAAGAGGATGTTGAAAATTCTTTTTAAAAGGCGATAAAGACAGAGGGTGTGTTCAGAGCCTGTTCTCCTTCTTTGCTGCAAAGACCCTGTACCTTTGAAACTTTTCAAAAAGCATTGGCAAGCAGCTCAGGCATCTGCAGGGCAGGGCAGCAGCCTGGCTGATGGAGTGGGTCAGAAGGCACAACTAATGGAAGTGATTAGTGGTGAACAAGTTAATGGGAACAGCTAACACAGAGAACTGCTATTGAGAATGGTTGATATGAAAAGCTAATAGAAGGAGCTAATGACAAGAACAGCTAGTGGGAACAAATAACAGGGCTCTCACCCTTGGGAACAGCCAACCTGACAAATATGAATGAAAAGCAACAAGTGCTGCTTTTAGAGGGGGAGTTAACAGCTAACATGGTGAGTAAGCAGTCAACAGTTTCACACTAATAATCCAAGAGCTTTGATCTGATGAGGTTTCTCCATGCAATAAAAGAGCAAGAAAAAACTTCAAATTTAGGAACATTGCAGAGTTTTGACAACAGGCCAACCTTATGCATTGTTGGACCCTTTCTACACTTGGACAACAAACCTCTGGGCAGTCTACTTTAATAGCTAGGGCAGCAGTCATTCAGAGCTGTCATGGATGGATGTAAACAGAACCACTGTAGCAGTGCATGCCAGGGTTATCTACATTTTTCAAGTTGACGATTCATACAAATTTCAATTTTCACTCTCAGTGTCAAATTTTGCCTATTTTGTCTAAACCCGTTATATCAATTAGACAACTTATTTCCCTGGACTGAGAAGGGATGTAAACCCTTGCTGTTTTGGATGTGTAAAATGACAGTCAGAGTTAAAGATTCCTTATGAATTGTATTCCATTCTTTCACTTGCCTTTCCATTTTTTAATGGAAGAAAAGGCATAGAAGCAGAATCCCAGTAGTAATCTGGTGAAATATTTGTAAAATTAATAGCGAAATAAGACATTCATATAAAAACCATGTTAAGCAAGATGTATTACCTTGCAGCCTGAATGAGGTATTTCATAGAATTTGAAATTCAAATGCTTTTATTAAATGAAGGATGCAAGATGTTTCAAAATTGAATACTAAGAACAAGTTGCCAACTGTCAGTCAAACATATCAGTGAACTCAGCTGCATTGGCTTAAAACTGCATGCTAATGCAAACACACTCTTCAACTCCTGTTGAAGGAAAATGACAATTTAGCAAAAGTTATAATCCTTTAGGGCAAACATGAACCTTCAAGCTCAGATAGATGACACAAAACTCTGGCATCCCAGGATGAGCTCTGGAAAGCAGGGTATGCCTCGCAGGGTATGCATTTTTTTTCCGGTATAAATATGACTGCAACTCACAACCACGTAAATTACTTTTAAGCATAACTACAGGTACCAGGAACAATTGGCATTACAGTAATTATTGCCTGTATATCCAAGCAATACAACTCACTAATCCACTTAAACATTCTTTTGCATGGCTGCTCCATTTCATGGCCAGCTGGCCTTGGTGACCAGATCTTAATATGTGGAAATTAATCTTCTTCTTAACTACACCATACACAGCAATTTATTATTAGTGGAAAGTATCAATTTTGTTGTCTTTATCTCCTTGACACTTAAAACTGCAATTCCACTGTGTCTGTGGAATAGAGATACCCTCACTTCTCTCTAATCCACTTGACCATCATAGTAGAAATCAGAAAAATTTTGCATTTAATATCTTTATGATGTTAAATATCATTTGATTACATGTTCCATATCTTCTTTCTCATGGAAACCAAAATCACAGTTGAGGGTTTTTGTAATAGACGGTCAGAACATGGACAGAGCATAGACCCAGGGATGACAATGAGTTCCTCTCTCTCATTACCTCACTGTCTTTGGGGCATATACACAAGGATTTGACACGTTGTAGTAACAATTCAGTAATAGGTGTCTCATGTTAAAAAAGTCTTGGAAGTTAAGTACTTCCTGAGGAAATCTCTCTTAACTTGGTAGTCATACCAAATATAGCCAAGAAAACAGACCAAAAGCACACAGTTCTTTCTTCATATTAAACTTCAGTGTAAATATGAAGTCACTTAGATGTCTGAAGGATTTTGACAGGTAAAAAACCAACTGAGATAAAATGAGTTAATTCAGTAGTTAGAATTTTTATGCACGCATCTGCAAATGATCAATTTGGAATATGGGCACCAAAATATGAAACTTTGCAGAAAAGATATCACTGTGCTCTTCAAGTAATTTTAACTATACTGGTTTTCCTGACCTCTGATTTACACTGAGGCAGGTAAGAAGAGAATCAAGCCCAAAGAGAATCAAGCCCAAAGAGAATACTAAGACAGATTTTTAGATGATAATAGGACAAAATCTTGTTAAAGCTATTTGTCAGAAAGAGGTATAAAGGCCAAACCAGAGAAGAGAAATCCCAGAAGAACAGAAAACTCAATGTTTAAAGGAAGATGTCAGTTTTTCATCATTTAGTGCCTCATGTCTCATTTCCCATTTCATCCCTTTTTCTATGAAACTACTGAGAATCTCTGTGTTCCACCTTTGGAATTAATTTCTCCTCTTATCAATAATTTAATACTGCCCTATGAAAATACCTCATCTTGCCTGCTTTAGTTTCTTTTTTTAAATCTGTCTTTATATAAGCAAAATGGTAAACATTGGCACAGAAAGCAGAATATATCAGGAGTCTTATTGAACAAAATTGAATGGAAATAACATTTTTAGAAGTATTACATCATTATCATCATTAATTCAGTAGGGCAGATATTGTTTGATTGTATCTGTTTTCAGCCTGCAAAACTATGAGATAAATAGCTGCCAAATAAAGCATAAATTATTTTAAAATATTTAAATTATGTAACATTGTTTAGGTTGAACAACTTTTATCAATCAACGAATTTGCGTTTATCTTTTATGCTACTAAAAATAGACAGAAATATTTTATAAAAATCTCTAAACTTTATTGCTTTTCTCATATATATCAATTATTAAGTACTATTGAGTCCTGAGTCTGACTGGAACGTCTGGAGGTCACACAAATTCCAATATCACACTAATGTAATATATATGTCTCTCCTTGTAAAATCTATCACTCAGTGCATAAGGTCTATGTTGTTAGGTCTGTATTAACACAGAAATGTGACTATTCCCGTAAAAAAAACTACCCTAACTGTGCAGCCATGGGCACATGCTGTTCTTCTGGTAAGCAGAACGAAAATGAAGGGGTTTTGATCAGTCCAGACCCAGTGATGAAGTGTGAGTCAGCTTCCACAAATGATAGGATTTGATTCCAGTCACCTTTCAACTGTAGAGTCAATTTGCTCTGTTGCTGACTCTCCCATTGACTGGTTTTGCAGTTCTGCTCTTCATTTGTGGCTCTTCACCCCTGAGCTGTATCACGCCCTTATTTAGACCAACACAACAATTTTGTTAAAAGAAATCGGTTTTGAAGTCTTTTCAAAAATCAGCCAATTTCAAAGGGTGGATTTAGAGTATGGCTGCACAAACTGGCACTGAGGGTGCCGAGAGTGCTTGTGTTTGAGGAACGGAAGTACAGCAGCGGACAGGAATCTGCAGTAAAGACCAGCCAGCCACCTTCAAACCTGCAAGGCTGCCTGAAAATTCGTGACATGGTATCATACTCAAATAGGAGTAACTACATGGACTTTTTGAACTCAGGTAGGCCTTGATATAGAAGAATTTTAAATGCCCCACCAGGTAATCTGCAGATATGACCTAACATAGTTGTCCATCAACATCATAGTCATTTATTACTCTGTGCTTTGTAGTGCTATTTGATTGCTCATACCTCTAAACATTTGCAACCTTGTCAGAATTCACAAAAAAACATTTTTTAAGGACTAACACAGAGTTTTGCTATAAATCTTAAAACATTAAAAATGGAAAATATAAATATTATTTTTAATTTTAACCAGGATCAATTCTACTTTATAATAATTTATCTTTTTAATGATAGCGTATAAGTTCCTTGAATCAGTGTACAGACTTTACTAAATCTCAGAATAACTGGATTTGGGGTCATATTTTATTTCCCCCATGCAAAAAGAAAAAATTAAATCTAAAAAGAGTAGTCTTTTTCTATATTTCACTCTATAACAAATGAAAAGAGCAAGACCTCTGAAAGTGTAATATAGATAACTGCACAAATATCATGGACATGAATCAAGAAAATAAGAAACTCAGTCTGTTTCTACCTGTATATTCTGACTCTTGTATTAACAAGAAGGCATTTGTTTGCTAGACTAATATCTTTAGTTTTACTATGTAGGCATTCACATTCCAGTGAATACACAGACTGTAAGTTGGTATTTTTGGAAAATCCCATCCCATACAACAGCAAACAGACATACAGTTCTTAGTCAATAATATAATGGATTAATTATAAATCAATTGCTTATAAGTTACTTACATATGATACATTAATTCCTTAATAGGAATATAAATAATTGGTTTTTACATGCTAAGAAATATTTGCAAGCCTAAATTCTGCTTAATTATTAATGTTTTTCTATGTTTTTATTTTCCATTAATATCTAACCCCAGGACTCTCCCAGGACACTATACATTTTATTACTTGTTTAAACATGGATCATATTCCAGTAAAATACATTTTAAATAAATAGTGCTTAAAGGAATTTAAAATAATATCTCTTATCCCTGAGGGTAATAAAGAGCATCACGTGAATTAAGATCAGAAAGCACTTAACTACATTGTTCTTCTTCCTCAATCAGGCTGTCACTGGCTGGTCTCAGCTCCCTATCCTGCCTCAGCTGGGAGCGTGCTGTGTCAGGAGACAACAGCACAGAGGTGCAGAAATCTCTTCCCTTTGCTGAGCACTAAGACCTTGCTTTAGCTTACAAAAACTCCCAGAGATGTCAGGATTTTGCAGGATTGACCCCTACACCTTTTTTGAAATTATTATGGTAAGAGCATACTAAAAATTATTGCTGGTTTAGCATTTTAAATATTTCAGTCTCTACAAACAAAATGAGGCTCATTTCTGATTTCCCCCCTGAGACAAAATTTCCACTGATTTACGTAAGAATTTTGCTGGAGTAAGGACCTCGAGGCTCTGTCTGAACATTTATGCTTTGTACTGGCTTTTCCTCGACTAGAGAGTCTCCAAATTCTCATTGACTTTAATGAGAGCTCAGTAGGCAGATAAATCTGAGAAGGGTTATGCTTTTGGGAAATTCTGTACCACTCTTGTAAAATTATTATCAAAATTGCTTTTTCTGTATTGTAGTAATAATATTGTGATAGCACCGAAAATCCTGCTCAGAGACAATCCCTGCATGAACAATGCTTTTGTTCTATTTTTTTTTTTCCCCAAAATTCTGAGAAAGATTGCTTTGGTTTTGTCAGGTTTTTTTCTGTTTGTTTTTTGTTTATTTGTTGGGAAGGGGGATTTTTTTCTTTCCTTCTTTTTTTTTTCCTTTCCCATTTATACCGTTTCCTCAGTTGGTGTTAGAGACATGATGTCCTATATCTGCACAAGTACAGCAAGACTCCAAAGGTGGTCCTAATGTGGTACAATGCACAATACAAACTTAGTACCCAAGTGCCATAGAACATACCTCTTGCTATTTCTCTGTCAGTTGTATAATTTCAAAACTTTAATTGAACTTTCTGATATTTACCATTTATTTTTTTATTCTACAAATGAGCAAGTTGTTATTTTCCCTGTAATTTTAGGCAACAGTCTAAGGAACCAACATCAACTCCCTCACGGTCAGTTTTACAATCTGTCTTTTAATTTGCAAGGCATCTGTGAACTTTTGATTTTGAATTGAAAAGTAGGTCTAAAGCTGGCTGCGGGAAGGGGAGGTAACAGACAGGTGAGCGAGGGGCAGTACACTGTAATGTATTTGGCATTCCTCAAGCTACAGAAGTGTGGGGAGGTTTTCATTACCCATTACAGGCAAGGAAAGCAAGTGCAAGGAAGCTGTTTCCTTCACAGCTTATATTTCTGCGGCTTAATTGTTGAACACAGAGTCTACTCACCTAACCTCTGTGTTCCTCCCCTGAGAAAACCTGCCATCAAATGATGACCCAGAAGAAATATGGGTGATTGCTCCGCTCCCATAAAAAAAAAAAAAAAAAAAAAGGGGGGGAAAAAAAACAGGAAAGAAAAAAAGAAAAGCACTAGGCTGTTATCAGGGGACCTTGCTAGGATACTTAGGAGAATATTTTCTGTAGAAGCCAACTGACCATCCATCTCCCCTTTTAACTAGTGTCAAGGCTGGTTTACTTGATGATGATTTGATGCCCAGCAATTGCTCCCCCTTGCCCACTGAAAATGAGTGATGACAGGGGAACAGCCGTCAAATAGAACAAGCTGAGATATTGTAGCAGGGAGCTTAGCAGAGCCGAGTCCTGCAAAAAAAGAATCATTATAAGAGGATGAAGTTCTGAAAAACAACTGTTTTATGGTCTGCTTTTAGGAGACTGTTCGTTTTCTTTCAAGATTTGTAAGATGTTTATCTTGATAAAGGATTAATGTAACATACAACAAACAAACAAAAACCCAACCAGGCAACCAACCAACCAACCAACCAAAACCAAACCAAAACCAAAAAAACAAAAAAGCGTGTCTTACTTGGAACAAACAGCTCAGTGAGAATTCATATAGAATTTTTATCTTGGTTTCTGCTGTATTCAACTGAACTTTGACATCCACACAAGTAGGAAAAAAAAAAGGCCACTGCCTTTTTCTCAAACATCAGCTGCTCAGTGGGGATATAAGAAACTGAAGACCCTAGAGAGCTGCTGTACTTGACAGTTAGCAATGGTTATAGTTATATATTTATAATGATTCTCCAGCATTTTCTGCTTTGGACACTGCAACACCTTTTCCCAAGTGCTCAATAATAACAGACAGCATCTGAGACGCAACACAAAGTCAGTGGATGCTCTTACATGAAGTATTACTTTGCAGAAGAATGGCAAAACTAGAAAAGCATTATAGTGTAACAGTACAATACTGCACATTTATAAACTACCTTCATCTTAAAAACTTGTAAATTATGCATGGTTCATGTTTTACATAATACAGGCAAAATTTCTGTGCAAATATGTACAAATTCAAAAACCACATGTGTTTTCAATGAATATGTATGTAAATCGATAGGCATGTAAGTTTGGTAAACTATGAGATATATCAAAACATTAGCCATGCTGAATGGCTTTTATATCATGAATATCCAACTGCTCCAGTGGTTTTGCAAAGACAGTTATTAAGATGGAGTGAATAAGCACCAGTACACTTGAGCTGAGCCAGATTATGCAGTTTATGCACACCCATGTGTATATTTTATTAAATTGTGTTCCATAATTTTGGATATCTCATTCTCATCCCCATCCCTAAAATATCCCGAATAATAGAGAGTTGGCAGTAGGTGAAAAAAAATTACAAATGCACTTTATGGGGGTCACTTGCATCTTATCTAATATGCAAAAGGCCCCACTTGTCAAAGCGCACCACAAACGAGTCTGCTATAGAGGGAAAGACAAGCCAGGGAGCCATGTGGCCATGGCACAGGCAGGAAAAGTAGCCCCCAAGCACTGAAGGGCTGGCGGCTGTGTGAGCTTCTCTCAACAGGCTGGGGGAGGTAAGAAGCACACCTGTCAGCAAGGAACAGTGGCAAGTGACACAAGCAGTAATAAGGCTGCCTACAACATGGGTCCGAGGTCAGACTAAAAGCCACGTCCAAGGACCAAGCTACCAAAGTCTAAGGGTGGGGAGGTTAAGCTTCACTGGAGCTCCTGAACCCATGGGTGGTGGGTGTGGGTGGACGTTCCTGATGAGGATGGTGAGGGCCTTTAAAGCCTGTTGGTGTCCTCAGAGCCTTGACACTACTTTTACTCAGAGAAACAGTGAGCAGTTTTACTCATGTCATCAGCTTGTGGTTGCTTCTTCTACAGTGATTACTCTTGTTTAACACTGTTGGATACAGGTCAGAGCCACAAAGCTATTTAGATGCCTAACATTCATTTTGAGACCAGATACAACAGGAACTTAGGTGCTTCAGGGTCTTTCTGAATCAGCCCCAGAAAACTAAACATCACAGAGGGCAAATTTTTCTAACTATAAGTGTGGCAATTCTGGAAACCATTCTGTAATCCACTGTGAGATGATCCTCACTTTTATCTTGTTTTTTTTTCCCCCAGCAAATAGGGTGAATTTTATGTTTTACCTAAAAATAAAAAAAAAAAAAAAAAAAAAAAAAAAAAAAAAAAAAAAAAAAAACAATCTCTCTGAAATTGTTAATTCTTGGGTGAACTGTGTGTCAGCTCAAATACTCCTTGTGGCACAAAGTAGGAGGAATTCTTTGGGTGTATCACTGCAAGTCGTTGCTTTGTTTCCCCACTAAATTACAAATACTCATTTTCACTACTAATAGTAGGAAGGGTTTATTTTCTTTTTAAGATGCTCTACCTCACTCTCTTCCAAGTCACACATTTTTTTCTTGCTCTTATCTTGTTCTAGACAGTGTCCCTTCTGAATTTTGCCATATCAATATTTTGTATAACTGCCCTGAGTAGGAGAAATTTCCTGGTAGTACAAATCAGACATCATAATAAAGTGATGTATTTTCAGAAAGTATCAATAATCCCTACAAAACAAAATTAACAATCCCATTACTGACTGAAACAGTTCCACTGTACAGCGACATTCAGGCTTGTTTGGGCTTGCAGTTTTTAACATTTTCAGGAAGAAAAGGAAATAGTTTGGAGGGAAAAAATAAAGAAGAAGAAAAAGACAATAAATTCACATAATTTTAATTAATTAACTCAGCTATTGTTAAGTAAGTTGGTCTTCAGTAAGTATACCCTAACAACTGTTATAAGCAAGATGCATTTATGATATGAAGCCTCAATGGAATCACGTACAAAACATCTATTTTTTACTGAGGCACTCTATGATGAGTGAGTTTTTAATGAGGGTAAGTTATAAAATATCTTCTGAGAAGGTTTTTAAGAGACAAAGAATGCTGCAGTGAAAATGCTGATGTTAAACATCTATAATTTAAAGCTATCTAGTTTTTTATTCCTGTCCTTGATAATTGTTAGTTTTTCTGGCCTTTTAGCTCTTGTATCACAACATGCTCTTGTAGAGGACATTCTGAACCACAACTGCAGGCTGCTAGAACTCATCAGAGTTTGAATTTGAATACAGTCTAGAAAAGGCTCAGGGTCACTCCTGTTACACAGGGCTCTGCATTAATAGCCACACAGAACTAAAAAAAAAAAAAAAAATCAACAAAACAAAGCAACAACAAATGGACATGGCAAAAAGTAACTCTGAGTATCAGTACATCATCAAGGTGGTAAGGTAGTTGTTTTACTGCCCCTGGCACATGGGGCGTATAGGTAAGTTTATCTACCTGTGTGCCTGTGTTAGTCCAGGCCAAAAGAGGAGTACAGTAGGTAAATGTGTTTGTGGCAGTTGGATTTAAATACCCCTATATAGTTTTCTACACTAAATGTATCAAAGACAGATATGGCCAGCTTCCAAGTTTGACAGTATGTAGGTTTTTGAGAAAAAATGTGAGTTTTCTGTCTGAGCATCATCCAGCCAAGATTAGGTGACTCACTGCATGTGCAATTGCAAATAATATTTCCTTCACAGTATGTTTCCTGTAAATTATGGTCCTTCTATACAGATCTAAGCCTCCACCTTCATAGATTCATAATACAAGTTGCATTCTGCTGTTACAGTGCCACTGTTCAACATTTGGAAAGTGAAAGGTTGAGAGCTCTAAAGATGGCTTTTGGCACAGTTAACACTCAGCTAAAATTTCACACTAGCTGATTTAAGCCTAACAGTGGTGGAACCTCAGCCAACAACAAGTCCATGCCAATGAGGTCAGTGAAAGACACCACAGAGGATTAGTGAGACTTTTTGTGGTGGATATGGCTCTGGCTTTCTATAAATGTTAAAATGTAGGCAACTGAACTAGTTCCATGCAAGTAGCTCTGATCTATCATAGAATTCATTTCATTTCTCTTCTGTAATGTTAATGAGATATGAAAAGTCTTTTCTTCCTTTAAAGATATCAGCATTAATGACACAGAATCAGCTCCAGTGAATGGAAAAGAATGAGTTCACCTACACTATAATTTGTAATTGGCTCACTCATGGGACTTGAGTCTTTTGCATGAAAACTAGAGCTGTGTGAGCTCTCAACTGTGTTCCATTCATGCCTGCATTGTCAAAGGAAAGATTTGAAGGAATCAGTTTGCATTTAATTAAGGCTTCTGTGAGTGACTTATTGCAAAAATTCTTAAACAATATGTTCATCAAAAGTTGTTAAGAGTCAGGTTAAAGGGAAGCCTATGTTTGATAATGCGATACGCTGGTACTGAGAAGCTGTTGTAAAAGAGATCATTATACACAAAATGGGTATTTCTTCATAACTTAAACACAATTGAATGCATAAACTCTGCCACAGCTCCCATGAAACTCTCTGCACCTTCTGAGAAATGTGTGGTGACTATGGAGAAGTCCACTGGGTAATGATTTATTTTAAGTCTCTATCAATGGGTGCTTAACTGCTGTTAATTTGGAACAGTGGCTTAGGGAACTATATTTGAGAGACACACATATAAAATGATCCCATTGTGGTTGGTTTTATTGCAGTGAATGCAAGTGAGATTTTATTGAAGGGAAGCAGAAAGGGGAGCAATATTCACTTTTCTTTTTTTTTTTTTTTTTTCTGGTCACAGCATGTAGGGGTGCTTGTTTCAAAAACCCAGACTAGTGAATCTTCCTGCCTGGGTTCACAGGTTGAGCTAGGGTGTTTATACTTGATACTTGAAAAGGATGCTCCATTTTGACAGTTAGCATCAAGCAGTGTTGCAGGTATGGGTTGTGGGGAATCTCTCTCACACTGCTGCTAGAAACAGTGCTTAATTCTGACATGTTTAAATATTCCAGCTGTACAGATCAAGGGACCTGGAAGTCTCGGGTTCAGACAGAGAAAGTATGACATCTCTGTAGTGGAAAGATGAAAGTCCATTGGGGATAGAAAGTATCACTCCATTTACTAATTCTGGGACTGTTCTAATTCAAAAGAATTTTACGTTCATAATCTTTATGAATCATGAATAAAAAAGAAATTGACATCTCTGGTGTAGTACAGGCCCCCCGCCCCCCCCTTCTTTCTGTCACCATCAAAGAGCTCCTTATCTCATCAGTATTTTATAGTGATGTTTCCAGAAAGCATGCACTTTTTAGAGAGCTTTCTCCTTATTCCCTCTTTTCTGTGTATTACTCAGTATAAATATTTCCCTGGTTGGGAATCATGAAAAGAGGCAGCACAAATTACAAGAGCAGCTAAAAGCTAGGATTTAGTAAGAGCAGAACTATGACTTAGTAGTTAAGCTACTTTTTGCTGTGAAAAGGAAGTGATGTGGCCAGTTACTGACATGTCCATTTTGGGCATGGGAGTGCAACTCTTGGCATTGCCAATGTTACTGTTAGATAACTTTGCTAAGCCTTTGAGCCTTCTCAGATATAGCAACCTGCTGTTGAAAAGCACCTGTAGCACTATCCTGCCTTTCCAATTCAGTTACTGTGACCTACAGTTCTCTAATCTCTCCCTTTCACTTAAAGGGGTCTAGAGATTTAAACTGGAGCAAGGCATACATCCTAAGATTTGTCGTCAGAGAATCTCTGGGTAGACAGCTAGGCATGCTGCTGAAGGAATTCCTGTTTAGAGAAGGGGGGAAGGAGCTGAGCTGATGGGAGAGTAGAAAGAATATTTAAGATTGTGGCTGCTAGAAAGCCCTTCAGACCACTCTGCTTTCACCTCTAATTACCAGGACAGTTTAGACTGAGCTCCTGCCACATACAGAATGCTGCCTGGGAAGGAGGGAATAGAATCGTAGAATCAATCACAGAATCACAGAATGGTTTGATTGGAAGGGACCTTAAAGATCACCTCATTCTAACCACCCTGCCATGAGCAGGAACATCTTCCACTAGACCAGGCTGCTCAAAGTCCCATCCAAACTGGCCTTGAACATTTCAAGGGATGGGGCGCCCACAACTTCTCTGGGCAACCTGTTCGCTGAATCACGTAATCAACCAAGTTGGAAAAGACCTCTGAGATCATTGAGTCCAACCCATGACCCAACACCATGCTTTCAACTAGACCATGGCACTAAGTGCCACATCCAGTCTCTTCCTAAATACCTCTACGGACAGTGACTCCACCTGTTCCATCTAACCACCCTCACAGTAAAGACTTTCTTCCCTATATTCAATATCATAATATCTGATCTAAATCTACTCTCATTCATTTTGAAGCCATTCCCAATTGTCCTGTCACTACATGCTCTTACAGTCTCTCTCCGTCTTGCAGGCTCCCTTGAGGTATTGGAAGGCTGAAATTAGGTCACCCCAAAGCTGTCTTTTCTCCAGGCTGAACAATCCCAATTCTCTCAGCCTTTCCTCATAGGAGAGGTGCCCCATCCCTCTGATCAACTTGGTGGCCCTCCTCTGGACTCACTCAAACCCCTCTATATCCCCTGTGCTGGGGCCCCAGAGCTGGATGCAGCACTCCAGGTGGGGTCTCACAAGAGCAGAGTAAAGGGGCAGAATCACCTCCCTCAACCTACTGGCCACACTGCTTTTGATGCAGCCCAGGATATGATTTGCTTTCTGGGCTGAAAGCACATATTGCAAGGTCATGTCCAGCCTCTCACCCACCAGTACTCCCAAGTGCTTCTCAGCAGGGCTGCTCTCAGTCTGTTCATCCCCCAGCCTGTATTGATACTGGGGTTTGCCCCAGCCTGGCACTTGGTTTAATTGAATCTCATGAGGTTTCCATGGGCCCACTTCTCAAACTTGTCCAGGTCCTTCTGGATGGTATCCCATCCTTCAGGTGTGACAACGGCACCACTCAGCTTGATGTCGTCTGCAAACTTGATAAGGGTGCACTCAATCCCTTTGTCTATTATGTCATTAATGAAAATATTAAATAGCACTGGTCCCAATAGGGACCCCTGAAGAATACTCTTGTCACTGATGTCCACCAGGACTGTCAGCTGTTGGCCACTACTCTCTGGATGCTACTCTCCAGCCAATTCCTCATGTACTGAACAGTCCACTCATCAAATCCATCTCTCTCCAATTTAGAGGGAAGGGTGTTGTGGGGGACTGTGTCAAAGGCCTTACAGAAGTCCAGATGAATGACCTCTTCCCTTGTCCACTGAGGTAGTCACTCCATCATAGAAGGCCACTAGGCTGATCAGGGAAGACTTTCCCCTGCTGAAGCCATGCTGGCTGTCCCAAACCACCTCCCTGTGACTTAGCACAGCTTCTAGGAGGATCTGTTCCATGATCTTCCCAGGCATAGAGGTGAGATCATAAGAGTGAGATCATATGTAGTGGTTTTGATTCTAGGCCTTCCTTGGTAACCAGGGTGTAACCAAGGAACTAAGGCCATGTTCCCAGTATTCCACACGATTTTTACGTAAGCAAGGGTATAAATAAGAAGGGAGAGGGAGTTCCCACTCTCTTCTCTTCCGGTGGTCTGAACATGCAGGTTCTCTGCTGTCAGTCCCACTCGTGTGGAGCAGTGAGGCCTAGTGAGGCCTTGTAGGCCCTGGGAGGCAGCGGGTGCCAGCGCTGATTTGGTGCGATTCTGTTACCTCAAGGAAAGTAGTAAGCCTTTCTTTTACTAGTTCTTTATTGTTTGCTCACAGGTTTTGATAGTGTATATCTGTTTTCCCTTTTTCCCTTTTTCCCTTTCCCTTTTCCCTTTTTCCCTTTTCCTTTTCCCTATCCCTCCAGGGGAGGGGTTGTGTTCGAGGTCCCTAATATTGTACATAGTATTCTAACTGTATATGACTGTAATATATGTAAAATATGTATTTTTATATAATTTGGTTGGTTTCGGGTTCTTCAGTTTCAATAGTTTTTTCCCTTTGCCCTGAGGGGAAGAAGGGAGGGGGGAGGTTTTCCCTGTGGGTTCGGACAGTTGACGTGAAGCCAACACATCATATGAGCCACCACAGATGAGAAGTTTTGAGGTCATTGTTGGGACAGAGAATAAGATTGGTATGACATAAGATTTAGTTACATATCTTCTCTATTTCTAGCTTGATTAGCATATGCTTGGTGTAGCTCTCTCCTCGTCTTCGTCCATGATCACTTCTGCCTCAGCCACCTTCTTCCAGCCACATATCTGACCCCACTGGCTTTTGCACTTTAAACAACACCCTTCCTCACTCCTCACAAGATGCTGCTGGTTTTCAGCAAATCTTTTGTTTCCTCTTGAAAATGTCAAATGCAAGAAATATAAAAGGACTGAGGTATAAGAAGAAATAGTGAAACACAAACTACAGGAACTATCATTTTTTGGTATATTGTTTGTATCAACATAGAAACCATTGTTTCTATTTAATAATATGTAATGTGGTCTCTGGAACTGTGTAATGTGATAATAGAAAAAGCTATCCTATTGTCATGGTGTCTGTCAAAACCAGATTAGGAATCACTTATCCCAAGTCTACTTTCTCAAACTGTGTGATTATAATTTCAATGAACAATCAGAAATGGTCTACATCCATTGTGCTCCTCAGTATATTAGATAGAATCCACTTATGTGTTGGCAGGGACTATATTTTTAATGTATAAAGAGCTAGATACTAAGGTTTGATCCCTCCCTGCCATTGAAAGAAGGGATAAACAATGCAGTGTAGTATTCGTTACTAATTTTTTTTTACTGTCTAGAAAGAGACAGCTTCACACAGCTATGCCCCAGGGACATCAATATTTCTATAATTAGCAAGGGACAGTCACTAATCCTTAGTATATGAGAAAAGTGCTAAAGTTTGGCATCTTAATTAAGGATTGAGTTTTAGAATTGCTGGAAATTACCAGGGCAAAGTTATGGATCTGAATGTATATTCAGAGAGTAATTGAGAACATCCTGAACCCTGAGCTGTGATCCAGCCTATGCTAATCTTCCCAGCTGTGTAGGATTCCTCACAGCTTTTTAGCTGGAGGAAACAGAATCTGTTAAAATTGAATTAAGAAATAATACTAAGATATATTTATATATAATATAGCTTTGTTTTGTCCATCTTGGAACTCTAACAGGGGGGTTTCTTCTGTACTTTAAATTACAGGAAAAATATTTTTTTACTTCTTATTTCTACATGCAGCCAGTGTTAAAAACAGCACTGAGGCAGCTGGCAAAGAGACTTTCTATACCCAGGAGAACTGTGGCCTGAAGACCAGCAGTACCATTTTCATTCAGCAGTACACTAGCAGCCCAGCCCAAACTTCAAGAAGAAGCTTTCCCAGTAAGCTGCAAGAGAGCAAATGAAAGCTGATAAATCAGGGTGTCAGCTTGGAAAAGATGTCTTCTAGTGGATTAACCACCAGAAGGATTAGTCAGAAAATTTTGGCAGGCAAAAAACTTGAGAAACTGCCTGAACTGTGAGGGTAACTAAAAATTTCAAGCATCCATACAGACAGGACATAGGACTGTGGTGCACAAAAGAGATAGTATCCTGAGCACAGCCAGCATCAGTCTTCTCAGGAAAAGGTATGTCACACCTTAGCAGAATAATCTGCTCATAGGCTGTAGGTGTATTTCTAAATCTTCTCTGTTGTTTGTGACCTGAAGCATGAGGGTTTATATCCCCTTTAAAAATGTTTTATCCTATCTGATGCAACTGTGGAAGCTTTTTGTGATTGAGATAAATCTACAGTCTTCTTCTTAGCTTTTTCAATTCCTTGTCATTTTGGAGCAATGAGTTCCACAGGTTAATTTTGTACCCAGTTAAAATACATCCTTATACATCCTACATACACAAAGCACATTCAAAACTCAACAAATTAAAAAGAGGAAACCCCAAAGTACGTTGTCTGTGAAATGTAAATATTTGTCTGTAAAGCTAACCTGTAGGAATCACACGAAAACTTAAAGGGGTGACATAAGTAGTACCAACCAAAGGAATTTCGCTTAACAGAACTGTGTTCTGATTCATTTGTCTTGCTCATACTCTTTTCTGACACAGCTATGCTTGCAAAACTTTCAGCTATAGCACGAAACAATACCCCATCTCCTTTTCTTATTTAATACAGTGATTTGGTAAGAATAATTTAAAAATTGTTTAACAGTAGCAATACTGAAGTCTTCTCATGTACAGTCTTCTGCAGTAAAACTCTGTCTAAATACTGTGCACTTTAGGAGCACTTTTTTCCCATAGATTTCTACTAGAGAATGTAGTATTAGGATAGAGTGGAGTGGCACGTTTGCAATTTAATTTTCTGTCTCATTTTTTTATTTTGTCTTTCAGCATTAGTGCATTTCCTTTGTTTGTGTAACCACACTACCAACAGTGAAGACATACATTTTTGTAAAAACAAAATTCTGTTTTAATTTTTTAAAAAATCCGTTGCCCATAGCCTCCAACACTGCCTGTGCTATGGCTCCTGGAACATTAACTATGAATTGGCCCTTGAGTTAATAATTATATATGGAATGAGATCCTGGATGGGTATAAGTCAGCAGACAGGCTCTATATGGGTTTTTGTCTCATTACAGCTCCTGGTGCAGGAATGGTTTAGGACAAGAAGAGGCGTCAGGAGACATTAAAGTTACTAAAATGCAATTCCATTACTATTTTGGGCCGTAAGATAACTAAGTGATTCAGCATCCTGACTCAGAAGGTTGGAGGCACATAGTTTAATGTGGCTTTTGTCTTCATGTGAATTGTACCTTGTACCAAATCTTCATCAAACAGTTTGACTATTCTGAGCTGATAGTCTTGAGCCAACACTCACGGAAACTCACAGCGTATTTTGCCACTGATTATATAGCAGTTCACACTGGGGACTTGTGATGAGTGGGATTAAGTACAAGACACAGCAGTCATTAGACCACTGTTCACAGTTAAAGGAGTACTTACAAAGGAAAATGTAAAATTGAGACGTTATAAATACACTAAATATGACGATGTCTTAAAAAATTATGAACATTTTCTTGATGTTTGTTTGATGAGCAGTTTTGAGCTCAGTTGTTCAGCAAGAGGATTTGTTAGTATGAGGAAAGTAATTTAGGACTGTGATGGTGAGGTAAATGTCCCTTTCACTGTCTCTTCTAAGGCAAGCAAAGGCCTGGTATGGCCAAGGGATGCTCCCAAGTGATGCCTATTAGTTCTCACCAATAGCCCTAGCCTTCACTAGTCCTGGGAATACGTTCAGCAAAACCAATCCAAAGATGTCAGGAATTTAGCTGTTATATCTCTTGTGCACCACTCAGTAAGCCTCAGTTTGCTGGAATAAGCTAGTCACCAAGAGTATTTAAAAAAGATAATGGGAAGTTGCAGCTCATATTTCTTTAAGATGAAAATGTATTGGATTGCGTGCATGTCCAGCAGTCTCAAAGAGTGGTTATGAACTGTGGCCTAAATACTGCAAATAAGTTTTGATTTCTGTTTAAGTTAGAGTAGATTAGGTCACAAAACAATATTCACTCAACCAGCAAAAGGCAGCTGACTCTTAGGTAGCATTTGTCAGCTAGGGACCTGTATATGCCAACACCCACACGAGAACTTATCACAGAATCTGCTGAGTTGGAAGGGACCCACAAGGGTCATTGAGTCCAGCTCCTGACACTGCACAGGACCACCCCCAAGAATCACAATATGCACCCAGGTTGGCCCTCCTGGCTGCCAGGGCACTGCTGACTCATATTCAACTTGCTGTCGACTAAGACTCCCAGGTCCCTTTCCATGGTGCTGCTTTCCAGCATCTCATTCCCCAGTCTGTACAGACATCCAGGGTTGCCCCATCCCAGGTGCAGCATCCAGCACTTTCCCTTGTTGAACTTCCTATGGTTGGTGATTGCCCAGTCCTCTCATTTGTTGAAGTCTCTCTGCAGAGCCTCCCTGCCTTCGAGGGAGTCAACAGCTCACCCCAGTGTTGTGTCATCTGCAGACTTGCTTAGTATCCCTTCCAGTCCTGCATCCAAGTCATTTATGAAGATGTTGAAGAGCACAGGGCCTAAGATGGTGCCCTGTGGAGCCCCACTAGTGACAGGTCACCAGTCTGATGTTACCCCATTCACTGTTACCCTCTATGCCCAACCCGTGAGCCAGCTACTCACCCACCACATCATGCGTTTATCCATTCTGGACGTTTTGTCCAGAGGGATGCTGTGAGAGACAGTGTTGAAACCTTTACTGAAATCCAAAAAGATCACATCAACTGCAGTTCCCTCAATCAGCTAGTTGTGTTAGCTTGTCATAGAAGGAAAACAAGTTGGATAAGCAGGATTTTCCTCTCATGAAGCCGTACTGGCTGTGACCAATGACTGAGTTGTGTTTCAGATGGTTTTCAATACCTCCCAGAATAATCTTCATAACTTTACCGGGCATTGAAGTGAGATTGACAGGCCTTGAACTTTCCAGAGTCCTCCTTCTTGCTCTTCTTGAAAATCAGGACAACATTCACCAGCTTCTAGTCATGTGGGACCTCTCTGTGGTCTCTCCATCCCAAGACCACTCAAAAATCATCGAGAGAGGCTTTGGGATGACAACAGCAAGCTCTTTGCGGATTCTTGGATGAATCCTATCAGGCCCCAGAGATTTGTAGGGATCCAGCTGGAGCAGCAGATCCTGCACAATTTTGGGGTTGACTGCGAGCTGATCATTTTCACAGTCATGGTCCTCTGGCTCAGGGCACTGAGACCCCCTTGATCCATCATCCATGTTGACGACAGAAGCAAAGAAAGTGTTGAACACCTCTGCCTTGTCTCTGTCCTTGTTTGTGAGGTGACCATCCTCATCCTGTAATGGGACAATGATATGTCTATACTGCCTATTGCCAGTAATACATTTGAAAGGATTTGGTTTATTGTCCACAACATTTCTGGCCAGCTTCAACTCCAGTTGATCTTTGGCCGCAAAAATTTTCTCCCTGCAGCAGCAAGCAGCGTCTCTGTATTCCTCCCATGTCGCTTGGCCTTGCCTCAACTGGGCATATACTTTTTTTGGCCTTATTTCCAAGAGAAGATCCCTGCTTTGCCAAGGTGACCTTCTGCCTCACCTGCTTGACTTCTGACGTTTTGGGAATTGCCTACTCCTGCGCCTTTAGGAGGTGATGTTTAAAAAGTGGCCAGCACTGATGGACCCCAGCACCTGCATAAACATTATCCCAGGGAACCTTACTAATTCCCTGAGCAGCCTGAATTCTGGTCTCCTCATGTCTGGAGGTGAGGTTTTGCTGGCACTTTTCCTTTGTCAACAGAGATTTTAAGCTCGATCACCTCATGGTCTCTGTGGCCAAGATGGCAGCCAATCTCCACTTCACTCACAAAATCCACTCTGTTGACAAGCAGCAGATCAAGGAAGGTATCTTTCCCAGTTAAGTCCCTTAGGATCTGTTCCAAAAAGATGTCATGCAGGTTTTTTAGGAATTTTCTGGCCCAGGTTGAACCAGATGCGTGGTGCTCCCAATGAATTTCTGGCAAATTAAAATCCCCCATAAGGACAATGACAGTTGACTTGGAAGTGTCCCTTAGTTACTCAAAGAATAATTTGCTGGTGTCATTGTCCTGGCAGGGACATCTGTAGTAAACTCCAACAATGACTTCTACATTATTTGTTTGCCCCTTGATTCTTATGCAGAGGCCCTCAACTGCGCCACTGTTAGCTGTGAGCTCCATACATTCTAACCCTTCTGTTACATACAGTGCCACCCCTGTGCCTCTTCTTCCCTGCCTATCCATCCTGAAGAGCCCGTAACCATCCAACAGGGCACTCCAGTTACAGGACTAATCCCACCAGGTTTTACATGTGTCAATCACGTCAAATCTTTGGGACTGGACCAAAGCTTCGAGCTCCTCATGTTCCTCATGAGGCGTGCATTGGTGTACAAACATTTCAGTTGTGGTACATTGGAGCCAACACCTAGTGTAGCAGATTGAGATTCCCATTAATACTCCTTTGCACAAGTTTTGGGACACCATCCCATCGCTCATCGCTGGCGAGACTTGTTTTATCCCTGTCCCCCTTCCAAGCTAGTTTAAAGTTCTATCAGTTTATGATGGAGAATGAAGTAGGAGATAGCAATTTCCAGAAAGAGATTTTTGCAAGGTTTAACGCTTCTTCAGCCGTGGAAAGACTAAGATTTTTTACATCCTAGACTGGTCGCAAACTAATTTTATGTCTCATGCAAAACTTACGATCGTATTCTCTTAGATTCGCATAAAAGCCAGAAGCCGATTTGCCAGTACCCCTGCTATTGCTTGTGTTTCACCAGACACTGCATAATGTAACAGTACAAAAAATGGTTGACTTTTTTTTTTTTTTTTTTTTGCTGAGAGATTTTTACCTTCACTCTTTAAAATCACAGTCTTAAATAAAAAAAAAATATATCTTCTTCAACAATAATCTTTGCAAACAGGGCCATATAGGTCAGATCATAACTATACACAAATACTTTGTGTATGTTTGCACACAGACACACAGACTCACACGTATGAAAATAGAAAAAAAAAATTGTTTTAGGTCTATATTCCAAAGAATTTTCACCCACAGAAAACAATAGAAATTATCAACAGACATAAAACTTTAGCCTGAGTAAATTAAATGGTTCTGCTGCATTAACTTCATAAAACCATAATCCTCTCCTCCATAAACTATTACATGCACTGCAACATATCTGATTTATGGGGTGTAGAATCGATGGGAAAAAATTAATGCTTGAAAAACATATTAGAGACATTATTGAACAGATTTTAATTGAGATTTGATTTCAATGCCCCTTATCCACATGATTAATGGGTCCTACCCCTTGACTCCAGCAGGCAGAAAAGAGAGTCTTTAATATGACAATTAAGTATCTGTCTTTAGGTTTTATGTAGCTCTCTCCTCAGATCACTTCATCAGTACAGTGTAGCTTTTGTGCAGATTAAATTGAGACTCAATTTTCTCTATTTTCCAGCACTTACTTATGTTTTATGACAAGCACTAAATCAATTTTATGCTATTATTGATTTTTTCTTAAATGGACACAAACCATTTCGCCTTTTGCCCTTCTTTTCTACTTTCCTTCTATTTCCTTTTTTCACTGTACGTTTGATATACAGCCAGCCAAAGAAATTTCAAATGTTTCCTGAGATTTCTACAGGTCGTGTCAATTCATTCACTTTTTACAGCATCAGAACTTACAAAGTTAACCTGGAATTCTATCAAAACTTATAAACTTCTATATTCTTTAAATGTGACAAAGTTTACAGGTTGGGCTTCTTCCTTA
>VXAY01004461.1:1176045-1192365 GCA_013399855.1 Oxyruncus cristatus
AAAAAAAAGAGAGAGTGGTGTTCAAGGTCAGTGCATCCTCTTTTTCAATTAGAGAGAAAAACAAAACCAAACAAACAAGCAAAAAACCCAACACAGAAAATCTTTATAATAACTTCTGAAATATTTGAACTGCAGCTTCAGCTATAATTTTTGAAACACTCTTGAAATCTAATTAATACATCGATGTAGGGAGAACCTATTTCATGGCTTGCAGGGGAAAAGGGCATTATCTACAAGGTGCAATAACTCCTCCGAGATGTGGCAGCAGCTAGTGGTACACCATGCAATTAAGAAAGTCTTGGTTCTTCAGGGCTCTATCCTGTCTGACCTATGGCAAAAATTAACAACTACCTTGGGCAATAAAAGTAGCACAATTTGTAATCAGATAGCTTACTTTTTTGGCAGATAATTATATTTAAGAACAGTCAAAGAAAGAAAAAAGAAATGTAATTCAGCTAACAAAATAGGTTGGCCTTTTGGTTTTCTGACTGTTTAGGGTCACAGAGGAGGTTATAAAGGATTGCCTTCTTCCTTTCTTTCTTTGAAGTCCAGCATACCTAAGCTCAGGTGATAAAATTGATCTTTAAAATAAGTACAGTAACTGCATTTTGCTGAAAAATCAATAAAGCCCTTCACTGTGTTGAGTATTTACCTAATAACATTTTGCTTGATCTCTGTCATGGCAACTTTGCTCAGCCGATGCTTCCTTTAACTTAAGGGGAAATTTCAGCTACCCTAAATGACAGATTTGGGGCCAAAGAGCAATTTTTTAGTTCTTTCTCAGCATGATTTTATAGTTTTTATGTGACCATTTGTGTTTATAATAAATACATGCACAGTATGTGTAAGGTGGATGGAGATATTTCCTTATGGACTTCCAACAGCTTTCCTAGGAAAAAGAAACAAAACAGAAAAAATGCAAAAAATTAAGGAAAAAACCCCAAACCACAAGCACACAAAAAAACCCCCCACCCTGATTAAGAAAAAATCTTGAATTTCACCATACTGGAGATGGTGGGATGCAGTTCTTTAGATGTAATGTGAATCAGACAGTGATCCAGTAACTGGAAAAAAGTTTGGAGCTCTGCCATTGTGCTATATCTTCCTTGTTTATAGAATATTGCTCCCTTCATGCAAGAAACATGCCAGTAACAATATAAACTTAATTAATAACATAATTAGTAGGAGACTTGAGGGTTTTTTCTTTATTTCTTGGCTTTCTCTTCACAATGAGATACGAAGAGGAATGTCACAAATCAGCTTGCAGGCTGCCCTTCTACTACATGTAAAAGGAAAGCTTTCCTTGCCAGTGCCAGACCCATGTGATATTGTGAGTTCTGTATTCCTAGAGCAAAAAGCAGAGATGCCCTGAAGTCTCTGCTTCCAGCTGGAGTTCAGACTCAGACTGCTCACAGATCAGTGATTCCTTAGCTGTAGACTAAGCCAGAATAAAGATGCACCATTTCCATCCTTTGGAGAAACAGCTGGTTTGAATCTTAGGCTCCTTATTAATTTGCTCCATTTGTTTCTGGGTTTGTTTTGTCTTTTTTTTTTTTTTTTTGTTATTGCTATTACTGCTGTTAATATTGACATTGTTACTACTACTGTTACTAAAATAACACTAATCACTATATTGTGTTACATGATCATCATGTACATACTGCAAAAAAATCCTGTAGTGTCTAGTAGACGCTTTCCTTATCCAAAAGCTGGCATGACTTAAGTTTCCTAAGCCCTTGCTTAATTTGCTAGCAAATTTTTGTTATTGTTACTGTTATTTTGTTTTTGTTATTGTTTTGCTATTTTCGTCTGTGATTTGCTCTTTTCTCCATCACTCTTTTTTGTTTTTCAGAACTGGCTTTTTAAAAAGTAATTTTACTGTTAAAACCTCTTTAACAACAGAAACTGGTTTTCCAAATAGACTCAAATAATATAAGTATACTGTTTAAATGTTGCTAGTTGCTTGCTCTGACTTTTCTGATTTATGTCATTTTTATCAACCTTTTTTATTTACTTTCTGGCCTTGTGTTTGACATTCCTGTTCTATTCAGACACATAGGTAAGTATCCAAAAGAAAAACGGTACTGCTGTTTATGGATTACAGTATCTTCTCCCTTATGGATCTGGTCAGATACTCTTATCCTACTGCCTGTACAGCAGACATAGGCAAAAGACAATTGAGATAGGATGCTTGGCACTGTGTGAAAGAGTAACTTAATTTAAAAAAAAAAAAAAAAATCAGGTAAGCCTCATTCTTATAAATATATAAGTCTGGGACAATGTGAGAACTGTATGATTTCCAGGCTTAAAAAGCCCGTGTGCCACAGAATTCCACTTAAATTAATGCTTTCAGAGTAGTAAATCCACAATAAAATTCCTGTATACAATGAATGACAAATTACCACAATAGGTTTATCTGCTGAAAAAAAAATCAACCTGTTTACAAAAATAAATGCCCTGTATATGAAATGTTAGTGCAGATGAATAAATCTCTTTAGCGTGTATTCACTGAAAACTGTTTTTTCTGGTATGTAGGTGAATGGCATCGCGTGTTTCAAGTTAAACGGGATTTTCGATTCAGCGCTGGAGATGACGTGTTTTGTTTAAAGGCTCCTGAGTTCATAACGCAGCCCTTGAAAGCAGAACGAGACAATACACCAGAGCCACAGAGCTCGCACAATTCCCCAGCGCAGCGTTATCGGCCGGCGCCTTTGGAAGAACGGGAGACCTTTGTGTTTCGCCCAGGCAGCGGAGATTGTCAGCTTTCTGAAATGAATTGCGAGGCTAATCTAGAATCGCACCAATTCAGATCAATAAACAGCACTAGCGTTGTACACCAGCCCCCACCCCGGACACCCAGGGCCGTGGATTTCCTCCTCATCCCTGCGAGCAGCGCTGCACTGGCGGTGCCCAGAGGAGGCGGCGGGACTCCTGCCTGTGTGCCCTCCAGCCTGGCTACCTGTTGGAAGCACGGGCCGTGCCAGACGGGCCGGAGAGCCGCACAACTACAATTGTAACCTTCGTTATGTGCATACGCACACTTGGGGTATTTGGGGCTAAGCGCTCCCCCGGCCGGGGTTGTTGCCTAGCAACGGGCGACCCCGCAGGACGGGGCGGGGGGTGTTGCCGCTCCTTCCAGGAGCCCGGAGGGTTTATTTGGTAACGGGCAGTTGTATCTCCTCCTCCGCTCGTTAAATCTGCATGGCTGTGCGAAGTCCCCGCGGAGAGGGTGTCAAAACGAGAGGAAAGTTAAAAAAAAAAAAAAAAAAAAAAAAAAAAATAAGGGAAAGGGNCCCCGGGGGGGGGGTAAAAAAAAAAAAAAAAAAAAAAAAAAAAAAAAAAAAAAAAAAATAAGGAAAAGGGTTTAAGGAGGTCAAGAAAGTCCCCCAGGGGACGGGCCCTGAGGCAATGTCCCTCACACTCGCCTCCTCGTCCCTCTGCAGCGGCTACAGTAAAACTCCTTAACTCAGCTCCGGGAGAGAGGAGGGAGGGGAAGGGACCACCTTCAGAGTGCAGCTGGAACTGGAAGCTGTCTGCCTTAGCCGTTAGAAATATGTGGAGAAATTACCTATCATTCCCTGTAGAGACATCCAGCAACCATCCCAACCCAGCTTTTCAGTTCGGTGATAATATGCTCCTATCAGTTTTAATAGCCCCATGCTGGATTCAGGAGGTATTATGGATTGTACAGCAAGCATATTGTCATTAAATTAAATTTTCAGAACATTCCCCAGCTCATCACAAATACCACAGAGAGTAATCATAATCGGTTCTCAACACATGTGTAATTGCCTTCAGCTGGCGTTTTTTACAGTTGACATTGTTCAGCAGTGATAAGGTGATTGGTGATTTGAATACACAGCTTGTTTCATAGCTGCCGTAATTGAAATATGGTATGTGTGAATGGAAGATTACATTAAGACCTAGGATAATCACCTGACATGAGAGTAATTGAGTCTACAATCTGCCACTGAGTCTCTCAGGGAGGGCTGAAATGAAAAGAAGCCATTAGTAGATTATGCCACTGCTGGCTCGGCTCGGCGCTGCTCGGCTCGGCGCAGCGCTGGAGCGCCGGGATGGCATTCCTGGGCGGCGGGATGGGCAACACTGGCCGGGCCGGGCTTGGCTGTCCCCTGCCCCGGGCCAGACAGGACTGCCGGGAAGACCCGCTGAACTTTGTCCTAGGGTCGGAGGGGTCGGGGAGGGAGACTGGCTCCAGAACGAATACTCTTGCTAAGTCGGGAATTCTTGCTTCGTTCTGGTGGCGGAGACAGGAGGTCCGATCACTCCATCCCGTCCCTTCAGGAAGGGCGCAGTGTGTGTATAGAAAAAGTACAGCATGAATTTATCCTGATGGGTTTAGGTGTAAATGATCAAACTATGTAACTGCTTATGGAGGGACCAAGTGTATGTAATCTTAAAAAAAAAAAAAAAAAAAAAAGGAGCCAAGGGCAATTCAATAGGTTTCTGCAGCCCAGAAGCATTCATAGGTAATTGTCATCTGGAATTTTAAGATTTATTCACAGAATTGACTGGGAAACTCTAAATCTGGTGTTTCATTCTGTTTGTTTGCCTAAAAATGCAATGAAAAGGGTGTTTTTATTTGTTAGTGGGTTTCGGGATGTGGGCTGCATGAGATACTCTCTTTATAAATCACGTTTGGAAGTACTGAGGTTAATTATATGAAGGGTAACCAAGAGGAACTGTTGTATCTAACCTTTAAATATAAATGTAATAAGGTACATGAAAATCTGAAACAAATATTTACTCCAGGTGTCCAGACTTAATGGACAAAACATAATTGCTTTTTAAGGAGAAAATTTTATTTCTTAGTCACTGAGTATTATCTTGTGCTGGAATAGTCTGGATGGGGTTTTTTGTGTATGTGTGGGGGGTTTTTTGTGTGTGGGGGGGTTTTTTGTGTGTTTTTTTTTTTTTTTAATCTATTTATTTATTTATTTATTTATTCAAGTGGAAGGTGATATCATTTTGTTGAGGTTTTGTTGTGTGGGAATTTTTTCCAAATCTACTGTATATACAGATCACAAATCCTGAACAAAGAAGAATTGCAAACCCAGCTGAGATAAACATGTCAGAATTACTGTTAAGAGGCTGATGCCCAGAGTGTTTAATGGCTTGAAAAGATGCTCAAGCATTTATGCAACTACCCCTTCAAAAATTATCATTGAGCCAATGATAATCCAGTTATAATAATTAGTACTGAGTCAATTAAGCTTAGCATGCAGAGAAGCTACTTTTTAATATCAAATAACTCATTCTTTTCCATCTTTAGAAAAATAAAAGTGGAATTATGAAACTGGCAATTTTATAGAAAAGCTATAATGTTCAGGTTAGATGCCTGTATAAAAAGCCATATCCAGCATAGCATAACTAACTTGTAGGGTGTAATCCCATCAGGCTCTGAGGTTCTCCTTTGAGATGCTGTGAATCCCCATTCTCTCACAACTCTACAGTATGTGGTAATTTTCAGAATCAAAAATCTGGCTGTATTATCTTGGAAATGACCATAGGAAACAGAGCTCAGCACACTTGTTTTCTGCACACAACTGATAGCTACTTAACACCTCCCTGGCCAATTTTTGTTGACTTCTTTAAAATAGGTTTTGTACCTTGCAGAAGTATCTTGCACGTTTTTCTCAACTATTTCTGAAGTCTCAGCTCTTTCTAGCACTGGTTAGAACAAACCTAAAAGCGCAATGGTAAAAGAATAGTGGTTAGGCTTGTTTATTTTTGGATTCCACTTGTAATGACATTAGGCAGAGGGCAATTTTTAGACAATTAGGTCTATATAATCCAATGCAGTATCACTGAAAACAGAAGGATATGGGACTGGATATAATGGCAGTAGTGATATAAAAATGAACATATTGCTAAATAGTGTGGTATCTTCCTCATCACACCATACACAGCATGCACCCAAGGTTACTGCTCTAAAGCCTATAACTGACCCAGTGAACCCACACCTCTGCATAGTCAGACTGTCTGATTTACAAAAAAGAGAATATCAGTCATTATATGTAAAACCAGCTAAATGTTTGGATCACAAGCTCTTCCTGTAGGCTTGGTGGTTGAACAGTTCCCAATTGCTTATAGGGAAAACATAACAAATTTAGTCTGGAAGATACTGAGTAGTAGTAAATGTGGAATGATTCATATATTTTCAGTCACTTAAAAAAGTTAAAGGAAACCTATCTACTTTAAAAGAAAAAAAAACCCCACAACCAAAAAACATTTAGAAGTCCTAACTTATGCAAAAATGAATTGCCTTTGAAAGTTCATTTATTTGGATTTAAACAATGGCAGTGGAAGTAACCAGAAGACCAGTATGTGAAAAAATAATTCTCTAAACAATCAACTCTGAAGAATGCCTAAAAGGGATCACTCAGTTATAAGGAGAGTAACCTGCATGGTCCTTTTTGGGCATGAAATCCTTCCTTGGTTTTGTAAAACTTGGTGGAGATTTTTTATTCCAGACCAAGAGATATAGGGCATTCAGGAATATGATGAACTGTAACCTAAGGAAGGTTGAACATCAGTAACCATCGAAAGCAGAAGCGAATTTAACAAATCTCTGGACAGTTTGCTTAAGGATCTGTCATGGGGGTTAAAAACCTGGGGTTGTAAAATGAAAGGCTTTGGAGAAAAGTTGGCAGGTGCAAACGCAAGAGAGAAAGCTGATTGTCTACCTTTGAGGGATACAGAGAATTTCTTCATCAATTTCGGTATTACAGGTTAAAAAAAAATCCTGCTTGAGAAGAGAATCTGAAGATAATTCTGACCAACAGAGTCTTAAAGGGCCCTTCTATCTCATTACTGCCTCCAAGGGAATACAAATTAGCCTTTCCAGTAACCTACAAGTAGCTGTCACTTGATTATTTCTTTTGGGGTCAGAGAACCAGCCTCAACTTTGTATTTAATATGTCTTACGGTACGGACAATTGGGATGATCTCATCTCCTCTTTTGAGAAGTGTTTCTAGTTTATTGCATTTGTCAGGCAACTCTTTGGTGTAGTGTTGCCAATGGGCTTGTCTACTAAATCCATTAAGAAAAATATCCCAATCATTGGATTATCCCTACATAGTTACACACCTGTCTATATTACATCTATTTTAAGAGCTATGGATTCAAGCCAGAAGAAATAGTACATCTTTCCTTGAGCTATGCTAAACTTTCCTCTGCTAAAAGTTTCCCTCACATATATTGAAAAATTTAAGACAAGTCTCTACAACTTTGCAAGTAGGGCAGACAGTCACGACTTTGGTTTGTTTGACTATAAATTGCTGAAACAATGCAACTTAAAAACAATACAGTAGTACTGTATGACACTGTCAATATCATTTATAGCACAATTTTACACAAAGGCAGGAGTATCATAAAAAAAGAAGTAAGTCCTATCAGGTGCCCTAAAATACCTTATGTCATAAATAAGTCAGATTTCTTAGAGGAAAGCAATAAAGTTCCAGCAGATTCGATTTTTCTCACTAAATAATCACCCTGACCTTTTTCACTAACTTCACAATAACAGTTCTTGAAGAAGGAAGCAAACAGAGTGAGAGATTTGTATGGCACACCCATGTCTAAAACATGAAGAAAATGTTAGAAGTGCATTGATAGTACTGGTACACAAAAGGCAACATGGAATATAAAGCAGTGCATGCAAAAGCAAAAAAGGATGCTAATCAAAATCAGTGGGCTGCCTATTTATAAAGGAAGACATTGACAAAATGTAAACAGATTTGGAGATTTTTAAAGGTCTCTTGCCAAAATACCAGAAACTGATGCAAAATCCCTCAAACTGTTTCTTTACCTTAGGAAACAGTTTTAGTTACAGTTGTTTTGTAGAGGTTGATAAATTAATTGGTGGAATAACACTGGCAATGAATCTGGCACCAGAGGTTATATTATTAAGTTATTTAATTCCTGGGATTTTTTTTTAACATTAAAAGTAATAAATTCTACTGGAAATAGTTTTATTACCACCAAGTAAAAAATCTCATCTTTCTATTGTTACATCTTCTGAAGACAATTTATACATTACATGAGAGAAACATTACTAACGGTTCTTACACTGTTTTATATCAGAATATGAGGAAAGAACTTGGTTTTTAAAACAGCAACAACTGAAGTCTTCTCTGTCACTTTTAAAATCTAAAAAGAAAAATAGTTGTTTCACGAAGGATTAAAAATAAATTACAGACAAAAAGTTTTATCACCTGAGCAAGGTAGAAAAATATTAAGAGGATAATTGATGGAAAGAAATAAGCCTGCAAGTGTTAGTGCCAGAATGAAATGAAATTGGTCCTCATTCACTGAAACACAACCAAAGTATTCAAATTAGAAAAGAAGGTGGCACAAAGGCTCCAAGATCAGTACCGTACTACTTTCTGAAAAATCAGTTTGTTGCTACCACTCTCCAGCTGCCCAAAACCATGGACATGCCTAGTCCTGTGCAAGCAAAGAGTACTTCAACAATACAAGGTTTGTTACTTCTATAAAGAGACACTTTATAATTAGAGGTAATAATTCTAATTTTTTCTTCTTCCGACTATCAAATCCACTCCCATAAGAAAGAATTCCTAAGAATACAATTCTCTGCCTTTAAATTAATCTTCTGTATATAGAAAACCACAGTCTATTGAAGGTTGTTTATTAAATGCGTAAAGTGACCAGGGATCATCAGGTTTCAAAATGTCTTTTGTACAGATAAGTTGTGCATAATTTGCTGCAAATATTGAAAGCACCCATATGAGATAACACTAAAACCCCAGTATTTTCTTTGTGTAGCTAGTACTCAAGATTGTTGTTTTGATGTTATAGCACATGCCATTTGCTCCACAATTCCACTGTTAGATGTTTACTCTCTTATTTTTTCATTCATCTCCATGTGCAATCAGTATATCTCTTTAACAAGAGTTCTCAAATAATGTTTTGTGTTACTTCTTCATAGTATCAATACTATTTATAAGTTTATAATTATTACAACAAATATAACTAAAGACTGTTTGTAAATGTGACCTCTTACTGATCCTCACTGAACTGCAATTTTCTGACCTCTTACTGATCCTCACTGAACTTTCAAATTAAGACAGCTACAATTATATTCTGAGGTTTGATTTTCAAAATCAGGAAATTTTACTTCCTGCGTAAAAAGGAAAATCTGAGAAAAGAATATAAAAAAAGTCTTAGGAAAGAGTAGTTAGAGAATGAAACAATGCTGTTTCAATGGATGGGATGCCAGTTGTGGTGCACTGGAGTACATAGACATCTAGATAATGATAATTCTTCATTCATCTAGTGTCAGATTTAAAAAAAAATAAAAATCATTCATACTCACAGTGGTTCTAAAAAGCAGGGTTTAGGCTATCTCCTGTGTACATGTGAAGCTGTGGCTCATTCAGGTCTCCAACAAAGACCCAATCCTGTTTGATTAGTTCTAGCAGATACTTAGCAGTTGACCACCCTAGAATAAGTTGTCATTACTCTGCCACCGGATTAGCTTTAGACCTTGCTGTTAAAGAAGATGTACTTATTCTTACTCAGTGTTAGTGCCAACCCTGAAATAAGAAGAGCTGTACAATTCCAAAATGCCCCAAAGTTACTCTCTGGAGACAAGGCTGTTGATGACTTATCCTAGATCAATCATCATTGAAGGTCGCCTGTCCTATTTGGCAATATTTGTTCAGTAACTAATAAAGATCAGCCTGCAGTTATTTATATTAGGTTATCATCTCTCCAGGGTGAAGCTTAATCCATTTTGCAATGTTTTTCCCAACAAGACAACATGAGTTTCTCTGTCTGAAAATGAATTAAGTGCATGGTTTCTAAATATGGGATCTGACATTGTTCTTGTTACAAAAAGCAATTTATTCCCCAAAAGGCTTACACTTCAAAGGTTATATAAAAAGGTTCAAATATCAGTGCTATCCATTTTTCAATTACTGGGCTTCCTAACACCACTAGCTTTTGGACAGATAAGCAGTGGTATCAGTTTTCTTATTCAACATCTCATAGGCTTCCAATTCAGCGTCCCAGAGAAAGCAAATTTATTGTAATACATTTAGCTGCTTTTGAAGCAGTAGTATCCCGATTGTTTCCCACAAGACTATATGGTATATCAAATAGTATCTTAAAGGGGTATTTATGAAGTGCTAGATACTAATGATTGTGATCATTGCTGCAGATTAGAAAGCTTGACTATGGCCAGACTTGCTTATCAATTGAAAATTTTTAATAATACAAAGAAAATAGATTTCATCTGTCAATGAAAACTGGAATACTGTCATGAAATGTGACTATTCTGAGGTGGTTCTCTCTCCAAACATTATTATACAGTTCACACAAAAACCAATGAGAATAACAGACAAAACTTTTGCATAACATTCTTAGTTTACGGTTTATGGTTTAACAATTAGCAATATCAAGTAGGAGCAAAATAACAACAAAAGCAATAATAAAAATAATAATAATGGCTTTTAAATTTAGATAAAATGTTCTCTCCAATCAAGATATCACTCAAGCATTGTAAGTAGTAGGTATATTAAAATCTTTTTTCGTTACAAAGTGAGTAAAATTCCTTTTGCTGTCATTCCTGACCGTATTTTATGGACAATACAGCCAAGCATTGACATATTTTTATCAGCAAACTGTCATGGAAAATCTTTCAGAGCTATGTATCAGCACTGAGTCATGGCAACAGGTCTAGAGTTTGCTTCTGCCAGGAATTTCTAGGAATAGGAAGAAAATGCTGATAAATTCCAAGCCAGAGTGGGAAGCTTGGTATGACAGAGCAGTTACTAAGTCTGACAAAAATACTCATCTGATGCTGATTGCAGTAACTCATTGTTTTCCATCGCAGATGAAGACTGCAGTAAGAAGTGATACGTGTTAAACTGAATTTACTTCCAAATTATGTCTTTTTATAATTGTTATTTTGGCAAAACAATATTTCATATTTCAGTAGGTGAAACTGATGTTTGTAGGGCACTGTGAAAAAAAAGAAAATAAAAAGGGAGAGGGGAAAAAAAGGAACCACAACAGAGAAATGAGAACAATTGTTCAGAACCTGAAATGTTATAGTACGAGTAATGTAAGCATAATGAGCTAACAATCACAGCTAGTACAGGAATATGCAAGGGCACACTTTTCTCAGAAAAGATACAAATGCATGTTGCGTTAGTGTTACACAACAAAAACATCATGGCCTATCTTTCAAAAAAGGAAGAATTCATTGAATAGATAAGATCAATTATGTTTCACAGGAAAAAAGTAGGGAAAGGTTTAAAAGAGAAAGATATCCTAGGTTGTTTTTTATGTTATCCTTTGGGTGGAGGAGGGCTTTGCAATGCTAGATCTGAGATTTTTACTGTCAGAAAGTGTATGAGTTTAAGAAATTTTAAGGAATAGGGAGTTAAACTATGGATGTAAAAAGGAAATTAGAACAGAATAAAATAAAATGCTGATTCATGAGAGACAGGTTTTTTTGTTAAAACAAGTCGTATTTTACAGATATGAACCTTTTGTAGCTTTTAAAAGACAACCAAAGAAAAAAAAAAATTAAGCAGAACTACGCGGGAAAATAACACTGGAGAAGATGGGAATCCAAGACTAAGAATCTGATTACAAGAAGGCCTATCAGAAGTTGTCCTAAATGGACAACTACACAGAGAAGGGACTCCCTGGTACCCACAACGATTGATCTTGGGGCTGAATGCAAAGAGCAAAATGCTGTGAGACATTATCAGCCTCAAAGAAGACCATGCAGAAAAATCTGGGAGGGCGGGAAGTGAATATTCAAAATGAAGTGATTTTCAGCAACGCAGAATCAAACCTCATTTTCTGGGTGTTCTTGATATAACATGATCCTAATGTGGTTGCAAAAAAGACAAGTGTGGCTTTAAAACACGTGTGTGGCATTTTATGCATTTGAGCTGAAGAAATGTTAACATTATGCGACAAAGCTGGGATACAATCTCATCTGGAATAATGCTTAAAACTGTGATTATTCATGCTCAGGACAAAGAATTCCAACCAGAAAAGTTTAGGCAAGTTCCAGCTATCATTGTCATGGGAAGCAACATCTACATAAAAGGAGGTTGAAAAGATACACTCATCAATAAATACGTTGTGTCAGTCAATACAAAAAAGGGAAAATAGTTATTTAAGTAAAATTACAGTCATTTTGCAAAATAAGTCTAGCATATAGAATGCCTATAAGTTAACACAGTCCAGAAATAAGAAAGGGGTTTGTAACCATAAGACAAGTAATATTATTTTTACCTAGAGGACTGAGATAAAGAAATCAAACTGATGTTGAGGGGGAGCTATGGAAATTTTTTATATAACACAGTTGATAGCCAGGGCAAATGACTGGGTGTGATAACTCAAAGACTGTTTTCTATCCTAGGCCCTACGTTTCTCACAGAAAAAGGCAATATGCACAAAACTGAACCAAAGTTGAACTGAATTAGGGAGCCTATTTGTAAAATAAGTCCTTTAAAAGGTGTCATGCCAGAGATAATGAAGCGTGGGGGTTTTTCACCTGTTCCTAACATATGGAATGATGATAATTGATTGCCCCCTCCCATTTTCCTTTTCAGCTCTTTCAAACAACCTTTCCCTGTGAATATAAAGCCTGCTTTTCTGTAGAAAGGGTTTTATTGGAGTATATGAGATTATTGAGGTGGGACAGCTAAACCTTAGTGGCTTCATATAACTCCATCAAGACGTTCCCAAGGCAAAATTCAGCTGAGGGAAGAGCACAATATGTAGTTAGCTTGAATAAATTAATACCAGTTACAGAACACTCATTTCTTTTCGATATTTAGCCTCACCAGCTTTACTGCAATGTGATGCAGAAATACTGACCTATAAAGGTTTTATCCTTTTTTTAGAAGCAAAGTTACTGAATTAGCATGTGGTTTAAGTGCCTGCTCAAAAGCACTAACTTGATTGAAGGTTCCCTCCTTTAAAATAATTACAGCATCGCTAGGATATTTGTAGTTGCTAAATTCATACTTTAGTAAAGGTGTAATTACCGTGTAACGTGTATGCAAAGGTCATAGAACAAGGCTTTGGATTGCTTACGTTTAGTTCTTGTGGGCAAAACAAGAATCTCAGATGGTACTTGGGGGCTTAATTAATATCTAATACCCAGGTCTCACCTTAAAATCTACCTTATTGAAACTGATTCACTTATTTACTTGCAACATTTTGTTACTGTAGCATCCAGTTGCTGCTGTGGTGTGGGATCAAGTAATCAACATCTATCATTCCAATATTAAGATTTACATAATGTTCACATTTGCTATTTACATACTGTTCATATTCATGTGTGCTATATTTCTTTATCATAGTATTTAGAAAACACAGAGGTTTGTGTGGCATCAGCTATTTTGTAAAATTCGTTGAATTAGGCATCTGTGTTCTACTAGTAATGGTTAGTAAGATGAATACACCAGCCTAAATTAGTTATTTTCTTTCCTCCATTGATAATTAGCACTAGAGGGGATGAGTATGAGTTACCTATTAACTCCAATTGCTATGTTTAGCAGTGCATCAAGAAAAATACATTATCAGTCACAGCAAAATCCTGCTTCTTTTCTCGTATTTATTTTAAGAACTTATCAGGAAAAAGAAACTTCCAGCTATGGCAGATCCTCCGACTGCACTTTGTTCAAAACAATGTTTGTTTACATGGTACATTGGGCATATGAATACCTGCCTTACTGTTTAACAGTGTTAATTTCTTCTGACTATAAAAGGTGCAAGTGAAATATTTACCATGATAATATTGGACCAGCACTGTAGAATCTCTATTTATGTAAATTTCTTCATCAAATGGAGTCAAATTCTGCCATGTTCAGGTATATAGAGTTAGCTCCATTGACTTTGGCAGAGTCAGGAAAAAATGTGATCCTGTTATTTAAAAATTAAAAGGAATTTCATCTTAGTGCACAACCGTACAAAATCATCAATACTTCCACCTCAGATATTATCTTCATGAGCCAGTACAGAATAGAGTGGGACAATCAGGGCCTGCTTTAGTGTTTCGGTTATCTGCCTACTGGGAAAAAAACAGTAGTTAGGAAACTCAAAAGGAGGGAGGTACTGACTAGAGTGACAGTGTGCTAAGTCACATACTTGTTCCCAAAATTTACTACTTGCTGTCCCTGACAGTTTCTTCTTCATTACCTTGACTTTTATGAATTCCGCTGTGAATTTGTCTCTTAGTTTACATATTCATCCTCAAAACTTTACTTTTTTGAGAACAACTTGAAGAAATATCCACTATCAGAGATGCAGGTACAGCCAAGGGATTTTTAACTTACAGTTGTGGTATCCCCTCAGTCATTGTGACATGGACCTTTGCAGTAACTAAGTCACTTTGTAGATGTCAGTCCCAGAGCTAGACCCAGAAGTTATTTTGGAAGACATGCAAATTCCAAATGTGGTGTTTCATGGCGTCTTGGTCAGCACCTAACCGATTTTTTCGTCATCAAAGCTTTTAAAAGTCAAGTTACTAGCCATTGCAGAAATCTGTTAGCTATTATTACTGTATTTATCCTTCCCTCTCCTGTTTCTCCTTCATTGTGTCACAATTAAGAGTACTCATCCTGGATAAGGGACTCAAAAGTTATTAAATCCTGTCTGGGAAGAAATTGGGTGCAATTTTTAAATGCCTAATTCATGGCTACTGATACAACAAGGCAAAAAACACCTACAGTATTTGTAGGTGTGTTCCCAAGACAGTACAGTAAAATCAGTCTTCAGTCATTCTCATATCCACATGGGCACAGTGAGTGCAAAGACAGTGATGCTTTCCATTGAATTGCAGTGGAATAGTGGAAGTTTCCTACACACACAGCCCAGACCTTTCCATTATTATAGACAAAGCAACATTTGCCATCATAATGAATGCAGCACTACAAAATAATAATTAAAACTGTATTGCTGGTTACTAAGTGGATAATGCATGGCTTATAATTAGCTAGGAAATAAACTCTCTCATACCATGAAGTGTACAGATGCATTATCCTTGGCTGGAGATTCTTCAGCAGACGTACTGAGGAAATACTACATAATGTAGTAAGCTGGATATTGAGAAAGAAATTCAGTACTATACTGTAAAACCAGTATAGTTTAATTTCATTTGGTTATTTTCTATAGCAAGTTAATGACATATGTAATATCAAAGTGAAATCTTTCTATTCCCCATTTATTTAGTAATCTCTTCTGGCATCAGTAAGAAAAATATTTAACCCACACACAGTCAATGTACTAAAAGACATTGGGCTCGGTGTGAGGTTTTTGTTCATTTATTTGTTTGTTTTTCTTGTTCGTTGTCAATAGAACTGATTACATTACGCTGCCATTAAAGGCAATTTAAGTTGCCCAAGTGTAGCTTATGGATTTGCACAGCTGGAACAAGAGACCTGCTTTGGCATCTGGAAGCTTCACTGTTTGTGAGGATGTGAAAATGTAGAAATTCAAAATGAAGCGTTGGTAGTCAGAACGTACAACATTCTGACATCATAGTTTTAAACTGAGCATCTATGAGAGGTCTTGAATGAGCAACTGTGGTCACTTTTCTGAGCAAAACTGAAATCACTGCATTAGCCTTGGTATCATTTGAACCACTGAGATTTCTCCACACCACTATATATGTTGTAGATGTTAGAGATCCAGTTATGGAATCCATTAAGATATTTGAGATTATTGACACGTTGGTTTCAAGTTTGTGTCAAGAATTTATGCTGTACCTGAAATAAAATTAGTAAGCTGGCAACAAACCAGAAACCATTACTGCACAGGAAAGCCATGTCACCTTCTATTTTGAACTGGAAAGGAAAGAAAGCAAAAGGCCAAGCTCTGTCCTCCTACAAAAGTCAGCTCCTTGTTTTAACTGGGGTTAGAATTGACCTGAATTGATAAAGAATGTTGCACCATTTAATTTAGTATCTGGAAGATAAAAAGTTTTATTACTTACACAGAAACGACTTGCTTACCAGTAAGAGTATATAATAAAGCAGACATGAGACAGTAGATAAAGAATGATTAGCTTCAACCACATAGAGAATAGATTCAGTTGGGTTTGGAGAGATGTAAGATGTGCCCACTGCTTTTCAGGGCTTTTGGTAGACGCTGCAGGCTGGTTTTCATATGGTTTATTATGTTTATCAGTTTATTTTTGGTTCTTTCTTTTCTTTCTTTCTTTCTTTCTTTTCTTTCTTTCTTTTTGTTCTTTCTTTCTTCCTTCCCTTCCTTCCTTCCTTCCTTCCCTTCCTTCCTTCCTTCCTTCC
>VXAY01004461.1:1206813-1226179 GCA_013399855.1 Oxyruncus cristatus
GTAGACTCACACTGGAGAAGCTCATCCAAGGCTGTCTCCCGTGAGAAGGGACCCCACAAGGAACAGGGGATGGACTCGATGCCATTATCCCCTGTAACAGTGGTGCAGACCCTGGTGCAGCAAGTTGTCCCCTTGCAGTCCATGGAGGACCTCACAGGGCCCGAGTACCCCCCAGCCTCCGGTCCTGGCCCGGCAGGGAGGAGCAGGGCCAGTCCTGAGGTCGACGTGCAGCAGAGAGAGAGAGAGAGAGAGATTTCCAGCTACAGCCGATCGGAGCTGTCGCCCTAAAGATAATAAATTTAATATTATTCCCCCACATCAAGTCTCTTTTGCCTGTATAAAACTTCTCTCATCTCATAGCAATTGTGTAAAAGGTTTAAAAAAAAATAGCCCGGAGTAAAGCCACGACAGGGAACAAGGGCAGTTTGGTGACTTCGAGTAACCAGGGGACTTGGAGCTTGGAACACCTGGAGTCCAGTGAACTAAAACTACACAAAAGTGCATGACTATCAGAAATTTCATGGTGTAATGCAAAATACATGCTTTGTAGCATTTCAGTTGTTTTTATAAATGTTCAGAAATTGCTTTTTTGGGGTCTCTCTTAGGGAATGAATGTAAACAATGGTATTTGGATCTTCATAGATCCAAACTGCCCTAGGAATAAGTATGATGAAGTTTTGTTTTTTTGATTTGTTGTGAAAAGAAGCTTTTTCAAGAAACTTCCTCAGTTCCTTCTTACTAGTATATCTATTACAGATTTTAGAAAAAACTATGCAGAATTTTGTCTTCCTTCCTTTTCCAAACCCACTATCATAATCATATTCATTCTGAGAACTGTGTGTTGATACAGTAATCACTGTGATGCCTGGTCAGATCAGTTGAGATTCACTTAAAAGAATCAAAGAAGTTTTAAATGATAGTTGGTCAAATACATATACAAAAAAAAAACCCCTTCTTACATTAATATGAAATTTTGGAAGAATGCTGTGGCTATACACTGGTGTTTACTTTTTCTAAGTATTTCAATAATAACATATACAAGTTTGATACCTTTTAAAACAGTTGTAGAAGGAAATGAGATATACTGTAGCAATAATTTTATGAAAGCATGTATTCTAAGAAAGGATTCATCACTGAAAGGACCTAGAACATTAAGAAGAAAACATACTAAATTCCAGATGATGTTGAATAAGACAGTGTATGAAGAGTGATACGCTATTTATTAGTACAATTTTATTCAAATTAATAATACTTGTTCAAGGAACAGGGGTTGTTTCTAAAAAAATCCCCTTTCACGCTGAGTTCAAAGACCATTAGCTGCAAAACCATATTTCATGTTGATGTGCAAACTAATTTTGAGAACATGAACCATAATTCATTTAAGTATCTGTCAATAATCGTTATACACTCTGACTGATTAGGATGTAGGAAGCCATGTTTGATCTTGCTAATCAGACAGTAACAAATAAATTGTGTTTTCTTTGTGAATGTGATTACTAAATTCAAATGTTAGGGAAAAAACCTGATAGCTGAACATTATAATGGAATTCAGTGATCAGAACTTTAATTTGAACGATAGGGTTTATATACCTTAATGGTACAATTGGATGGTTTTGTAAATCTGTTCTTACTACCAAAGATGTGACATTAAGGTTGAACGGTTTTTGTATAGGTCTTAATGGCTGGACATGCAAGAACATCTGAGGTTTTACTCACTGTTTTTAATAAATTGTGTAAATATGACATCTGTACACGTGCTTTAAAATAGAGAACTTGATTTATGAAACTGATTATAATATTTACTCTAAACATCATTTTGGTGGTTATAATTGATGAGAAGATTTTACCAGCCTCAGGATAAATCTGCGACTATGATATATATGTATTGGCAAAAAGTTTAGTATGGTATTTTGTACAGTGTGATTCAAGTTTCATAAGAAGAGTTCAGCCTATTTCTTTTTGAGGTGACAGAATAGTTAGGTACTGAGCATCCTGATTTGAATTTTACTTATAGAAAAATCATACAATGTTGTCAAGGTAGATTTAATCTGTTTAGGGGTTTTTTTTCTCATTTCATCAGGAAAAGAAAAAGGCTGACTATATTTAATGTTTTCATTTCTAGTTCTAGATTATGGGTAGTTGTCCATGGGCAAAATGAAGTAACTTCCATGTTTTTAGTCTGAGCAAATATCAGTCATGTTTTGCTGCCTGAGAAAGCCATGGTTCTTCAACTGATTTTATTGGGAAAACAGGGAGTTGGAAGTTATACATCATTCTACCATCTCCATTTATTTCAGGGAGCAGCAAACATCACTCGCATCTACTTTTAAGTACAGATTGAGGTGAATTTGGTACTACTTGAATTTATCCTAGAATATAATCCCTATTTCCTGTTCAATACCCATGGGATCACAAAAAAGGAGGTCTGGAAAAGACCCCAGGAGGTCACCTGCCCCAGCTCTCAGCCCAAAATCAGAATCAATAATACATAAGCCCTTTCTGACAGCATTTGTCCCACTTGCTTTTAAAAACAATGCAGTGACAGAAAAAACACTAGCTTCCTAGGCAGTCCACCCCGGTGCTTCATTATCTTACCATTGCAAAGTTTTCCTAATGCTTAGCTTAAATCTCCCTTCTGCAGTTTAGGCACACAAGTGGTCTTATTGCCAGTGAAAACGGAGAACCATTTACTACATTCCTCATTGTGGCAGGATATGACATATTTGAAGATGAGTATCTCTCCAATCAGTATCCTGTTTTTCATGATTCCCAGTCATTATGGCAGAAAGGATATAGCAGCAACATCAAAAAAGTTGCTCAAGGCCATTCCATTTTGCAGTGGCACAATATTAGGCTATACTTAAGTGACCATGAAACCACAACTGAAGTCACAGGTATTCAAATTTGTCCAAGTGCAATGCACATTACGATCAAGAGAAGGGCTGAAACTGAATCTGCAATAAGTGAAACCAAATGTCTCACTACAGAACATGTCCCAAAAGAGCTGTAATTTTCCAGGTGAATACCTAATTCGGTATGAAGCCCCAGTTCCACTCCAGAGCTATCAAGGAGTAGATGGAGAGTGTCTCTAATATTTCTGAATACTCTCAGTAGGTGATAAGTATATTAATGTCATTATATTTTTAATTGATGCATCGCTGTTAAACAATCAGAACAAAATTATTATTTGCATTTCACTTACATGTTTTTAATTCAGCATCTTTATTACACTTCATACTGGCAGAAAGAGTTGAAAAACACGTTAAAATGAAGCTTCCATGATAGTTCATCCAGGAGACTTTGAAATGTGCTTTCATAAGACTTCTCTAATAAATATTGGTCCCATATCTCTTGGTGAAATGTGAGTCACAGTGGGATAAGGGGGAGAGGCACTTCAAGAAAACTGATTTAAAATGGAAGTGTAGCTATGCAGATGAAGATTTAAAGTTTTTCTAAATTATTCCACCTTATCAGGCGGAATTCACTGAATTCCCAGAACAATATTGACAGGATGTGACCACTGACATCTCTTGTTCTGTGTAGCTCTTGTGTAATTGCCTTGTTTCATTGTTTCAGCTTTGGTTGGAAGGCGTTAAAAAATTTAGTAAGTACTGCTACATAATCTTTACTTGGTATCTACTTGCTTTCAAGAGTACAGTGATCTCCTATTTCCTGCCTGGAACTTTTTAATTTTGCACCTGGGTTGTGAAACAGATTCCTAGACAGCCTTAATTATTTAACAAAAACAACAACTTGGTGTTCTGCAACATCAGGGTCTTTTGTTATATAAAATGTAACTGAGTAAACATGAGACTCTTACCCTTAGTCTTCCTCAGTTGCTTTTACGAAAGATGAGAATAAATGTGTTGACCCTTCCTGCTTTCAGTACAAGCACTGAACAGTTTGCTTCTATATTTTATTCTTTGCATTGAGGAAATTTTTACAATATAGGGCCTGATAGGTCAATAAACTGAGGCTTCCTTTAATTTATTTTTAAGCAGCAGCATTGACTCCAACGTACTAATGATGGTCCTATGGACAATCCACTATGACCAAAGTTTATGGCAAGTGCTTTTTTTTTTTTTTTTACAAGTCAGGTCCGCTTTTGGAGACATATTTCTATTTTATAATTAGAATATCACTTCCCTTCAACTTGTATTGAATATTTCACTACCCAGGTGACTTGACAATGATATTTAAATTAGAAAAAGTTGAAATGGAAAATATTAGGTAAAAAAATTAGCAAGAAAATTTCTTTTTAATTGGGAAAAAAATAACCACCTTCGTGTATTTCCAATTAATCCTAAAATATCGTAGGTAGGCCTGCTAGCACTGCTGATTAGTCGCTGCTTTCTGAACCAAAACTCTTTGTCCATACTTACGTGTTTTCTCAAGCTGGAACTTTCTTCCAGAACAGAGGAAGAAAATAAGCATAGGATTGTATAAAAAACTAGAGCCTTAAAGGCTGTTTTGGTTCCTGCGGCTGAGAATAGGTCTGGGCAGCAGAAATGAAGACAGAGCTTGCCTCTCCTCTGCCCTCAACTGCCCAGCTGCTGGACCTAGAAAAGAAAAAATAGATCAGGGAGCCAACCCAACCGGAGGGGACTCGTCACAGAGGATGTTGTAATGACTTGCTGACAAGGGGGAGGGGACACTATGACTTAAGAGTAGGGCAAGGGTGAGTCAAACAGCATCTTGCCTGGTTTGCTTGTTTTCTTTTTTGATGGAAGGCTGTTAAGACAGGAAAGGACAAGGGAGGTACGAATAGTGTTATGATTTTAGTTTTTGGTGCAGTCGTGTAGAGCACAACACTGATCCTTTGCAGACCTGTTACTGTAATGCAAAAAAATTAAATGTGAGTAATGGTCTATAACAGTATATACAAAATAAGGGATTGCAGAAGCAAGTAATTAATTTAACCCACTTATCTTGCTTACTGGAAAATTGCAGGAATACTTTGTTCTCATTTTCTTCTCACTGCCGTTCCAGCTCCATCCTCTCTAATGATCCTCCTGATGTTTGGTTCTGACTGCTCTTAAACACATACAAAGGTTGTCTTTCTTTCTCATATCAGTACTATCCCAAGGCACAGCAATTGATATCAGGAGGGATAAACTCCTGACTTTCTCTCTTGAATATATTTAGGAAGGACAAGATAGAGGTATGTCCACCTCATCATCTAGCCTATAATATTCTCAAGCTACAGTATTTTTACTGCTGAAACTGGAGTTAAATGGAGACCAAAACTTCAATTTCTGAACCCTGTCATTACTTTATTAATCATTAATAATAAAAAGTAAAATAAATAAATGTTTGTTTTAGGAAAACAAGTTGCAGGTTTTGGACAGGGAAATTGTCAGTGATCCTTTCTGTAAGCATATGTGTGTCTATGTAAAGATAGATGGAGAAATGTTCTCAATGGCACCTGCTCCAGAGTAGTGCTATTTCTGGATTATCAGAGATTTGCTCAAGGAAAGTCAAGGTTTCCGACTTGTGGAAAACATTGTGGTCACATCTTGTCCAGCACACTGATGAAAATCGGCTTTTGTGTTTCTTTATTTCAGGACAAGACTCTTTAGGGATTGTTGGATTGAGAAATGACAGATGTTTCAGCTCTTGCAGTTGTTAAGGAAGGATTGAACAGGAGAATTAAAAATAATATTTAAGTACCTAAAGAGAGGTTGGCAAACAGAATGTGATCTTTTCATATAGTCTTCTTTAGCAGGAGATGAAGGGATTTGTTTGCCAATGTAATAAACTAGTAAATGAACAGGACTCTGTTCCTATCAAATGAAGCTGGAAGATTGGTCAGTTCAAGTGGAGATACTCAGGTTTTCTATCCCAACATTCAAACTGTGTTTTTCTAAACCATCACACAAAGTGCCGGGTCCTGCCCTTTGGCCACAACAACCCCCTGCAGCGCTACAGGTTGGGGACAGAGTGGCTGGAGAGCAGCCAGGCAGGAAGAGACCTGGGAGTTGGGATTGACAGGAAGCTGAACATGAGCCAGCAGTGGGACCAGGTGGCCAAGAAGGCCAATGGCATCCTGGCCTGGCTCAGGAATAGTGTGGCAGCAGGAACAGGGAGGTGATTCTGCCCCTGTACTCAGCACTGGTGAGGCCACCCCTGGAGTATTGTGTCCAGTTCTGGGCCCCTCAGCTCAGGAAGGATATTGAGGTGCTGGAGCAGGTCCAGAGAAGAGCAACCAGGCTGGTGAAGGAACTGGAGCACAAGTCCTATGAGGAGAGGCTGAGGGAGCTGGGGTTGTTTAGCTTGGAGAAGAGAAGGCTCAGGGGAGACCTCATCACTCTCTACAACTATCTGAAAGGAGGACGTAGCCAGGTGGGGGTTGGTCTCTTCTCCCAGACAACCAGCAGTAGGACAAGAGGGCATGGCCTTAAGCTGTGCCAGGGGAGGTTGAGGTTGGATATTAGAAAGAAATTCTTTACAGAGAGAGTAATCAGCCATTGGAATGGGCTGCCCAGGGAAGTGGTGGATTCTCCATCCCTGGAGGTGTTTAAGATGAGGCTGGACGTGGCACTGAGTGCCATAGTCTGGTAACCGCGGTGGTGTTGGATCAAGGGTTGGACTTGATGATCTCCGAGGTCCTTTCCAACCCATCTGATTCTATGATAATATGTGCAAGGTCTGTAGAAGCTAATGCATTTTCCCCAAGTAAGGGAAGAATGATATTTAACCTCATGTCAAAGTTAAAATTAAGATGGCTGCTCATTATTATACTAATGCTCTTAGTATTGTAATTTTATGAAACAAAATGGTAGGGGATAAAGAGGAAAACAAAAATTATGAACACATTTTTATAAATTCTGGCAACTTTCCAGCCACTCATTATAGGTAGGATTATCAAAACACTTCAGCCTTGGGCTAAAGCTCCCATTGTCATCAATGCTTGTCAGCTGGAGTGGGCCTCACTGACTGCCTTTGTTTTTACAGGAGACAGGATGATTCAGGCCTATCATTTTTTATCCTTCTTCACATGCCCATTTTAGGACTAGTCACAGACTCAAAGTTTCAGGCATGAATACTGTAATATACAGTAATAAAGCACGCGGTCATGCACAATTTCCATAGCCTAGTTGTGCCTGAATGCCCTGACAATGGTGTTCAACGAAAAAGACTTAAAAACCCTTCCCGGGATGATATTCAAGCTAATTAAATTTTTAGAGAGGATTTCTACTACAGGATCTAGAGCTGAGTAAGATGCATGGGTGGCACGGGGCTGTAGGCTATCCAACTGACCCTCTCTTTTGACAGGTGGTGGATGTCCAAGTTAAGCTAGTGCCTGATTGCCATTGACCCATTGTGGATAGGAAAGAAGCAGATGCAGCTCTCCAGGCAGAGGGACCCATGGGCTCTAGTGAAGAGATCCTCCCAAAGGATCTTATGGATAACAATGCCTCAGCTGCAATTTGCATTGTTCTTTATAATGTTCACCGTGTTGATAAGGTTAAACCCCGAGAAGAGTTGGAATCTACTGTTATACGCAGTATGTACAACCCCTTTTCAGGGTGTAATGAATACTCATTGTCAGAGAGGCTGGGAAAAATTAGGTCACCTGCAAACAGAGGTGGCTTATTCTTGCAGGTACAGATTAGAGTACATCTTTGGAATTGACAGAGGGCTATCCAGGGGACAGAAGTGTGGTGCTCCTATCGTTGCTGGAATTATTTTCCCTTCTTTTTTTCCTTTTTTTTTTTTCCTTCTTGATATAAATAAGTAAGTAGGAGGATATTTGAGACTTAAAACAAAGTTGTAAATTTAAAACAACCTCTCTCCATAATGAATTGTCAGTTACTTATTGATTTTTTTTTTTAGCTACACAGTCTGTAAACATTTCAAATTAATTGTGTCTTGCCATGCTACTCCCCTGCTTGAAGGTAATACTACCAAAAACCACTCCAAAGCCACATGCAAGTACTATTGCTGAGGTGTTTTTGTGGGTGAGGAGGCTACCACCAGCTCTCCTCCATGACACCCAGTAGTGCTATGTGCATGGAAGCAGAAAGAGAGCAAGAGAGCTCTGAATTTGTTCCACTTGCTCTTCTTCACTGCATTACGTTATCATTTTTTGTCATTTTTGCCCTTTCCATCTTGCCTGTACCCAAGGGGTCAGCATGTGAAAAGCACTATATAGTGTAAACATCACTGTGAAATAGCTAATTTGCCACAGTGGCAGGGGGTCTCATTGCTACTCCTCTACCTCCTTTTTCTTTCAAACATTTGACAGCACTTCCTCCTCCTGCCACCTCCTGACCTGAATCAGAGACACAACGTGTGATCATTTGTTCATCAATTATGTAACATCAGCAGGACAGGAGGTTTTCCGGGGTCTGGATCCCCCCCGCCCTTTTCCCCAAATCTTTCCTCTTTCTTAAAGCTTTACCACAACACAAGGAAAAGTAAAATCGGCACAAATCAAGTCTTGACTAAAGACCAAGTGAACGTCCTGGGGGCAGTGGGAATGAGCAAGAGTGAGCAGAAGGGTGCGGATGTTTGTGGCTTTAACCTTTTTTTGTTGCCTGAGTGCTGATTCCCATGTACTGTCTGCACTGAGTCAATGCAAAGTCTTCATGCCAGTTCTTAGCCCTCTAGTGCCTGAGTTTTGTCACATCCACAGTTTTCTTTCTTCCTCCCGTAGCTTTTATGTGACCCCCGAGCTCATAATATTCCACACGCTGAGTGTCAGCTGAGTCCAAACAAAGAGACCTTTCTACTCTGGCAGAAATTCGTTAAAGTCTCCAGCATCAGAATTTACGGCAGCTCTCTTTTGAAATGCTTGACATTTCCTCACAATTTCTTAGATATACTTGGTGGGTAAAGTGCGTCATCTTTGTTTGAATTTATCACACATAATAAGCCATTTTCTCCCAGTTTAATGTCATCCCCTCGGTAACCAGGAGGTCGGAGGCAACAACGCAAAAACAGCAAATTTGTCAATGGAATGTGTAAAGCTTAGTATAAATTTATCTTGTCCTAATCCCTTGGCCCCTTTTCATACCATGATTTTTCATATGCATATGAGAATTTTCAGAGTATTGGTTTCTCACACATTTCACTGCCTGTAGACAGAGCTGAAATACAGGCTGAGCTGTCAACTTCCATCAAGGCAAATTAAAAAAAAAAAAAAGGTTCCATACAGTAAACTGTGTTTCACCCTCCCAACCTCCATGCTCTTTGAAGCTGAACACTGTTCTCTCTATATTTTTTTACTTGCAGAGAATTTGCCAGATTCTCTGTAGAAATAAAATTAAATAAATTAAACCTATTGATAACTTTTTCTCCTCCATGAACTGGTGTGTTTCACTGAGGCCCAGAATTCCTGTGTCTCTAGAATCCTGATTTAAATAGAAAGAAAGGAAGAAGGAAAGAATGAGAGAGAGAGAGAAAAGAATCTCAGTTTATGCCCCAGGTCATCCACGCAAAGACTTCAGATGGCAGTAAAACTCACAGAACAGTTCTCTTTTCCTGGGTGCTCTCTGCCTGCCCCTACCCATTGCTGTGACATTTCGAAGTGAAGATCCGCTGTTGCACAGGTTACCTAACTGTTTATTCTTAAAATAACTTTGAAACTTCGGGCCTGCTTCTTCTTAGAAATTGGGAAAAGGTCAGTACATTTATTAAAAGGATAAATAGCTGATGTTAACTCTTAAAACAAGGTATCCCTGAAGACATTTACTGTAACCAGGAGCTACACTGAATTTTATTAGGCCAATTTTGTGTGTTAAAGGGATCCTGTGATACTCCTGTAGTCTCAGGTTTAGTGTGATTTTTCTAGAGGATTACACACCAGCAGGAATAAACAGAAACAATTCTATGAATATTTCTCCAATTCATTAGCTGGAAAAAAAATGAATTACAAATTTGATCAAAATGGAAATAAACCAGGCACAATGCTTTATTTATTTATTTATTTTGTCATATTGTCCAGGAAAAGCTGAAGGTAAAACAAACCAAAACCCAATAGTAAACTATCCACCCTAGTTTAATTCAGTAAAATTTTCCAGTCTAGCTGAGGACTTCACCAGAACTAGTTCTTAAATGTTAATTTATCAATTTGGAGTCCAAGAGAAGCAGCAAAGCAGAAATATATGTCTCAAACACCTACAACACATCAAGTACATTAATAATTTTCTACTGTACTCTGAATGTATTACACCAAACACTTTTGAGAGTGGTGGGGTGGGTTTTTTTTCAGTTTTGGTTTTTGAGTGGGCAACATCCCTTTAAACAGATGACAATTGATTATGCAGAGTAACTTTACAGCCTTAACTACTATGTGACAGATAGACCCACTCTGTAACATAACCATTCGACCCCAAATATCTCCTGTGTAATCAAACGTTCTTTATTACATGGTTTGCTGGTGGGAGCAGCCCAGCAGGAATGATTCGGTGTTATTTCCTTGGTAATGCTGAGTGAGGATTGAGAGGGTCTGTGACTCAGACAAACTGTGTCCTCTTCCTCTGTTCATTTCCAGTCTCCTAACTAAAAGCACAAAATCTGATCAGGATGGTAATATTTCTGTTCATGATCTGTTCTAGAGCTAGGAGAGATAAAAGCACCCAGCAGTTTAATATAAAGGAAAACTTGGTTGAGGAATCACAGGACTCAGTGCTGTAGCTTCTTGATGACTATTCTTGCCAACTCCTCTTGCCATTCATTTCCACTGTGATGCAGCTCATCCAACTCTGCTTTTGTACTTCTGCATCACAGGTTGTTATATTTAAAGCCAGTGAAAGGGACAATTTATTTACACGGTGTTTAGTCATCGTGGTATTTTGTGTTATTGGAAGTCTTTGAAACAATTTACTGGAAGAGACTGGAGAGAAGGACTGCATGGTCCTTTGCCAACAATATTGTGAAACAAGTGATAGTCCAATTCAGCACTTCAAGGGGTTCAAGCATTTTGCCTTTGAGGATCAAAAGTTAAGACATGCCATTGAAAGTACTGTACAAGCAGTGAAATAACAAAAAAGATTTTCATCCACTCCTGCAGCACACAGGTACTTTCCTTTGCTGGAAGCAATACCAGGGAAAACAGTCAGTCTCATCTGTTCTGGCAAGTCTTGTGTTATTATTAAAGATCAGCCCACAGGTCAACATTTTGTACCTAGGTTTTGTCTGGGGTTTGTGTTGGTTACTTCCTTATGAAAGCTCTGTAATAGACAATAGGAAAAAATATATTTAATATAATTTCATTGGATGTTTTAAACATATTTTTAAAAGAGGAACACTGATATTTTTATTAAATGTCTTTGACCTAAATCTCCAGAAATTATGCATTTCACCAAATGAGTGTGACATACGACATGCTATGAAATAAGGGTTGGATGCAGGAGAAGAAAATTTAGCTACAAGCTTTAAATAACCATGCTAAGAAGCACTTTTTTGGTGACTTTTACAGTCTGGTTGCTCATTGTCAATACAAACATTGGCAGTCTTGTGGAAATCTGATGTTTGTGAAAGGCATTTGGAAGCTAACACTGTGAATTTAACTCCTGTAAGGAAAATTGTGTTGACTGCATTGGGAAAGGAAGTTAATAAACAGATGGAAGTTTGGGACAAGCATGAGGCTTTGAGTACATCACAGAACACTTAATTTTCTACTACTGCTTGCATGAGCTCTTAGTTGGTTCCTTTGGAAACAATAAAATAGAAAGGGAAAAGCAATTAAATACAACTATTGGAAAATATAGTACTTCCTCCTGTTTCTCTAAGTGACTGTTTAAATACATTTAGATATGTGTTTTTCATATTTTTCTGGAGAATTTTACACTTTTTTATTTCCACAATTGCAAGCTGTGCAATCATCCAAGATAACCCCAAAATAACAAAAAAATATCCCCAAATAATAACACTTGAAACATTAAAGCACATAATTATATGGGGAGTAAACAGTTGATTTTGAAGACCAAAATATATATATTGTTGAAAGGATACACAGTGATCACTACCTTTAGAAATTACTGCTGTGATAAATACCTTACACAGAAAATAATATGAACACCTGCAGTTTCCAGTGTCACAAAGAAGAACCATCAGAGATTGATGATGATGACTTTTTTTTTTTTTTTGAGGGGAGAAAGTTATCAATCTGGGACTTGGATTTTTTAGCTATGCAGTACTTTTCTTTAGTTACTTAAAGCACAGTCCTATCTGGCCCTGAGCCACCACCTGATTTTCTCTTTGGTCAAACTAACACATGAAGATATAAATCTGCTATATTGGCCTTTATACACCTGACCATGTTAAGAATAAAGCCAGAGAACTAGAAGTGATAAAACACCTAATTTTCTACTTCCTTAATAGTTGCTTTTTTCTCATAGAATGAGCATATTTAATCAACTCTCACTCCTATGTGAGTAAATACACACAGTATTCCAATAGGCAATAATATGTACAGCATTCTGTACACAGTTATTCATACTTCAAGCCAACATTTTATCACCTGGCAATGCGTAATGTTCTGAAACTCACTTTGTTATTCCAGGCCTTGTGATTTTACATGGCAGCTGATCTTACTGATCTTTTAAAAAAATGTGGAAATCCAGGGTAACTTAGTTGGCTTAAATTAGATTAATGCAGAAGGAGACTGATAGGAAATGGGAGCAAAGGATTGAGACTCTAATGATGATTTTTCAGTATTTATTTTGCTGGTGTCTGATATTTGAATTATGTTGAACAGCACTTAAAGGGTGAATCAGTGATAGTTAAAGATGCTTAGTGCTATGCAGACCTTTGTTCTCTTGTTTTATGCATGTTCAACCTGCTCAGTTCTCAGCTTTTTTCCTCCGAAGTTTGTGGCAGAAGACCTTAGAACATAAAAAATACACCGTTGCATTGCATTGTATGGTCATTACAATACAGCTGATGGCACTGTTTGTTGGAGGACAGAAAACATAATGTGTGGAAAAATACTCCTGTTACTGCTGGTTTTGACTGCGTTTGAGTTCTTACTGAATGATTTTCAGACACAAACCTGAATTTGAAACATACTGATGCTATCCACTACATGGAAGTAGCTTTGGAAAATATATGACTGATTGGGTGTCAAGAAGGTCAAATATAGAGTCACTATGAAGAAATGTGTCTTGACCTCATACTACATCTGAACTCTTGCCAAGTTCTCATAGTTAAAGTCGTTCTCAAAGTCTCAAACATGTTTTCCTTCCTTTGGTGTCTAACCAAAGAGGGAATTTTCTCTACTGAGTTCCTCATGGCTGTGTTGTTCTGTAGCTCTGTTACTCATCATGTACACAAGCAGGGTCCTAAATCTGTTGCCGTTATACTGAAATTGATTTTTCAGTAAAGATAGGAACTGTTGTGTTCCACCCACGCAGTAGAGAGATTCCTGTACATAAAGTGGGAATGTGCTATCCTAGCAGTACACTGTATTTACCTTGCTTTCACATCACTCTGTGGCCAATGAGAAGATAAACCACTTCCCACTGGAAGACTGTTGCAACTGAGCAGTCTGAAGCAAATTCGTTATAAATATTCAACTTTTTTTTTTAATGTATTCTATTTTTGCATTCATACAATTCTCAAAAATGTCTTAGATATTTATATAATTTTCACCACTATAGTTTAACGTGCATATTGAGGTTGCAAAGGAATAGATGAACTTAGATGCATTATGATGCTTAACTTCAAGAAAACATGTGGAGACAAATGCTGTAGTAAAGTTTTAGTTTAGTATTAGTGACAAATCACCGAAGACAAATGAACCTGAGGTTAACCTAAAAACTGAAATGTTTGTTGACATTAGAATAATACACCTTACACTGAGAAACTTAAGAAATTAGTCCACTTATTTCGTCAAAAGAGAAATTGAGAGGTGACTTGGTTCCATGGCATAAGAGGGAGAAGTAGAAAAATGCCAAATAAAACCGTTCTTTAAACTAATGAAGAAATTCATGAAAAAACTCATGGATGAAAGTTAAATAAAAAAGACAAATTTGAATTAAAAATTTGGCATGCATTAATAACAGTGAAATGATTAAAAGATGGAACTACCAGTAGAAGTGATAGATTTTCCATCTTTTGATTTCTCCTTATAAATACTAGTTCCTTCTCTGTAAATATGCATTTGTCAAACACACGTTACTGCGCTTAATACAGTGGCAACTAGGTGAAATCTATGATCTGTGATATCTATAAGGACCCTTCTGGCCTTCGAGTCTCCGACTCAGAGCATTCATTGTGTATCGTTTCAGAAATCAAGAGTTAGAAGAACAAACATAGACAAAGTTAATACATGAGCCTGTCCTGTCCTTTCATTTTGACAACGATGCAAGTGCAAAATATATACTTGTGCAGTGTTGGTTGATAATAACTCTGAAAGCATGTGGCACCTCAGTTTTGGTGGCTTTTTACAAATGAGAGCAATAGTGGGTAGTTCACTTGATGTTGGGCTTACATGAGAAACTGTGACATGATCTGAGTTAGGAGTTTATTGTGCAACCTGAAAGTGGGCAGGTTTTCTGTTGTTCAAGTTTAATTTTAGACGTTTAGTGGTACTCTATCTTAAACCAAGCACAAAGTTAGCTCTATAAATATCCTAAAATGGAGCTTCATTAGTTAAATAGTTAGGTCCATGTTGTTAAGGCCCTAGCTCTATAAATTTTATGTGTCTGAATTTATGAATGGCATGCATCGAGGGTCTCTGCAAACTAGCAGAAAGGGATATAGCATTATCCAATGGCTGGAAGGTGACACAAGTAAATTTGAATATGAAATTAAGTGCAATAACAGTGAAGATTAGCATGTCCAAAGAAGGGCAACAAAGCTGGTGAAGTGCCTAGAGCACAAGTCTGGTGAGGGGAGGCTGATGGAGCTGGGGGTGTTTAACCTGGAGAAAAGAAGGCTCATGGGAGACATTTTTGGTCTCTACACTTACCTGAAAGAAGGTTGTAGACAGATTGGTGTTGGTCTCTCGTCCCTAGTGGCAGGTGATAGGACAAGAAGAAATCGTCTCAAGTTGTAACAGGGGAGATTTAGGTTGGATATCAGGGAAAATTTCTTCCCTAAAAGTGTGGTCAAGCATTGGAACCGGCTGCCCAGGGAAGCAGTGGAATCACCATCCTTAAAAGAGATAAAAAAATACATAGATGTGGTGCTTAGAGACATGGTTTATTGGTGCCCTTGGTAGTGCTGCATTAATGGCTGGATCCTAGAGGTCTTTTCCAGCCTTAATGACACTATGATTCTATAAGATGTTTACACACCGGAAGGGAATATCAGTGCAGATGGGACTGCCCTATTTCTTGTTGTCATTCTAGAATGGTGTTTTTAGGCAATTGGAAATTCTAGGGTTAATATAGAGACAATAAAGTGAAATTTACTGCCCTGAGATATAAAGTCATATAGGATCAGCCTAGGATTCCTTCTAGCCATAAAGTCTTGGAATCTATCCTGCATATCAAGCCAGTGTTATGTTTGCTTTCCTCCCTTAGCCCTTCTGTTCTACTTAGAAATGTCTTTACTGCTTTATTTCATTCAGATTACTTTAATCAAGTGGAGAGAGCCTAGGTAAAATAGGAAATCTGACCTCCCAGGTTTAAAGCAGCTGGCTGGTATCATGTGAAAAGTGACAGTAGAGGAGAAGAAAAAGACACTAAAAAATTTGATTTCATGAACTTCAGATTTATAGATAGCAAGAAGTCAGAAATAATTATGTATTACTCTGCATCTATTACTAAATCCACTACGTGACAGTCAGCCCAGAAAATATGCTGCCATTTTTAGTAAATGAAATTAAAACAGAAACTGAAATAAGATACTGAGAATAATCAATGAGATCGTGCTGTCATACAAGTTATAATAATGGTACCTTTCATTCTTCTCTGGGGTGCTGTCTTTTCCTTCTCTTCAGCATATGTGCCCCAGAACAGAGATCTAGCATCTATATAACAGTAATGCTGTTTAACCCAGAACATATGATTAACTGATTCACCTGCTAATGTTGTCAGCTGGACCTCTCATAAATATTTCCTCCCCTTTAGGGACATTGCCTTCTGGAGAAGAATATAGTTAATTAATAGATTAATAAAGGTGGGGGGGGAAAGGAAAAAAGGATGTGATCATGTCTTTTGTGTTTAATAGACAGTTTTTTCATGAAAACACTATATTTTGTTCACTGCTTTGTCCTACCATCAGATAGATTTCATTTTGGAGATATACCTTCCTATTTACAAGGTGAAAGAGAGCCAGTGAGAAGAAAATATGTATTCATATCTGAAAGTGGAACAACCATATTTTTCCTTGAAGGTAGAACTCCAGGTGTACCCACCCTTAAAAAGTAAATGGGGAAAATACAACTCACTTTATGTCAAGGCTGCTTTAGATTGGTGACTTTTTTATTGTTGTTTGTGAGGTTGGTTTATCAATATCCTTTGACAGATGTAAATCAGATAATATAGGAAGTTCAGGAAAAGTATTACAGCAAAATGTAGAACAGCTTTCCACATGTTACTGCAAATTTTGTCAAGACTGTTTGCCAGGGACAGTATCACAGAATCATAGAATATGCTGAGTCCAAAGGCACCTACAAGGATCATTGAGTCCAACCCTTAGCCCTGCACAGGATCCTTCCAGAGAGTCACACCATCCACCCAAGAGTATCACTCAAAAACACTCTGGATAAAGAATCTCTTTCTAATATCCAACGAAACCTCCCCTGACACAACTTCAGGTCATTCCCTCAAGACCTGTCACTGATCACCAAAGAGATCAGTGTCTGCCCTTCTTCTTCTACTCACTAGGAATCTGTAGACTGCAATGAGGTCTCCCCTCAGTCTTCTCTTCTCCAGGCTGAACAGACCAAGTGCCCTCAGCCACTCCTCATCCATCTTCCCCTCAAGGCCCTTCACCATCTTCGTTGCCCTCATTTGGACACTCTGCAATAGCTTAATATCTTTCTTTTATGGTGGCACCCAAAACTTTACACAATATTCAAGGTGAGGCCCCACCAAAGAAGAGCAGAGCGGGACAATCCCCTCCCTCAGCTGGCTGGTGATGCTTTGCCTGATGCCCCCCCGGACAGGGTTGGCCCTCCTGGCTGCCAGGGCACTGCTGACTCAAATTCAACTTGCCATCTTGCCATCAGCTTACTTTTCATTTTCTACCCAAATGCACCTACTGTTACTTAGGTGTGACAAAGAGGGAGAGTGAATTTATCAGATAAATTCAATGACATGGAGTTTATCTATAAGAGACAGAAATCAGGGGGGTTTCACAGCACAAATTAATGGATAAAGAGAGGTTCATATAATCAAATAATTATATTTTTGTAATTTTAAATTTTTTTTTCTAGATATTTCTGAACCAAACCTACAAACCAGGTTGATAAATAAAGGAAAATGAGGAATGGACGAACTTTCTGCAAATTGTCATTTGTACATGCAGTGTTCTGAAATTACAAAACATGTTTCTACATGCTGTACACCAAGAAAGTTGGACTTCTCAAAAATATGTCAATATTACCATCATGCCTGAGCAACAGTTTTGTCTCAGGAAAAAAAATTTGTCACCAAAATCAAAGTCTGATTTAAAAATACTAGTAACAATAGTGGAAATTTAATCATTAACTACAAGTTTATTTAACTGGCAACAGAGTTTACTTACTAGAAATGAAGGAAAAAGATTCATGCACAGGGACAGATGTCCAGATCCTTTGAAATCAGTGGATCCTATGTGAGAGAAGACACACAGCCACCTTTTCTGACAGTTATCCTCTCCCTCCTTGTCTGTTAAAAAAAAATAATTTTTTTTTTTAAAAATCACAAAAATGGCATGTTTTAAGTGCATCTGAAAGACTGCTTGTACCTTATGTCAACTTCACCCTGCCTCTGAACACCCCCACCAAAGTCAGCATCTGGTGTGTGACTCTTTTTCAGCCTTGACATGTTAGATATATCAGAGACAGTCTGATGTATTTGTAATAAAAAGGGAACTGCAGCAAGCTTGGAACCAGCGAAATTTACTGTTGCAAAAACGGTGGCATTTTGATCCCATGCAAGCCTCTAGCCCCTGCCCTGATTGCCCAGAATAGCAGAAAAACTGGTGCTGTAATCAAGTGTACTGAGTCTTTGGAAAGCATCTCTAACTTCTGGGCACTGTAGTCACAGTCAGTCTACTTTTTGTGAGAACCCCCAGTGACTCAACAGTAAACTGCAGTATATCTAACACACAGGCTACCCAGGAGCTTGGGCTGGCATTGACCACATATTTCTGTCTATTATAAAAAAGAAAATCAAGATGTTTTAGAGGAAGAGTACAGCTTTTATTATAGATTTCCCCACATAAATATACAGTCGTAGTACGAATACTACAGAAACCTCTCGCTTTAAAAGCATGCATTGGTAAGAAATTCTATCTGGAAACAATAAATGACTGGACTAGAGATTCTCTTAGCTTAACCTACAGAGCTCCCTATGTCATAACCCAGTACTGCAGTATGTTTGTTTTCAAGCCAGGTATCCACAGTTTGTTAATTCCTGAGTCCTGCTTCAACACTTCCATGAGAAGATTGCTATTAATCAAAGATTAAGATTTTCCAGAAAGAAAAAAAAGCAACAGATTTCATGCCACTGATTAAGGCCAGATGCTGCGAGTTTTAATCCAGCTGAGTAGCACCTTAGGCCGTTGGACGAGGTGGAATATAGGATGGCAATTCAGTTCGGGTTCTTAAGGATGACTCCTGCAGTCTAGAGAAAGAATAGAAGACAATGAAGATATAATTTACTAGGGTATAAAGGTTTGACTGGTGGCTAAAATTTCTGTTTAGTGCCTACTGCATTTAATCCCTTTAGAAGGGGAAAAGGGGAAAAAAGGGCCAGGAAAAAAAATCCAGCTTTTCTTTCAAGAGGTTTTACCAATATTTTATCCATGACCTGTGGATTTTTTCAAATACCTGTCCAACAGAGTTGGCCGGGATTCAGAATGTGTTTTCTGCTTAGACTGTGTCTTGTGCACTTGCCATGTGAATGATGCTTTTTTAGTGTTAAATTCAACTTCAAAATCAGGAGAACAAATAATGCCTCCTTGATTGCCCAAGAAGCAGAATTACAATTCCCACAAATACTTCCAAAGGGTTTTCTGTATTTGTAGGCTATTAGATAAGGAGATTCCAAGGTTCTGTTTGGTTTCTAATTTTAAATCATCCATATGCAATGCAGCAGAAAAACAGCTGAAGGACATCAACCATCTAGCAAATATAAATCAGCATTGAACTAGAACTTTCAATATTAGAATCAGTTTAAGATGTGGTTAAGGCATGCTGAATCACAAATGTCAACTTGGGCATGCACAAGCTATATAAAAAAAAAAAAAATATATATATATA